>CM076577.1:1044300505-1044784029 GCA_034641835.2 Pinus albicaulis | reverse complement strand
TTGCGATTGAAGTAGGCCAATATTGTCACATGAACCGTAGTAGCCAAGGACTTGATTGGGTTCCCAAGTCATGAAAAATGAAAAGGATAGCTATGAGAGACATGAGTGCTAAGGCATGATAGGGAATGCTAAGATTTACTATATAGTGCGAAGGCATGTCAAACTTGTTAAGATGCTCCAAGTGATAAGGCATGCCAAGATGTGCAGGGTGTGTCAATGTGTGCCGGGGACCTGTCAAGGAAAAAAAAGGGAGAGAAAAAAGTTAAGATACAAGGAAATGAACACATAAGAAGGACAATACATCATCAATTTACCTTTTCCAAGAGGGGAATTCTAGGCACGCCAACGTAGAGGCTCCAATAGGTTCCAAATGCAAAGTCTTAGTGCATTCTAAGTGCGAAGAATTCCTTTGTTGCTTCTCATTTACTTTCCAAAAATTGATATCAAATAAATTTAATATTAAACCATGCCAAATCATACCAAGGAATCTCATCGTGTTCCATATATGCTAATACTTTCCAAGCACTAACACGTGCGAGAGCCAACACGTACCAAGTGCCAATATGTGTCGATGAGTGTTATGCATGCTATGAAGTGGAAGGGCATGTTGAAGGGTGCTAAGGTGTGCTAGAGAGTTCTAATGCATGTTAAGGAGTGTTATGGCTTACTAGGACAAAAAAATTAAGGGAGAAATAGGTCAAAATTCATGGAAGTTAATGAATATGAGGAATATGTGCCAGTGGACTGGGTGTTAATGAGTGCTAGCTGTCATGCCAACTGAGTCGGAAGGTATGGTGAGAATTGGTAAGGGAATGCTAGGGAATATAAAGGAATGTCAAGAAGTGCCAAAGTGTGTTAGGGAGTTCTAGGGTGTGCTAATTATATGTGCCAAATAGTGCTAAGATATGCCAATACATGCCGGTTCTAAGGATGTGCAAGGTACCGGGGTATACCAATATGTTTCAAGAAGTTTCCAAGAAACAAAAGGAAGAACCAAGATAAAATGAAAGGCAATGAACACATAAGAAGTTTAATAATTTTTTACTTTATATTTTTCAAAAGGGGCAAGCTCAGCACACTAATGAGAGGTCCCGAAGTACATGTCAAGTGGCATTGTGTGCCAAGTGCTAATGTGTGTCAATGTATGCAATCAAGGTGTTCCCAGGGGAATTCTAGGGACTACATGCATGCCAACACATGTTAGGAGAGTTCTATGTTGTGTTAGAACATGCCACCATGTGCTTGGGCGTCGGGTGTCATGAAAATATGTTATAGGTACAAAGATGTTCCAAGACATGTGAGGTGCCAAGAAATGTTAGTGTGTGCCAAAGCATTAATTTAAGGTCTACTAGATTTTTTGAGGAGTGCTAGGTATTTATCATTAATATAATTGACAGAGTTTGATTAAGTATTAAATAATATATTTCCTACACACACTAGTGGAACTTTATCTGAAGAGAATTTTCTAGATAATAAGCTTAATAGATATGAATCATGTGTTGAATTAGGAAAACTCTATCCGACTAGTCATTACTTGAGGGTAAATGATACACACTAATTACTTCTTAACAAATTGGCTGACTCTAACCATTATGGAGTTGGACATACTATAAAAAAAGACTCCACAATAATGGTCTTAAATTGTTATCTTTTCGACAAAAAATATATTAAGAGGCACATAGTGTTATCATAAAATCATTGGAATGATCAATGATGGCGAAATGTTTTTGACCATAACCAAAAGTAAAAAAAAGAGCATAGGTGAGGGTCATTAAATGTTCATCACTAGAAGTGTTACCAAAAGAGAGAATTAGTGATGGGCCTTTAATGATCCTCACGAAAAGTGTCATTGAAAATGGATTTGGTGACGAACCTTAAAGGATCATCACTATATACACTCACAACGATGCTTTTTTTAAGGACCATCACCATATTTGACATTGGTGATGGACATTAAAGGTCCATCACAAGCATGACCCTCACCGATGTCCTTTTTTCTTGTAGTGATTGTTGTTCCCGTGGTAGTCGTATTTTCTCCTTCTCTACCCTGGGTTGCATTAGTTCCATATGCTTGTGTCTCTCCATCTTCGAGAATGTTTCCAATGCTTATTTAAAGTATTTTTTGTGTCACTCCGGATTAAAAAATATTCTTTGTGGATGTTGGTTTGACTATCTTTGTCGGTTCCATCTCTCATGCATCCTCCCCATTTTTCTTCCTTCCTAGGATTATTATGGCCACACTTGGCAGGTCTGTGTCTCAACTAATCTTGGCTCCGCATTGACAAAATTGGCTCCCCATTTCCTGGTTCTCTCTTCTCATATTTTTATTAGCTGCGGATAGTCTTCGATAGCATGTGCATTCACTTGGTATTGGGAACACCATGGTCATCTTGGTAGCGGACACTCCATCGCTACATGGCATTATTGATAATAATCTTAACACCTAAAAAGGTCCTCTTCCTCCCAGCCTAGCCCCCACACATTCTCGATCCTCCTCATCCTTTTGAAGTCTCATTTACTTTGTAGGATGATCTATCTAGTTGGCCTCGTCGATGCATTTAGGGCTCTACACTATTACGTATAACGATTTTTTGAAGCACAAAATTCATAGTAGACTTTATTTGGGACATTTGAATATTTTTGTGGGATTGGGCATAAACGTGGAGGATGAACAATACCTTTACATATTTTGTAGTAATTTGCTGATGTCCGACTTTGCTGATTAGGAAACCGTAGGAAATGGGGTTGCATATGGTATATTCCTTGAGTATTTAATTATGTAACTCCTCCCACCGGTGTGGCTCCTTGCTCTCCTGTAGCCGAAGTCCCAACATTGGCTCCTCACAACCTCGTGCACTCTATAACGACATGTCCCTCCAACATACAATGTGTACACCACACATTGGGTCGCGCTCGAGTCGTGCTTCGTTGGATATCTTTGAGATTTTCTCTGTCAAACTTGCTATTTTTATGTTGCAATCCCAATATGGACAAGTCTTGAGTGCCTACTCCCCCCCCTAAAATCCCTAGGGGTAGCCAACCATTGCTTCTATTTTAATTTCTTGCTCTAATGCATCTTGAAGGGTATCAATCTTTTTTTGGGTCAATTTTGTTCTTTTCAAGGGTAAGAGTGCTTTAATGAACCAATGCCGTTGGTGATTTGGATCAATTGGGTAACTCGATTTCTCGATTGCATCTTTGAACCTTCTCATTAGAACCCACGTTGTTTCTCCCTCCCTCTATTTAATCTCCATAATTCGAAAAATCCTTGATAATTAGTCTAAGGGGATTTGAATTATTGTACAAAATATATTTTAACATCATCTATAGTTGTGTTACGGTGTACTTATAGCCATTTGATAAACCATCGTAATGTTATTTATCTTAGGATGGTTTGAAATTCAATTCATTTAACTACATCTAGTGTCCGACTGAGCTCTCTAAGTTGCTTCACACAGATACTAATGTTTCTCTACATCATCATTAACCTTTCCAGAGAACTATGGATATCGAGTAAATGATCCTACCATATCTACTTGTGTGGGTGGGACTAATATGAATCCTCTACTTCCCGAGTAGAAATTTCCCTCGACTAGTACTACTCCTAGTGGCTATCTCGCACCGTGAGGTCGAACACTATATAACTTTCTAGACTTTTGCAACTTTATCGTAAAACTTATCGAGCAAGTGGTAAAGTGCGAGGGAAGGTTACGACTATTGCTACTTGAAACTCGGGCAATAATATTACCTTTCCCTATGGTTTTTGGCCTCTCTTGGAATACTTGCTCAATCGCAACATACAACTCTACATGAGACTCATCCTCTAGGCGCGCATCCTCCTCTTCATTGGACTTATTTCCTTTCTCTCTTCGGGAAGGGCTCCTTTGAACCCGTCTAACTTCCTTGGTGGACCCATTGATTAATTTGGGCCCTACTTCATCTTCTCTCCTCCCGGTCATCTATGATGCCTCTTCTCCTTGTTGTATACTCTCTTCTACTTCTCAAACTCTCATATTGCTCTCTCCCCGCCACTTCTCAACAATTAGCGCCCTCCGATGTGCTCTTAACTCCCTCAACCTAGTGTAGCTCCCAATGTCTATAACCCTATTCCCATTTTTCCCTTGTTCGTAGCATCTTTCCTTTAGGTCCTTCCCCCGCATCTTGGAGGATTAAGCTTCCATCATGGGACTTTGGAGGAGAATTAGTCCCTTGTCCACCATTAATGCTTTAATCCACAAGGAGATTTCTCTCAAAAAATTTCCCCACAACCCATAATTAAATATATCTTCTATTTTTTTTAAAGACAAATAACACTTAGCCGTGAACTCTATGATGTATCCCTCCAAGGTATTCTACACCCAAAATTCTATTGCTCGGGTTATTTCCATATCTAGTGTGTGTAATTTCGTCTGGTTTGTATGCGTCCAACTAAAACAAGATCGACACAACCCTCTAGAAAGTGTTTTTATCTTGAATCTTTGCAACTGAGTTATGGAGCTCTTCGAGAGAAAATTTCCCTAGAAAAATTTCGTACAAATCACTTGCTCAATTAGAAAAAAAAGAACTCGATCCTTGAAAGTCCTTTCCTTTTGTTGTCGAAGCTCCACTTGATGTTATATGAATTGATCTACATGATTATTCCACCATCTACTCAAGCCCTTTTCATATAATTTCGATACCATGATCTATATCTCGAGTAAATTTTTCGGGTCTCGACAAGCGAGAACCATTTGTTGGCGAAAAAAGGATGACTTTTGAGCAAGACCCAAGTTCTAGCTCAAGGCCAACAAGGTTTCTGTCGTCGTCTAGGACAACCACAAAATTTTCACCTTGCTAAAGAGAGAAAAGATTCACACCCAAGGCGTGTCGTGACCTTACTAAGATAGAGAGCTAGAATCATAATACCGAAGGCGAGATTGCTAACATCTAACCAAAAATTACAATACATAGAGCACATTCATCACATGTGAATCGGGATACGAGTTACCATTTAAAAATTACCAACATGAACATCAATAATTTTGAAATATATAAACACACAACTATAAATATAACCATCATACACATCATATAATCCCCAACTCAACATTTCTCTATTATATTAAATCATCAACACATTACCTATAATACTCCATAGAGTTCAACATGAATACACCATAATACATTTTAGGCTCCACTGAGCTCCCAAGCACAAAACTCTACCACATGTTTGTAGACTCTTCGTAAATCGCAACAATTCCTTTCCTTTCATAATGGTGCTCCACCACCTATTCTTTCTCGGTGAGGCTTGGTGTTGCAAGAAGAGTGATGCAACTCCCTGTGAGGCTACCTACTTTACTTTATCAACTTGGGGTTCGTAAAAACATGGAGGTGACGAAAGTGATATATACACAACATATGCATTATGTTCATGTCATCCCCTTCGCTTTACGAAAGGGTGCTATTTCTAAGGGTTCACGATTAAGTCTGTCACACTTCAATGAAACTAAACTAAATTGCGTAAAGGAAATGAAAGAAGGAAACTAAATTGAATCGCTAAAAAATAAATGATAGAAAGAGAATTAATATAAATTTCTGAAAATAAATGGCGTAAATGAAACTAATTATTTGCGAGAAAAGGAAATTGCTGAAAAGAAACTAAAGTCTGTATTGCTTGAAAATAAATGGTAGAAGGGAACCTACATCTAAACCATACTTAACTTTGCCAATCGACTAAATTCACTCTATTTATCCTACGAGTCTATATCTGCCATGGTTCTACCCATGAAACTAAGCTATCCATGACTTAATCCTCATTGAAAGAGTGTTGATTGTAGTTTGGAAGAAAAAGGGCTAAAGAGGCTAATGGAGTGGTTAAAAAAAATGAAAAAAAAGGCTTAGAAGTGAAAATATTGGTTTAAACCTTATAAAACAACTTTATTATGAGGGCGAAAGATTTGGAGAAAAATGATTGAAATATGCGATGGCGGAGTTATGATTAGTGGATAGAAGTGCGATATGCGATACGTGACATTCCAATAGCAATATCGAAGGTTGGAGCGTTAGAGGTTAACATGAAGAAAATAAAAATTGTGAAATGTGATTCGCGATGCAACAGAGCTCGAAATTGGTGTTTGGAGTAGAAAAGGTTAACAGGAATAAAACAAAAAGTGTGATTTGTGATGTACGATGTGACGGATAACGTGGCGGTGGTACCAATATTGCAATCACAATATCTCCAATTTGGAGCGATAAGTGTTAAAGGGAGAAGCGAAATGTTGCGAAGTGCGATGTGCGATGCGTCGAGTTATCGCATCAACTAAACGAGAAGTAAGTGTTAAAATAAAAAGGCAAATGGTGAAATTTATGATTTACGATTTCACAATATCACAATTGGTGAAATCAAGTGGTAATTCTTGAAGAAAAAAAGGGAAAAGGATGCGAGAGAGAAATTTGTAGTGTGGTAAAAACGCAATCTACAATATGTGATGTCACAATATTGCGATCGGCTAAAAGAGCACTAAGTGTTAAAGAAAACGAGAAAAAGTTGCGATGAGCAATTACGATGTGGTAAAAAATGCAATATGTGATATGCGATATCACAATATCGAAATCAAAAAAATGAGAGAGGTAAGTCTTCAATGATAAAGGTAATAGTTGCGAAGTGCGATTTCACAAAAAGGAGAAGTACGGTAGCGAGGAGAGCGAGGAGCAAAGGCGGAGGCCAAGTTTTTTATATTTTTTGAATGGTCTTTAAGTTAGAAAGGGTTGCAATAGCTACGCAAAGCAAAATGAAGGAATAGAAGCATAAGATAAGTGGTTGGAAGCATAACACAAAGATGGAAAATGAACTTCTCTAGAACTTTTGATGTTGATTCCCTGCAAGCAAACTCTGCGAATTCATGCACGAAATAAACAGATGAAAACAATGTGTGATAAAACAATGAACATGAATCAATTTTTTTTGGCATGTGATAAATTCAACCTCTGCTCGAACTCTATGAATAGAGATTAGAGGAAGGCTTGACCACAATGTTTTGGTTTTTCTCCTCTATTTTATTACTCACAAGAAAATGAAAACTACAACAAGCATAGTGAAAGAAAAACTAGACATCAATGAAACTATTTAAAAAGCATAACTAATTGAATGATAGAAATAAAACTAGCTAAATTGTAGAAAAAGAAATAGTGAAAGCAACAAAGAAGCTCGAGGCACATGGGTTGGGCCCTAACCCACGAGCCTATCTCTCCCGGAATTAAATCAGCAAAGTGGAGTCTATCTACTCATTACATTAAAAAATACAACCTTATTACATCCCGATGGTCTTAAATAGAAAAAATCCTAATAGCTTGCAACAAAAGTTCTAAATGGAATCGAATCCCCTTGAATTGACTAACATTGACTAACTCTTCCTAGCTCTAATTATGCTCTATTTATTCTACATGGCAGCTACCAACAACTCCCTAAAAATAGGTAATGAGTCCACTTTACTCCAAGTGAAGTATGAATTGAGTGCACTTGGTCTTCGAGTTGCTCGACCGCCTCTCGGAATTCGAATTATTGGAGGGGATCTCATGAGGACCGTTTGGTCTGCCTTTGAGGGTGGACAACCCCCTTAAATATCTCCAAGATTTCTCCCTAATTTCTTGATATTATTCACCCTTGATCTTCCAAAGTGGCAAGGATAAAGTCGCTAAATTATCTCCTTCTCCAAATCTACATAATCCGCAAATATTCTCTGAATATTCTACAAAAATAACCAATGTTAGACACAAATATGCAATTACCTTTAAACCTTCCTAATAAAATATTAAAGCATAAGAAAACATTATTAAGTTGATAAGGAGAGATTTAATATATCTTTTCATGTGCATAAGGAAGGTAGATGGGCTTAAGAAAGGTTAGATGGACCTTATTTTATGTCTAATTTAGAGGCCCATCATCACTCTACTGAAACTATTTCTCATCTTCCGAGAAACCTACTCATCCTCCTTGCTTTCTGGTTCTTCCCGCATGCCGGCTTATTCCATTTTCTATTTATTGTCCCATGCAGTCGCTCCTCCTACTAATATTCTTGAATTTATTCTTATAGGTGCTTCATGGAGGTCCTCGGATGCCTTAAGAAAATATGTTTTTCATGCCAAGAGGTGGTGGATCCACCTTTATTTTAGTTATTATTATTTATTTTTTTTAATTTCATGCGGAATAAAATCAAAGTTATTTTTTTCCGTGAATCGAGTTCACCTTTGGTCACCCCTTGGTAATCCTTGTATTCCATTACAATGAAATTATTAGTACCCAATTTCTTAAGTTCTTTTTTACTTTTTTTGTTTTTTCGCCTTCACGGCGGAAAAAAGTGAGGCTAGTTTCTAGATAAGGGTCGAGGTTGCTCTACTACTGATTTTTGGCTATATAAAAAAACTTTCCTTCTCACAATTTTAATGTTTTCTTAAGCTAAAATAGATTTGAAGAAATGGTTATATGATTTCATACCCTGAGCCTTACCATTGATTTGTTTTTACAAGTAATATTGAAGCTTCTACCGAAGCTGCATGTGGCAATCCGCTTGAAGTCCTTTTGGAGCTTCGAGCACGGGGAGGAGGAATTCCAGTGTCGACTACCTTTGACTAAAGTGTTGAACAAAATTTATTTTTTGTTCCAACTTGTTGTTTTTTATGCTTGCAAAAGGTTAGAGAGAACTCCGCATTCATTAGAGAGAGATACATGGAGAAATGCAATTTTTTCTTCTTTTTTTTTCTTTTTTTTTGTAAGGCCTACTAGCCGCCCCACCGAGGTTTTCAACTAGTAGGTCTCCCTAGGTGCCTCAAAGGAGGTTTTCACCTAGGATCCTTTATTTTTTATCTTTTTTTCTTTAACCCAATAACCACCTCATTGATATTTTCAATCGGTGAGCCAATTTCATACACCTTAAAAGAGGTTTGCACCCGAGATTTTTATTTTATTTTTTTCATTTTTTTTCTTTTTTTTCGCTTTTTATACTTTACTTGAAGAAAAAAAGAACCTTTTTCAAGTATAGGAATACTTCCAATGGATCCATGTACACATCAAGATGACGAGATAAAATCGGGGTGCACACTTGGAATACATGCTTTGACATGTACACTGAATATGAGAGATGAATTTCTTTGATCGGGATTGTATCAAGTACTATTGGAGAAGAGTGTGTTGCTACAACTTAATGATCTGTTTGGAACCATATGTCAATATAGTTGTGATGTCCCCGGACCACTTGCGAGTTGGATCACCTTGGATGTCCTCTTCTATTATGGCATTCAAATATTCCTCTTTTTGTTGATTGTTCTCTTTAACATATGAAGGAAATGATGGTAAACATGAGGAAACTTTCTCAACATCTAATTATGATTTTGGCTCTTCATCAAGTGAATTCCTCCATATTTTGATCTCCTCATTTGTATCTTCTTCTTCTTGATGGTGTGTTTATTTTTCTCTTTAACACATGAAGGAAATGATGGTAAACATGACGAAACTTTTCAACATCTAATTATGATTTTGGCTCTTCATCAAGTGAAGTCCTCCATATTTTCATCTCCTCATTTGTATCTTCTTCTTCTTGATGGTGTCCTTCAATGACATTAAGAAAGCCATACCTTTCTTGAACTAAGATGCATACCATTTAGATCAAGAGGATATTTTTGGTAGTGTTGTACCTCAACATTGTAAGTGGGCTGAGTTACTTCATGGTGTGGGTTTGGAAATGGTGGTACGAGCAGTTGAGTGGGGGGTGGATATATGAGATGGATGTGGTTGAGGTTGTGGTTATGGTGGATGTGGATGGTAGGGATAGCATGGAGTTGCGTATGTAAGCTATTGAGGTAAATATTGAGGATGTTGAAGATTCTCCTAATAAGGTCCTTGCCAACCATGTTTCCAAGATTAGTTTTTGGGTTGAGATGGCTAAGGTTTCCAAGAAGGGAGTGTGTCCCAATTAGTTTGAGATGGATGTGAATAATCTTGAAATTATGGAGTGGGTCCTTGCATCATATCAAGTTGACCAGAGCTGCTAGGGTCTCATTGGAGCTACATAACATAGCTTCTTTGGTGATTGCCTTGCTCCATTTTCTTCTTGGTAAAATTCTTTAAACCCGTGGAATGATTAACAAAATTTAGTAGCATATGATTCTACATGGATAAAAAAAATATCAGCATCTTCTTTTTTTCTCATTTTTTCCTTCTAAGCATTTCTACTTGTTCACTTAGATTGCTAAGAATATATCTTTTTAAAGATATCAAGCAAATTTCTAAGTTCAGCTTGACTCACCGGTCTCATTGTTGATTTACTTACTCTTTCCCTTCCTCCTGATATGTGCTTGCATGTTTCACAAATTTCTTAAAATGATAATTGGTGTACATCACCTCTACTCATGAGATTAAGGAGATCAACCCACTCATCCTTAATTGTTCTAAGTAAGAGTTTTTTTAATGTTTCAGATCCTAAATGATGCAATCTTTTTCCTCTTAACATTATACATGAACCTCTCTATTAGATCCTTAAGGCTCTCATCTTCTTCTTGGTTCATTCTAAAAATTTCTTCTCTAAGATCACGATCTTTGTATTTTTTTCTAGAAATATCTTTTGCATATCATTCCATGATCTTATTGAATTACTACCTAAAATCATGAACCATTTAAGAGCTCTATCCTTCAATGTTGCAGGAGACAATCTCAATTTTTTGAGTGTGTGATAAGTATTCATAAAACCTACAAAGTATCTCAAATTCAAATAGAAATGTTTTTGGATCCTTTGTCCTCATACCATGGAAGTTGGGAAGGAAATATGGATGGATGTTCTTCATATGTACACTGATGTCCATATCTTGAATGGGAAACCCAATAATATATTCTCCATTTTCATCACATCCATCCATATCTTCTACCTTGAAAAGTGTATGGTGATGTGGTTCTTACAACACCACGTGGTCCATGGGGGGGTTTCTATTAGAGAAGTATTTTTTTTTCCTTAATTTTCTGAGTATCCCTACTCCTATGAGGCATGAGAATCAGATATTTTTTGTATATATTTTTTTAATATTTCTGAAATGGCACGAAAAGAAATGAAAGAAAAAAAAGAATGTTGAAAAAAAAACCAAAGCATCTACTAGACACCTCCCCCAACAACGGTGCCAAAAAGTGGTGAGCCTTGGTATTACACCATGAGTGTTGCAACTCCCAGGGGCTGCCCTACTTTACTTTGTCAACCTATGGTTTGTAAAAACTTGGAGGTGACAGTTCTATATACACAACATATACATTATGTTCATTTCATCCTCTTTCGCTTTACAAAAGGGTGCTAAATTTCTAAGGGTTCTCGATTAAGTCTGTCACACTTCAATGAAACTAAACTAAATTGTAAAACATAAATGACAAATGGAAACTAAATTAATTCGTTGAAAACAAATGACAAAAATGGAACTAATCTAAATTGTTGAAGAGAAATGACATAAATGAAACCAATTTAATTTGCAGAAAAAGGAAATGACTGAGAAGATTCTAAACTATATTGCTGAAAATAAATGGCACAAAGAAACTAATTATATACCACACTTAACTTGGCCAATCATTTAAATCCACTCTATTTATCCTATGGTCGATCTACCATGCTTATACTCATGCAACTAAGATATCCATGAATTAATCCTAATTAAAAGAGTGTTGATTTTAGTTCGGAGGAAAAAGGACTAAAGAGGCTAATGGAGGGATTAAACACATGAAACAAGGCTTAGAAATGAAAATATGGGTTTAAACCTTATAAAACAACTTTATTATGACGGGAAAAAATTTGGAGCAGAATTATTGAAATATGTGATGGAAGAGTTATGAATGGCGAGATGTTATGTGATCTGTGATATCACAATCATAATATTGCAAGGTTAGAGCAAAGAGATATTGACGAGAACAAAATAAGAACTGAAACATGTGATTTGCGATGTAGTATGGTTAAGAATTGGTGTTTGGAGCGAAAAAAGGTTAAAGGAACAAAAAAAAAGTGAAAATTGTGATGTATGATGCGGTGGTTGACGTGGTAGTGAGATTGATATCACAATCTAAATATCACCAATTTCAAATGGGAGGGGTTAAAGGGAGAAGGGAAATGTTGCAAAGTGCGATGTGTGATGCGGCGGAGTTATCACATCAACGTAACGAACAAGAAGTGTCAAAAGAAAAAAGGTAAACAATGCGATTTGTGATTTGCGATTTCGAAATATCACAATCGAGCGAAACAAGCGGTAAGTCTTGAAGAAAAAAAATGGAAAAGGTTGCGGAGAGATATTTCAGCATGGTAAAAAGCGTGATATGTGATATGCGATGTCGCAATATCGCAATCGTCGAAAAAAAAGTGGTGAGTTTTAAAGAAAAGGGAAAAAGGTTGTGATGAGTGATTGCAATGTCGTAAAAACTATAGTTTGCGATATGCGATATTGCAATATCACAATCAGAAAAGGAGAGTGGTAAGTCTTTAAGGAAAAAGGTAATAGTTGCGAAGTCCGATTTCACGAAAAATGCAAAAATACGGAAGCGAGGAGAACCGAGGAGCAAAGGTGGAGGTCAAGTTTTTTGATGTTTTTTAATTTAGAAAGGGTTGCGACAGATGCGTAAAGCGAAATGAAGGAATAGAAGTGTTACGAGAGGTCATTGGAAGCATAACACATAGATGGAAAATGAACTTCTCGGAACATTTGATGTTGATTCTTGCAAGAAAACCCGTAGATTCATGCATGGAAAAAAACATAGAAGAATGCATGATAAAATAGTGAATAGAAATTTTTTTTTCATGTGGGAAAGTCAACCCCCTGCTCGAACTCTCTGGACAAAGATGAGAGGGGAAGGCTTGACAACAAAATTTTGGTTTTTCCACTCTATTCTATTACTCACAAGCAAATGAAAATCGTAGTAGCATACTAAAAAAAAACCTAAACAACAATGAAACTATTTAAAAGAAAAAAAATCGTTGAATGACGAGAAGAAAACTAGCTAAATGCAAGAAACAAAAGAATGCA
This sequence comes from Pinus albicaulis, assembly GCA_034641835.2. NCBI lineage: Eukaryota > Viridiplantae > Streptophyta > Pinopsida > Pinales > Pinaceae > Pinus > Pinus albicaulis. Next base: position 1,044,771,012 of record CM076577.1, on the reverse strand, counting down.
AACAATAAAGAAGCTAAGGCACATGGGTTGGGCCCTAACCCACGAGCCTAGCTCTTTGGAATTAAATCAATAAAATGGAGCCTCTCTACTAATTACATTAAAAAATACAAGTCTTATTACATCCCGAAGGTATTAAACAACAAAAGCCTAATAGCTTGCAAACAAAATTTCTCGAATGAAATCAAATCCCCCTGGAATTGACTAGCATTTACTAGCTCTTTTTATCTCTAGCTCTCCTCTATTTATTCTACAAGGCAGCTACAAAAATCTCCCTAAAAATAGGTAATGAGTCCACTTGACTACAAGTGAAGTATGGATTGAGTGCACTTGGCCTTTTCGCTTGGGTACCTCTAGAATTTGAATTGCTAGAGGGGATGTCATGAGGATCGTTTGGCTACCTTTGAGGGTGGACAACCCCCCTTGAATCTCTCCAAGATTTCTCCCTAATTTCCTGATATTCTTCAATCTTGATTTCGAGTGGCGGGAGCAAGTCCCTAAATTATCTCCTTCCGCAACCGCATAATCTACCAAATATTCTCACAACATTCTACAAAAATAACCAATATTGGGTAGAAATATGGAATTACCTTTAAAACTTCCCTAAGAAAATGTTAAAGCGTAAGAAAACATTTTTTAAGTGTAGAAGGAGAGATACATATATCTTTTGATATGCATAAGGAAGGTACATGGGCTTAAGAAATGTTAGATGGGCCTTATTTTATGTCCAATTTATAGGTCCATCACTTTCCGCCACCTAGCCTTTCGCAACACAAAATTGTGTTACACAAAAAAAATGCCCCAACAGATTAGAAGATATACGATATACAATATCACGTTGATATGATATATGAGAATGATGAGAGCATCATTAATCGAGGACACTAATCAAATCCTTCCTCCCCTAATTGAGTTCCTAGGGTGTGGAATTGAGATAAAGGGCTCGAGGTCGATCTATCTCTATACAATAGATTGTTAACCCTATCTCGTTACCCGGGGTTGAGATTTTTCTCCCCTATATTCATAGGCTCGTAGATGTTTCTCCCTTATATAGTCTATGCAAAGTATACCCTAGTTAGAATCATACCCACAAGTAGGGCTTGTTGGCGGTACCACCCCGATTTTGGAAAGCGAAAGTTGAGAGTGTAATTGGGGTGTACAACCTAAGTCGATTATGATGAAGATGTTCTACCACATGAATAGTCAATGTCATTGATGGGAAGATAAAAAAAGCAATAGGATTGGGTTGATATTTCTCCCCTATGCGATTTTGAGTTGAGAATGAACTCCCCGATGTGGTTCTAGGGTTGTGATGTGCCCCCCTGTGTGTTTGGATATCCTATTTCTCAATATGAGATCATAATATTATCTCCCCCATGATATTTCGGGTTGAGTAATAGCTCCCCGATATGGCTTGAGGTTGAGATATGATCCCTCATGATATGCTCTATGGTGATAATGTGGGTTGTAGATCCGACTCCTCGCTAATATTCCGGGTAGTAGACCGCTCGCTAATATTCGGGTAGTAGACCGCTCACCGAGATTACGTGTAGTAGCCCGTTGATAGAGATTTTGGGTAGTAGCCGGATGAATGGATGGTGGTAGCTCGGGCTCCCCTCCAATGAAAAAATATTCTTCTAGATTCGAGAATGTTCCCGCATATGAGCAAGGACAATCAAGAGATAAGAAGGAATGAGTAAGAGATGAATTTATATGATCAATGGAAATAAAATATGATGTGATACTTGAGATTGGATATGAGTTGATGAAAGTATACATGTGATATAATGTCGGTGAAATTATCCCTAGATGAGAGGGAGTGTTAAAATTATGCAAAAATCATCAAATTCCACCTTGGATAGCTCGATTGACAGAGATAATGATTGCATTGAATTACTCTTTTCGAGAGGACCAAAATCAACCTAAACATCAGCTCATTTGGACAAACAAAAGTTGGTTTTTTAATTTATGAACCCACTCATGTATATTGGATTAGGTCGGCCCTATACACATGTGCATACTAGATCGGTTTGGCCCTGAAGCAAAGTGAACCCATTAGAAGGCTATAAATATAAGTGCCCTCTACCTCATTTGGTCATAATGATGAGACACTCTTTTTATCTTGATTTTGGCTCACCCGTGTCTCAAGCTCATCTGCAGAAGAGTAGGTTCACTCTAAGGTGAAACGTCGTGGGTTTGAAGCTCACATCTCTTATTTAGGGTTTTGGGCCCTAATCGTAGGCATATAAAAAGAATATTTCGACCATAGTCACTCCCAAATCGACTCATGAGTGCGACCGGAGCCTTCAAATTGCACAAATAACACTTTTTACATGCGGCCGAGACATTAGGGTTTCGCAGTCATGTTTCGACCCCCCCCCCTAATATTAAGCCATATTCTATGATAATTTATTTGTAATAAATCCTCCATGAACACTACATAAAAAAAAGAAAAAAATCAAATTCATAAAAGTTGAAGGAGTTGATGAACTAAAATTTTCATTTTATTTATTTCTATCATTGAAAACATATCAACCTTCTTGAAAATATAATTTGTTTTCCCCCACAATACTAATGAAAAATTCTTGAAAAATATAAGTTATCCTTTCCAATACTGTACCGCAGTCTTAACCCTCTTCAAATTCCTTTAATAGACTTCTAGACTCGTGATTTTTACAAAGGAAAAGCTATCTCCACTAACAATTGAGATATGAAAAATATAGTATATGTATTATGCAATGAGGTTATAATAAACATTGCAAATTAAATGATAAACTAAATACTTTAAAATCATACGATATAAATATTTTTCATTTTGAAAAAAAATACCCCTTAACATTCATGGAATAATGAAAACTTGTCATCACCCCTATCACACCATTATTCGGGCTTAAAATACATCTCGATATATATATATATATATATATATATATAAGGTTATGTGCAAATATATCATAAATTTCAGATAAAAATCATGATGAAAAATAAAAGTTTAAAAAACAAAGTACATGGTTAACAACTTACACTTTTATATTTCTAAATACAATATCCTTTTTCCATATTATTAAGATGTCAAAATGATCTTAATTTTTGATTCTCACTACAAACATTTCAACTACTATAAAATTATATACACTCAACAAAAAGAAAAAAGAAAATCACACATAAAGAATGCAATAATAATAATTAAAAAAACATATCATATAAGCTACCATGAAATTACATACAATCAACAAAAATAAAAAAAATAAAATCATTTATAAAGAATGAATAATAACAATTAAAAAAAATATCATACTTTCCGAAATTTGGTGGAGTGCCATAAATTGGAAAATCATTCTTCACCTATATGATGTAATATTTCAATCCTAATCCATTATCAACTATTGTTACAACATAAGTCAGAATTACGCTTCTTGTCAAAGCATGTAGACTAAGCTAAGCTAGTTTCGTAAAATGGATGCGCAGCACTCTCAATGCTTCACTTATTAAATCCAAAGAGAACAATCTTTTTTTAGGTTAGGTCATGTACTCTAGATTACCCAGCGTTCCTATTTAAATTCTGTGTGTCATGAATTCAAAGACAATTTCATCCGTTTTGCCACTTTTGTGTTAAACTTGTTGACAATTTCATCTGTTTTTTATTCCGTCAAAATATATTGTAATAACCCATGTAAGTGTTACTTCAACAATACTTTTTTCATAAACCTATGACAGCTAAATAAACTTGTTAAACTTGCTCTAACCAAGTAGAGCATAAATCCAACAATTAGATAAATAAATAAGCGATGCATCCAAATGATTGATAATGCATGTAACAATTTCAGATCGAATCATTGTAAATTAAAAATGCATAATTTAAACCTGAATTGAACTATATGCCATAATTGCAAATATTGATCTAATCAATGCTCCAATATTCCATGATATAATTATTTAATAAAAGGAAGAAAATGCAGCTAAATGTAGATTTTGCACTCATATATATATCCTTATATGATAGATATATCGTTTTATATATTCCACTCTAATGTTTCATCACATTAATATTTTAGTACAAAATCTTAGTTTATGATTTTTTTTTCCTTAGATCCCATGTACTAGCTTATTATCTAGAGTTATCAAATAACTAAAATTGAAAATGAAATAAATGAGTAAAAGAACACACCATCCACATAAGTGAACGCCCAATGTATTAGAGGAAACTCAATATAGGAGAAAACCTAGCTAGAGGGTGAATCATATGCTCTACTTTATTTTCTCTAGTTATGCAAATGCAAATAAAAGGAAATATGCACTCACTATGTTGCTTCCTTACTTAGAATAAATCTTATCATTTCTCCATGTTTTCCAACTTATTAGTGATCCATGTATGAAAAATCATTAGTGTGTCTCTTCTTGAATTTGATGACTAGATTAAATTGTTGGAAAACCCCATCAATTTGTAATGTATAGTTTCTTGTAGCTTAGGCTTTCCCTACAAATTTTATTATGGCTAATGATTAGTGTATATACTGGTTTCCTTTCCCATTGGATAGTTCTTATGCTTCTTAAAAACTTGGACCAAGGCATAGAGATCCATATCATATATACGGTAGTTTAAAACTCCCCCATAAAACATATTGGAATGATAGCATACCATCGTATCTCCTTGCATGAAATCTTCTTCCATAACATAACAAGCTACATCTCTCTCCAATTTTAAAGGCTTCTGCAAGTTGGCTAAGGTAAACAATGGTGATATACAAACATTTCATTTTATCTTATCAAAATATTTTTATTGATAATTTTCCTGCTCTAAATTATACCATTAGTTGTTGTGGCATTGATTGGCACAACAACTACCAAAAAGGATGTTAGGAACTTCTATGGGTATTGGTGTTTCCCCAACAAAGCTCCTAAATTTAGTGAGATTAGTAGGAACTTTTCACTTCATGATGGCACCTAGCATTGAAGGATTTATCTCAAGTTCCTATCTAGTCATGTACCACAAATATAATAATGATTGTTGAGAAAATTCACATTTCTTGAGGATTGCTAGAAACTAATGATTTTTCAATCTAACACTTTCATGACATATGAGATGTGCTCATCATGTAGAGTTGTAAACCAATGTGAAATCCTTTTAGACTATTAAAAATGTATCTAATAGGGACACAATGCCAATTAGTTAAATGTATCTAGTGAATTACATAATCCAAAAGTCATGACCAACCATTCATACATACCTTGCCTTGTCTCGAAGGTTGTATTATAGGTGTTTTCTTCCTTAACATTATATAGTGTTATACTAATTTAAGGTCTAACTTCGCAAAATACCTGGTATGATTGAACTAGTATAATGAATTTCAATCCTAGGAAGAGGGCACCAATTTTTATGTGTCACACTTTCTATATCTTTGAAGTTCATACACATTCACTAGGCCAATCTTTGTTAGGTACTATTATGACAGGTGACCCCCAAGGTAAGGTGCTCAGCTGGATTTCTCCCTAATCCAATACTTGCTAAAATTCTTTCTTCACTTTATTTACTTCAAAAATAGGACGTTGCGTATACAACCCAATATTGGTAGTGGGGAGTTAAGAAATAGTTCTATCTCATGCTCGACTTCATAATAGGTGGCATCTCGTTATCCTGTTATAGCACTCCTTTTAGTGCTTACAATGGATCATCCCTCTATTGTTTCTATTATTTATTACATCAATATAGGGACGATTTCACTCTTATTGCCTCCTTCCTCTTCCAAGTCTCTCATAAAAAACATAATAAATAGTTTTAACTAAAATGTACAAAATAAATATTTGATTTCCTTATATGTGTGTTGGTGTAAGATTTCCCATTCTTGATTAGGGAGTACTAGTTTCCTGGCATGAAGATTACATGCATTATATACATGTAGGGGCTTTCAAACACTGCGCCACACATCAAATGGTACAACATACAACTCCACTTCATCGATCAAAGTTAAACTTATAGAGAATTTATTCACCCATCCCAAGGGATATGACCTTAAATGATAATGAACATCCAAGCAAGCATGTTAAACAAATCTTCTTGTGCGATTTGTTTCTAAGTTAGATTTGAATAGAGCATATGTGTTGATATTTTTGACATAAATTTTAATATGCAAGATACTTTTAACCTCCTCTTCATTGTGATGAAGACTACCTGAATTCACCTCCTTTTACATTTAATTTTTCATTGTGATAAATGATACCGAATTCACCCCTTTTTACATTTAAGTCTTCATTGTGATGAAAACTACCTCCATTTAAGTGCATATAATCTTGTCATCCATATCTAAGTAGCTCTATATATCCATATACAAGTGGCTTTCTACTAGTTATATGAATCCTTCCATAATAAATTATTCTCCTTGATATCCTTATTACAGTTATTTAGATTCAAATCTTTTAACCCTTTAGTGTGACCATCAACATTGCATCGCTTTTTTGGATGCATCGAACGTTAGAACAATAATTTAGCAAACAAATTTCGTTTTCATTTCACATAAAATGTGGTATCCCAGGAAAAAGATCCAGTTTTGGAAAGCATGTTATGTCAGGCAATCGCTTTTGATAATATTTTATGAAATAATAATTTTAGAAAACAAATTTAATTTTCATTTCACATAAAAGCACGGTATGGAAGGAAAGCTATCCAATTTTGGAATGCATGTGATTTCCTGCAATGATTTAGACAACAATGTCTGAAGATTTATTAAATTGTTTTTTATAACATTTAATGGGAATTTTTTATTAATTTTTGTGATAGTGTGTTGAACGTTCAGGAATTTGAAGTAAATATTAGTGGATGTTGCCATCTTTGGAGGACGGCTATAATCCATTTTCAAGACAAGACAAACAAGATGCCATCTATGTTGAATCTACCTGATTCTCCCAACACTCCAGTCCTGGCCAAAATGTAAAGAAGCAGACACAGGAACACCGTACCATGTGCCCTGTACACGAATTACGAACTTTTGTTCATTTTTTCCTGTCGGTTCCTTTCTCGTAGCCTGAAATTCAAAGATGACATCCCTTATTATCGCCTCCTCTCACGCTTAAGTTCATCAATTATAATTGTTGCTCAAATGTCCGTAATCTCTACTGAACTTTTGACCTTCTAGCCCTCAGGATTATTACTTCACACAATTCATTTGACAACACACAAGAAAAACAACGCTCCCTTCTTTTGGGTTTTTAATTTTAACCGTCCTCACATCCGTATTCACGTGGTGTTCCCTAAATATAAAAGGACGGGTGGGCCTTCTGCGGGATGGAAAGAATTTTCATGAGTGAATATGCAGCAGCAAAAACAAATTAGCTGACTGTTGATTTAAATGAAAACCTTGCACCGACCAACTCACTACATTTCTAAATGTCCTATAAATATGCGCTATTCTTCCAATTTCTTAACGTGCCTTGCAGCAGAGGCTTTGAGCCCAGCGTAGTATAATTAGCTTCTGTGCTTTCTAGCTTCGGCTCAAAAATGAGGAAGATGACGATCTGTTTGGCTTATGGGGTAGCTTGCTTAATGTTTATATGCTCTAAAATCGCTCTTGGTCTGAGCATCAATCAATATAAGTTAGTAGAAGAAGAAGGTGATTGGCAGCCAGCTACTGCTACATGGTATGGCAGTCCAAACGGAGACGGAAGCGAGGGTAAGATAGTTGTTTATTACATTATTTCTAAATTAATTTTCAAATATTGGTTATTAATATATTTCTAGCTTTCTAAATAGTAATGTACTAACCCTCACCAGCATATTCGAACACGTGAAGGTTGTTAGTGTTTTTTTATATTACTTATCTCTCTAGCTTTGAGAATCGATATGAACGTGCGAGTGAAAAAAATAAATTATTCCTTTGTATCAGGTGGGGCATGTGGATATGGTAGCCTGGTGAAACAAATCCCTTTCCAATCAAAAATAGCTGCAGGTAGTCCGGCCCTATTCAAAGACGGGAAAGGATGCGGAGCATGCTATCAGGTCTGTTTGGGTATTTATAAAGTTTCCTGACTTGTAGATGAAAATTTGGCTTATTATATGTTTCATCTAAACAGGTAAAGTGCACGGAGAATGGATTGTGCTCTCAAAGCGCGGTGACGGTGGTTATTACAGATGAATGTCCTGGTGGAATCTGTTCAGGTTCTGGAAAAATACACTTTGATCTCAGTGGTACTTCATTCTCCGACATGGCATCTCCTGGTACATCTTCAGATCTACTTAACGCTGGAGTCGTCTCTATTTTGTTCCAACGGTATTCATCTACTTGCACTCCACAGTCGAATAGATTAGAAGGTTGAATTTCCTTACGATGTTTGTATCATTTTTATTTGATTACTCCAACTTTCCTTTCTTATGTTATAAAATAGTGTGCCTTGCGAGTATCCGGGGAAGAATATTGCATTCCACGTCAACGAAGGTGCCACTACTTACTGGTTCGCGGTCCTTATTGAGTACGAAGATGGAGATGGCGATCTTGGAGCAGTCGATCTAAAGCAGGTTTGTTATTATAAAGATTACCTCGATTGTACTTCTTTGTAGCAATATATCGTTGCAAATAAATTAATGTTTATATTGTCATGTATGCAGGCAAACTCTGATACATGGCAAGGAATGCAACAGACATGGGGTGAAAATTGGTGTTTGAATAGCGGCCTTTTACAAGCTCCCTTCTCTATTCGCTTGCAATCTCTTTCAACTGGAAGAACCCTTACTGCGAATAACGTTATTCCACAGAATTGGCAAGCCAGTGCTATGTACAGATCACTTGTCAACTATGACTAATAGTCTGATAGTATGGAGCTTATAGTATGTGTAACTTGTGCAAATTTGTGTCGTGGTTAAGATAGCTAGAAGTGTACTACACGTTCACTCTTATAAGGCGAATTAATTTCTAAATATTACCCAAAAATTGAGTTTTCTCTATTGGTGGAGACAGACTAAAAAATCTCAAGGGGAGTCAGTTTTAGGGTTGTAGTAGGGAGATGCATTTCAATTTCAACTACATATATTTCGGTGCAGTCCAAGCTCATATTTCTCAGTTCTGGCAATTTTAACGACTAGAATTTTTTTGCTCGAAATATATTGGTTTTTGTTATTCGTATGTACAGACATTTAGACACTGAATCGTAAGAATAGATTAACATTTTCCTTGGTTCTCACTTCAAGATATATGCGCTAACTTTATTTTTTCTTAGTAACAGTTCCCTCTCCATTTTATGTTGAAATATTAAACTCCTGCTAGCCTTTGTCTTCCGGAAGAGAAAGAGTACAACGGCAACAACGAGAGATTGAGTGCGCGGCACTACGTATTGAAGGAATGGAGAAATCAAGTAAAAGATGAAGTTAATTGTGATGGGCCGCAGCCACAATAGCAGAGGAGAAATTGAATTCATGATGGGCAGAGCCATTTTTGTCTACGGAGGAGCAGACTTAATAAAAACCAGTCATTTCGGGCTTTAAAGCTCTCAACAACTAAAATTGTTCAAACAGACGGAAGTCCTTTTATTTCTGAAATGGCGGACAAGTGGTCCCCATCATTTATATGCCAATCGGAATCGCAAAATTTTTGAAGTGTCTTGTTGATGAGGAGTTCTGCGATGCGATGCGATCCAATCGCAATCACAAATCACAATGTATATGAATCACAAACCAAGTGTCTTGTTAATATGGAGAGTTCTGCAAGCAGAACGGTTGTACACAACACAACCAAAACTTTATGTTATAAATCGCCCTCACAACAACCGAGGCCCGTGGGTCCACTTTACCACGTGGCGATGACTTATTGGAATCGCAGGTTTCAAGTCTCAATGGTTCAATCGACGGAGTTTTGTTATGTGCCCCGATCACATTACCAAAGGGCGGACCCGACGGCATTATGTGAAGGAGCTTATATATTGCATCGCGTCCGGATTCCAATCGCAATCGGAAGATCGGAGGTTTGTTGTTTGGTCGCGCGTGTGTTTAAAGCGTGGACCCGACGCCACTTATATGGCAGATTTAATATCAAGCCAGCGTGTTCGTTGTATAATCGCAATCGCATTATTTCATCGGATGCTTGTGATGTGATCTAATCGCAGTCGCAACATCGCACTTCACCAAGTCGCAAGTTTTGTTTGTCACCACCAATTTGCCAATTGCCGATTGCTGACTGCGAAGTGGTCCCCACTCGTACGTCGTGCATTTCATATTTTTAAGTTCTGCAAAGGTTTTTCCTTGTATTTGGTTTATTTTCGTTGTTTTAAGTTTTTATATAGTTTTCATGTAATATATGTGCGGCATATATAAAAGAAAAAGGCCCGTGAGCCTGTGTAGTGTTGTATTGTAATTGTTTTGTTTTGGTTCGCACAGCAGCACGAAAGAAATACACAGCAGTGTTGGTTTACAGGGATAAAGAGTGTTGTTTGTTAGACAGTGAATGTTTTCTTGTGCACTACGTTTGTAGCAGTCACCATTCTTATTTTATCCCTCTGTGCTGAGGAAGATCTGTAACAGTTTTTGAAAGAAATAGAAGCTTTTTTTCAGTGTTGAAAACTCTATCTCTTGTCAAAAGTTTAAATTTCTTTGTGTTTAGAGGAGAGGAGTTTACTCTCTCCATTTGGAATTCTCAATATTCCAACATGGTATCAGAGCTCAGTTAGGCTCTTTGAACGTTTCAAAGAAGTTGAAGAAGAAGAAGACTTGTTGAAGCGTTTTCTCCAGTAGTGTGAAAGCCCAACAGAAGTCAAAAGATCAGGTATTTCTCAAAGATAACAAAAGTTGTTTAGTGTTTAAAAAGAGTTTGTTATTTCAGCAAAGGAAAGACAGTTTGTTTAAGTTTAGAGTTCAGTTTAAGAGCAATGGCTGGACCAAGCACAGGAATGAACATTGGAAATGTTCAGCTTCCACAATTTAATGGAAAGAACTATGATTATTGGGCCATTACCATGAGAGCCCTATTTGTCTCACAAGACTTATGGGAGTTTGTGGAAGATGGTTTTGTTGAACCAGCTAATGAGCAGGATTTTAATGCCTTAACTCAAGCAGAGAAGGATTTATTGAAGAACAATAGAAAGAAGGATGCTAAGGCCCTCTTATATTTGTATCAGGTAGTAAATGAGAGTGTGTTTCCAAGGATAGCAGCAACTAAGATATCCAAGGAGGCATGGGAAACTCTGAAAGTAGCCTATCAAGGCATGGAGAAAGTTAAGACAACAAAACTTCAGTTGCTGAGAAGAGATTTTGAAACTCTTTGCATGAAAGAGTCAGATAATGTAGACACATTTTTTACACATGTGATTGGGATTGTAAATCAGATAAGATCCCATGGAGAAACTCTTGAAGAAAGAAGGATTGTGGAGAAACTTTTGAGAAGCTTACCCTCAAAGTTTGATGTTATTGTTACCACCATAGAAGAGACCAAAGATCTCTCAAGGTTCATAGTAGATGAACTTCATGCCTCACTGATAACTCATGAACAGAGATTGAGCAGAGATGAAAACTCATCTCTTGAGCACGCCTTCAAGACCCAGATGCCTTCAGGAAGAGGAAGAGGTCAAGGCAAAGGAAGAGGAAGAGGCAGAAGCCAGAACAGAGGTGGAAGGAACAACTCTTCACATTCACATGGAAGGAGCAACAGTCAGAATCAGAGTCACAGCCAATGCAACAGCCAACAAGGTGGACACCAACACCAACATGCTCATGGACAAAGGTATGAAAAATCCAATGTCCAATGTCATTATTGCAAAAAATATGGGCACTATGCCAATGAATGTAGAAAGAAGCAAAGTGACATGAAAAATAAGCAAAATGCTAATGTAGCAAAAGAGGAAAAGAACCCAAGTAATGTGCTGTTAGCTTGTAATGTAGCACAAGATAAAGAAGATGATGTTTGGTTCTTAGATTCAGGATGTAGTAATCACATGACTGGAAATAGAGCAATGTTTGCTAATCTAGATGAAGAAGTAAAATCTGAAGTGACCACAGGGACTGATACTAAAATCTCTGTAAAAGGAAAAGGCAGAGTAAGTATTAGAGCAAGAAATGGGGAGCAGAAATTTGTCCCTGATGTGTATTATGTTCCAGGTCTGAAATGTAATCTTTTGAGCATTGGGTAGCTCATAAACAAAGGTTACAATGTAATATTCAAAGATGATGTGTGCACAATAAAAGATATACCTCCAAGCAAGAAAATCATTGCTGAAATTCAAATGACCAGCAATAGAATTTTTCCGCTCAAGCTCAATATTGACTTGAAGGGAAAAGGAAAGAGTATAGCAGCTGTAACACAAGAAGCCTTTCAGAAGGAAGAGAAAGATGAAAATTGGTTATGGCACCTGAGATTTGGACATCTCAATTTCGGAGGATTAAATTTGTTGCACAGAAAAGGAATGGTAAGAGGTTTGCCATTGATTGAGAAGCTTGACAGCCTATGTGAAGGCTGCATCTTGGGAAAGCAACACAGAGAAAATTTTCCATTAGGGAAAAGCATAAGGGCGAAAGCACCCTTAGAGATCATTCACTCAGATTTATGTGGGCCGATGCAAACAACATCAGTTTCAGGCAGCAATTACATGCTGACCTTCATAGATGATTTCACAAGAAAAGTGTGGGTTTATTTCTTAAAATATAAGAGTGAAGTCTTTCAGAAGTTTTGCCACTTTAAAGCTCTAGTAGAGAAACAGAGTGGGCTGTACATTAAAGTCCTCAGAATTGACAGAGGAGGAGAATACATATCAAAGGAATTTCTGCGTTTTTGCAGAGAGAACGGCATACACAAGCAGTTTACCACAAGGTACACACCGCAACAGAATGGAGTTGCTGAAAGGAAGAATCGAACCATAATGGAAATGGTGAGAAGTATGCTAAAGGCGAAACACTTGCCGAATGAGTATTGGGCAGAAGCAGCAAATTGTGCTGCGTATATTTTAAATAGATGCCCTACAAAAGCAGTGATGAACAAAGTTCCAGAAGAAGCGTGGAGTGGCAGAAAACAAGGAGTCACCCACATGAGAGTTTTTGGATGTGTGGCATATGCACACATTCCTGACAAGTTGAGAAAGAAGTTGGATAGTAAGGGGGAGAAGTGCATTTTCCTTGGATATTGTGAAGATTCCAAAGGATACATATTGTATAACCCATCCACAAAGAAGTTTGTGATAAGCAGAGATGTGCAATTTATTGAAGAGGAAGCATGGGATGGAAGCATTGAGAAAACAGTCAATGTTAAAAACTATTTGTCTCATGATGAAGATGAAGGAGATGTGGTTGAAATTAACAACCCATCCACTACACAACCTCTAGCAACGCAAGGACAGCAAGGGACACCTCAAGCAGTAGCGATAACACCCTTGAGAAGGAGCGGGAGTGCATCACCGAGCATACCACACGGAGTAGAATTCAGTGCTTCTTCAAGCACGACTACACCAAGTGAAAGTGGAACAAGGTTCAGAAGCATTAGAGAAATATATGAGCAAGGAGCGGCAAATGAAGGTATGAATTCCTTATTTTCTTTGTATTGTCAAGTTGATGATCCTATTCATTTTGAAGATGCAATTAAAGATAGAAAATGGATAGAAGCTATGGATGATGAAATTAATGCCATAGAGAAGAACAAAACATGGGAGTTAGTTGATCTCCCAAAAGGTAAAGAAGTCATTGGTGTAAAATGGGTCTATAAGACCAAAAGCAATGTTGAAGGAAAAATAGAAAGACACAAGGCCAGACTTGTTGTCAAGGGATATAAGCAGAAGCATGGGATTGATTATGAAGAAACTTTTGCACCAGTTGCAAGAATGGAGACAGTAAGAGCAGTGTTGTCCATAGCAGCACAAAACAAATGGAAAGTATATCAGATGGATGTAAAATCTGCATTTTTAAATGGAGTTTTAATGGAAGAGGTATATGTGGAACAACCTCTCGGATATGAGAAGAAAGGCCAAGAGCACAAGGTCTGCAAATTGAAGAAAGCTCTTTATGGGCTGAAGCAAGCGCCAAGAGCGTAGTACAGCAGAATAGACTCCTATCTATTGGAGAATGGATTTGAAAAGTGTGAGGGAGAACCCACCCTCTACATCAAAGAAAAGGATGGTAAAATGTTGATTGTTGTTTTATATGTTGATGATTTAATTTTTACAGGTAATGATGATTACCTTGTTGAAAATTTTAAAACAGTCATGAAAGATGAATTTGAAATGACTGACATGGGTTTGTTGAGATACTTCTTGGGAATAGAAGTAGAACAAAATGAAAAAGGAATTTTTATTTCTCAAGCAAAATATGTGAATCAAGTTTTAGAAAGATTTAATATGCAGGAGTGCAAAGCTGCAATTACTCCCACAATAATGGGATTGAAGTTGAGTAAAGATGACAGCAGCAAGGATTTTGATCCAAGTTTGTATAAAAGCATAGTTGGCAGCCTTATGTATTTGACTGCAACTAGGCCGGATATTATGCATGCTGTTAGTCTAATTTCCAGATTTATGGAGAAGCCAAAAGAAGCACATTGGCAAGCAGCAAAGAGAATTCTGAGGTATGTGAAAGGAACAAAAGGATTTGGTATTTTGTATACAGCTTCAGAAAATTTAGAATTAGTTGGATACTTTGACAGTGATTGGGCTGGAAGTGTAAATGATCGGAAGAGCACTTCCGGTTATGTTTTTCATATGGGTTCAAGAGGCATTTCATGGGCTTCTAAGAAACAACCGATTGTAGCATTATCTACAGCAAAGGCAGAGTCTGTGGCAACTACAACAGCAGCGTGTCAAGCAATTTGGATGAGAAGAATGTTGAGATGCTTATGCCAAGAACAGGTAAAAGGGACAGTGATTTATTGTGACAATAGCTCAGCTATTGCATTGTCAAAGAATTCAATATTTCATAAAAGAACAAAACACATAGATACAAAATTTCATTATATTAGAGAATTGGTAAACAATGGTGAAATTTTTTTACAACATTGTAAAACAGAGAAGCAATATGCAGATATTTTAACTAAACCATTAGGGCAGAAGACCTTTGAATTTTTAAGAAAATGCTTGGGTATGCTTGATAACCCAGCAACTGACTTTAAGGGGGAGTGTTGAAAGTATTAAAGTCACCTGCCAGCCTTGGGCAGGAAGAAACAAGTACAAAGGCAACAACAGTAGAGATTGAGTGCGCAACACTCTGTATTGAAGAGGAATGGATAAATCCGTAAAGATGAAGTTAATTGTGATGGGCCGCAGCCACAATAGCAGAGTAGAAATTGAATTCGTGATGGGCAGAGCCATTTTTGTCTACGGAGGAGCAGACTTAATAAAAACCAGTCATTTCGGGCTTTAAAGCTCTCAACAACTAAAATTGTTCAAATAGGCGGAAGTCCTTTTATTTCTGAATTGGCGGACAAGTGGTCCCCACCATTTATATGCCAATCGCAAATCGCAATGTATATGAATCACAAACCAAGTGTCTTATTAATATGGAGAGTTCCGCAAGTGGAACGGTTGTACACAATACAACCAAAACTTTATGTTATAAATCGCCCCTACAACAGCCGAGGCCCGTGGGTCCACTTGACCATGTGGCGATGACTTATTGGAATCGCAGGTTTCAAATCGCAATGGTTCAATCGACGGAGTTTTGTTATGTGCCCCGATCACATTACCAAAGGACGGACCCGACGACATTATGTGACGGAGCTTATATATTGCATCGCGTCCGGATTCCAATCGCAATCGAAAGATCAGAGGTTTGTTGTTTGGTCGCGTGTCTGTTTAAAGCGTGGACCCGATGCCATTTATATGGTGGATTTAATATCGAACCAGCGCGTCCGTTGTATAATCGCAATCGCAATGTTTCATCGGATGTTTGCGATGCGATCTAATCACAATCGCAACATCACACTTCACCAAGTTGCAAGTTTTGTTTGTCACCACCAATTTGCTGATTGCCGACTGCGAAGTGGTCCCCACTCTTACGTCGTGCATTTCATATTTTTAAGTTCTGCAAAGGTTTTTCCATGTATTTGGTTTATTTTCGCTGTTTTAAGTTTTTATATAGTTTTCATGTAATATATGTCCGACATATATATAAAAGAAAAAAAAGGCCCGTGAGCCAGAGTAGTGATGTATTGTAATTGTTTTGTTTTGGTTCGCACAGCAATGCGAAAGAAATACACAACAATGTTGGTTTACAGGGACAGAGAGTGTTGTTTTGTTAGATAGTGAATGCCTTCTTGTGCACTACGTCTGTAGCAGTCACCATTCATATGTTATCCCTCTGTGCTGAGGAAGATCTGTAAAAGTTTTTGAAAGGAATAGAAGTTTTTTTTTGGTGTGAAAACTCTGTCTCCTGTCAAAATTTTAAATTTCTCTGTGTTTAGAGGAGAGGAGCTTATACTCCCCATTTGGAATTCTCAATATTCCAACATTTTACAATCTTTGACTGCTTAATAACAGTTCCCTTTCCATTTTACAATCTTACAAAGTTGTAAGTCCATTCTCTAATTCTGTGACATTGACCTCGCTGACAGCTACACCTTGAGTTGCCAGTCATATGGACTGAAAATTTTGAATGGAGATGTTGTTGCTGCATGTTCCCTGATACTATTTACACACTTTATATATATATGTGGTGGTGGTGGTTCGCACATAAGTTTGTTCTTTGATTTTCTATTGATTGATGCCGATTTCGTCCACAAGTTCTTCTAATAATATTTTTAAAGGGGCCCTTGGTTTTAATTTTACAACTTAATTATTCTCATTATCGAGAAGTTATAAGCAACACAGCACTGATGACAAATACCTAAGCTTAAAAATAAATACGATATAGATATAAAATTATGAAGATTATGTAATCTTTTTCTTAATTTTTTAAAGACAATATATAAATAAAAATAATATTTTTTTTAATAATGGAACAAAACTATGATCGTCGTGTGATACTTCTTTTAATATTTTTCTACCATATACATAAAATTCGGAAATATTTTAAATAATTTCTTAACCTCAAATAATTTCAAACTATATTCCTATCCCTACACAACGACAATTACTTTCTATCAGATAATAAGATTAAAAAAATTTCAAATCTGTAACATTCCTGACATTTGATAAACCATATTCATTTTATTACACGCAATCATCATCGTCACAATTTTCATAGGACTACATGATCAGAGAAACTCTATTCATTTGATTTGGTTATTATGACCAACAAATGACGTTGATATAAACAAATGCTAATAATATATATTACAGCTTAATACACGTGCCATCAACTTATAACATGCGATATTTTCTTACCCCTGACGCATATGTATCATGATCAACCAAGCGAAGGTTATCTTCGGCCAGAGGTCTATGAACATATAACAACTGAACACTTGGCAATGGTGAGGCAGACCCGTGCTCTCGCCGCTTCTTTTATGCATCGTATGTGGGATCGAGATAGATATGGTGCTTCTTACTAAACCTCCACAAGAAATGGTGCTTCTCGGGCTTACTAATAGATATCTCCCTTTGAATGATCTATTTTACAGCATGTGATGTATTGGAGCAAAGCCATTAAATTTCCGAACAAGTGATGTCTTTGAGAATTTTGTTTACAACAATGTCTCCGTTAACATTAGTTAAATACTCGCTTATGGATGTGTGAAAGTGTGTTTAACCCATCACGATTTGGAGTTGATCGTACAACTGTTCTTCTTTTGAGATTTTTGATTCTTCTAAGTAGACTCCTTCCAGATGAACTGTAAAAAGTGAAACCAGGATGATTCCAAAAGTCTTTGCGTCTGTGTCTGCGTTTGATGCCTCGACTTTTGGATATGGCCAACTGTAAGTATTATCATGGCGATATTTTACATCAGATTTCATGCGGCAATTATTTTTCTCCACGTAAATTATCCTGCATTTGGCGCAGTTATAAAAAGATTATGGCACATATGGGAACTAGACTGGTATGGAAATTTCGGGAGGGAGGCAGCATACCAATTGGGGCGACAAACGTTCATCTCATGCCGGCACATTGTCGTCCTTCGCCTAGACTTCTGCATGCATTGACACAAAGGGGGTTAATATATTGTTCACAAATTATATATCAGTGGTCAAACGATGCTCCGATATTCAAGGATGCCATACATATCGGTTTTACAAATGAATTGGCGCATGAGTGGGGTTTATTTCGGGATCAATTGCGAAGTGCATGATTCTGTTATGCTAATGGTGGTGACCACATGATATGGAATGGCCCGATGATGAATAATATGATTATAGTCAAAGATGCATACCGGTACCATATCTCATGTACTCAATAGATTCAAGCTACCAAAGTGTTCTTCCCTTATTGGCACAGAAACATTCCCACGAAGATCGTTATATTTGGCTGGTTGATATGGAAAGGAAAGGCACTGACCTGGGAAAACTTAATAAAGAGAGGATTCATGGGCCCCAGTATCTGTGTTTTATGTTGTAAGGAGCAAGAAACATCCACACACCTCTTCTTTACATGTCCTGTAACTATAAGTCTTTGGAGGCTATTTGGGGATCACTATATTGACCCTGTATGGAGGCCAACTGATTTTATGTCAGCTGTGCAGGAATGGGATAGGATCAATTGCAAATATCGATCGCTATCTTTCTATCTCACATGGGAGATTTGGCTGGCCAGGAACCAGATAATATTTGAAGACCGGCCTTTCCATATTCAACAGACTTTTTCAGTGATTAACGAGTGGATGGATGACTACCCCATTACTACGCCAAGTCTACCTGACTATTCTGCTCGTATTCGACCCCATCAGATCAGTATCCCGACCATCTATTTTGATGGGGCATCTGTGGACGGTATGACCGGGTGTGGGGCTTGGATCAAATTATCTGATTCTGAGCGCTACATTATGTGTTGGTGTGGGGGTCCTGTGACTAATAGTAAGGCGGAGATTATGGCATTGTGGGGGGCCCTTCTTATCGCACAAGATTTGCAAATACAGGGGATCAGCATATATGGTGATTCTCAGCTCATCATAAACTGGATCACCAACAAGAGTCATATGATGTCTCCGCATCTTCAGGGTTGGGTTGAGAGGACATAGAGTTTATGGCATAGATTAGGCTGTCCACCTATCAATCATATTTACCGTGACAGTAATACCAGGGCAGATAAGTTATCTAAAAGGGGGTTGAGGGCAGAATTTGGTATAATGGAGGTATCCCATCTTAAGGAGGGCCGGCTGATTGGGGCATTTTCGCTCCCCATCCCATAGTTTGACTGTCATTTTGCACCTTTTTGTTACTATACTAGATATAAGCCATAGGGGGATCACGGGGTTTTTGGACACACAGGTATATTATCCGGATTTTTGGACTCACACAGGTATATTTTTCCAGTTTTGAAATCTACTAGGACCGTGACTCAATGAATGCCTATCACCTGCATGTTCGTGGTTTTGGATGGCAATGGTCGGTACAACATACCAGGAAGACATGTACATACAATGCAATCTACTGTATATTTCTATGGTTCACCACATCTAATACATGGACTACATCAAGCGAGCCTGCACTAAGATACAAGCGAGCCGGATCATGACAAGCGAGCGTGAAGGGGAAATTAGGCATTAATTTGTCTATCTTATTTTCCCATATATAATCTACAAGCGACAGACAATGTTCAGATCAGAAATTATAAAGCATATCTGTAGATAAGGTGGACCGGGCTTAATGATCAGCTCTGACAGAGATTATCATAAATACAATATTGGTATCCCTGCTATGACATTCTAATATCTGCATTATTAATAGTAGATGGACGCCTTTAGCCTGTATATTGATCTATTATGAATAGTTACCCTATGTTCATAGGATGCTAATAGAATTATGGGATGGAACGCTGTTTCCAGATATGAATGCTGGCCTACTTTACTGGCTCATTTTCTCTATTAATGAACTGATGTAAATGGGTTATTATTGTTGGAATCTCACTGCTTCATCATCACAGCTGAGATCATAGATGATTATGTACTGTTTTATATCTAATATAAATCAGCGTATTTTTTTCCTCTGAAAAAAAATATTTTGCGAGAGAACTTCTTTTAATTTCACATCTCTAATCCACAATGAAACCAGATTGAAAGGCGAATAGTTTCGGGGCACGATGTAATTGGAGATTCTTCTCCTAAATTGTATCGTGTAATTGGATTTTTTCTCCTAAATGATATCGTGGGATTGGACTCAGTTTGATTTAAACAAGACATTTTAGCCATGGATTTTTACATCATTTTTAATGATAGCATATAAATATAATAAGAATTACATTAAATTATATATTTTAAAAGATTTTCTTTAATGATAGTGTATTAAGATTTATATTAAATTATATGTTTTTAAAGATTTCTGTTGAACTGTTTGTGAGATTTTTTAAGGTAAAATTATGTAAAAAGTTTAATTGAAAAAATAAATGGTTATAATATTAATTTTTTTTGAACCAATTTACAACTAATTCATAATGTAACCAATTTTTTTATATAACAAAAAAAATCTATTTTTTTTGGTCAAGTTTTTATCCAAATTTCCTTAACCTTTTTCTTGTGAAGCCTCACAATAAATGCTCCAGCTTTGTGACAAACTCATCTTTGAATATATTACTCTCAGCTATCTTTGAATATGTTACTCCAAGAGCTAGTTGCCAGAATATGTACATAACTTTCCATGTTGTCTTTGGAGGCCTAGCATTCTAAAATATTGAAATGTTTTTCAGTTTCTACTTTTTTGGAGGAGAAAAAAATACATACTCTTTCCTCCCACAAATTTTTTGGCCTTTTCCACCGCTGTGTTTTATAACGGAGTTGATGAGAAATTTTCACCAGGTAAGCAATAACAATTTTGGCTCTCCAAGAAATATTGCTCCCTATGTAGCATTAAATTTTCCTCAGGTGAGCAACAAAAATTTTGGCTCTCCAAGAAATATTGATCTCTATGTAGCATTTTTGTTGATGATTACGAGTGGGATTAAACTCTCCAATGTAGTATTTTTCTTTCTCCCTAGTTTCTTATCCCAAGTACACTTGTGAAATTTATCCCTAAATTGTGATTTTATGTTGTTTTAAATATATTTTTAATTATAAATAAATTTAATTTAAAAAAATGTTCTATTATTTAGTCAAATTGTAATTTAATGTTTTTTTCTTAATGTATAAATAAATTCAAATTATTTATAACATGAAAATGATGTGATAGGAAAAAATGATTTAGGTAGGAATGGTGGTTTGAGCAACATTTTTAGATAAGCATCCGCATAAGAGTGAGACCTCTCCATCCTCCACCCTTTAGGTTATTATCTTTCCTTTGTTGCAAAATTTTTGCAGTGCCATCATAAGCATGTTCTATTCCTTCCCTGTATCTTTACACTTTTAAGAGTTCCATACATATTTTCAGATTTCATATTAGAAATTATTGTCAATCGACAACTCATTGGAATGACCTCTGAGAGAATCAGATTTTCAAACGAAGGAAATCGTTGGAATTTGTTCATCCAAATAAAATGTGTGAGTGGTTAATTTTTCAAATATTAAAAAAATAAAAGAAAAATAAAATAAAAGTAGCCAAACTTAGCTTCTTTCCGTTGAAATTCGAAGATAGAGTTTATTGTAAGATTTGTTTCTCTAACCAATTTGTATTGAATTCGAAGAGAAAGCTTGTTATAGCATGAATCTAAAAGTGATTTTATACATATTTTATTTACAACCACAAAATCTACAAGCCGCAACATGAATTACAAAAAAACTCAAATCAAGTTCCGTCAACCACAACACTAAAATAAGTGAGGATCATAGTATTATAAATGAAACATTGTCTATTTTCAAAACTTCACGCGTTTAGGTAAGGGAGAAATATAATCCTAAACTTTTTAACCAAATCTTCATGCCTTATAGTTTGTAAATAGGGTGTGAAAAAAACAACACACCATCAAACTTAAAGGGATAGAAAATAAACTTGTCGTGAGAGGTAGTTAGCATGATCTAGCATTATACCCACAGACAAATAATATATAATAACCAAATTTCTAAAATTGGAATACGAAGTTAGTTCTTTATATACCTGGTAAATGTACAATATAGTAATATATTATAACCAAACTTCTAAAAATGGAACATGAAATTAATGGTTTATATGCATGGTAAACACAATATGAAATTAATTGTTTATATGTATGGTAAATACAGTATAGTAACATGAAATTAATGGTTTATATGCATGGTAAACACAATATGAAATTAATTGTTTATATGTATGGTAAATACAGTATAGTAAATATTGAGAATAAAAATATAAATTAAATCGTGAAATGATTACAAGTAAAGTACTACTTACTACAAGCTAATGAGGAATGGAAAATAAAAAGTCATTAAGAAAATAAACTTAACCCTTTATTACACCATTATAAAGTAAAGTAGTTGCAAGCTACATGGTCAATGAAAGAAGAGACTTCACATATGAATAAAACCCTTAAAATTTGATCCAACCATACTCAATTCTATCAACAATTTCAGTGAACTTTCACCTGCAACACAACTTCCCATTCGGCCACAAAATCTTAAAAATAAAAAATACACACTATCAATTAGAAACACTATAATAGATACTGTAAACAAAAACGATTGTAATTGACATTAGAAAAAAAAACTACCGTATCCAAGAAGCCAAATTAATTGGATGAAACTGGACAGGACAAGATACTCTTTAGCCTTCGAGAGGTGATTTTGAAATTATGTTGTAAATGCTATTTCAAAGTGAAATATTTTGAAAGCTTGCATGGGAGTTGGGTTGTCAATATTTGGAATTATGACTATTGAGGTGAAAGCTTCTAGAATTTTGTCGTTGTTCTAGTGTAGTCTAGCGGGTGTGGAGATGGGCATGGGTACGGCGACGGGGACAACACTTTTTGAAACAGGGTGCGTGGGTTCGCTGGGAATATGTGTGTGTGTGTGTGAATTTGTATAAAACAAGAAAAATAAAATATTTTTTATTTAAAAATTAAAGTTTAAACTTCGAAGATTTAAACATGCACATCATTGAACATTCAACATTCACATAATGATATATCATATCAGTCTTGACTCTTCAGATAAATTAAAAGTGATAATACATTGAAATTTCAAAATTTCAAAATTTCTTAGTAGATTAAGATAGATTGAAGAGTGCAATGATTATATGTGTACCCATTGTCACTACTAACAGCAATGTATGCCCTAATGATATAGAAAATTACTGCTGAAAACACTACAATCATAGTAAGAATGTCTTTGTCACAACATACCCATCAGAAGATGATACTTGCATCATGGTAATGCCATCCAAGTGAAGCCACTATACAAGTAACAAATGACAACATTCTGAAAACTTCCTTTGCAGGACTTTCCCATGTAGTTAGAATCAACTGAACATGAGCATCTACAATTTCATCAATTTTAAAGACTACAGTGTCAACAATTATTTTCACTTATAACACTTTAGATATAGAAGGAAGATGAATTAAACACACCCCTTTTGCCTTGTTCCATGTGCATGTATCCAGTAGTCTAATCTCTAATCAACAACCTTGGTATTTGGGTGCATTAATATTGTGCTTTCTTTTCTTTCGGGAATACCTAATCATATGGGGTATTGGTTGTTAGTAAACAATGTCTGTTCAACTAAAATTTTCCATGTTGAACCCACTTTTAGTTGCACCTGTAACTTTGCAACTACACTTACTAGAAATGTGTGCAATCTTCCAGTTTCCTCGAGATTTTGTATTCTTTCATTCCCTTCTCTGATTTCATGAATTTGTCAAGTTCCTCCATCTCCATTAATGAATTCAAGTTGCTCACTTAATAAGTGGGTGAGGTTGCTGCTTGCTGTGCCAAGGGTGAGTTGTTGTGCAGAAGTTGCTGTGGGGTGAGGGTGAGTAAGTATGTGGTGAGGTGAGGTAACGATTGTTGTGGGTTACGGAGTTTGAGTGGGTAAGTTTTAACAAAAAAAAAAATCGCAATAAGAATAGTCCAGTCATATTTAATTTTAATTTTCATAAAAAAAATCTTAAATTTTAATTTTAATAGCCATTAGTAATAGTTGAATTTAATAAAATAAACTAAAAATTTAACCAAATTTGCCGCCGAAGAACCTGAAAAGAATCCCTTTTTGGGGTTCTCCGTCCCCAAATCAGCAAAAGAACCCTGATTTTGTGTGGGAAGTCTCGGGTTCTTCCATGAAGAACCGGATTCTTTAGGGTGCTTGTGAGAAGAACCCATCAAGCACCCGGTACAGGTTCAGGGACCCTACCCTTGGGTGCGGGAACCCGTGCAACATAGCTCTTAAACATAATTTCCAATAAAATCAAAACAAGAAAGAAAAAATTCAACCATTGAGGCCAAGGCTTATATATATATATATATAAGTTCCTATTTTTGTCTACCTTTTCCAATCATGAGATTTGTAAGGTAACTATAGAAAATGTTGCATGGTACCTCTTCCGTTAAATGCAATTTATAGAGTGAACGATCCGGTACAGTGCATTTCATCTTCGGGGACCTTGTCCTGTCGCCACAACAGATTCCGCTCCGCCATAGCCAAAGCTGCGACCCAACTTCATAGCTGATGTTGAATAAGCTGAAAATTGGAGTTATCTGGAGTTAAAAACTAGCTAAGAGAATTTATGTGATCCTGCATGTTCGAAACGTGCTGGGAATAGCAGAAAAAAAAACCCAAATCTCAATGAGAAGTGAGACCTGTTGACGGTCACGGCGATAATTCTGATATAGCAGGTTTAATTCCTGCTAAAACCCATGCAGGAAAAATTATCTTAACGCTGAGAAAACTAAGGCCTCAATATAGCGACCTGGGTTCGAATCGCGTGAGAACCTTTAATTATATATTTACGAAGGACTTATGTATATATTTTATTTTATAAAAGTGATGTATCAACTTAATTGATTAAAATTTAAGCTATAAATATAGTTATTTATGATTTTAACTATATATTTTATTTTATAAAAAGTTATGTATGAATGTAATTGGTTAAAATTCGAGTTATAAATATAGTTAATTATGATTTTGACTATATTTTTGAAAAAAAAATTATTTTATTAATGTTTCTAATTCTTATAATTAAAAATTTAATATACTTTTAAAATAATAATTTTAATATTAAGTTATTAAAATTATTAATGTAATTTTATTTGGTAATATTAATCATATAATTTATTTTTTATTTTAAATTAAAAAAATATTTCTTTTCTTATAGTTTTAAATAATAAAAAATTATTTTATTTTCATTATTTTAGAAAACTAACATTTCTTTTATATTATAAAATCTTTCAACTACAAATTTAATTATATGATTAATATCACGTTTTTGGTTATTAAAAACATTCACTCTTGGCTTTATTTAAACTATATTTAGGTTTTAATCTTAAAAAACACCTAAATAAGAAATTAATTAAAAAGGTGGTTACTTTCATACTGATATTTTTAATCATAAATTATATATTTTTAAAAATTATTTAAAATAAAAATAAAAATAAATCATGCTAATTATTCTTAATTATATATTCAATTTCCATTTATTTGATATTTTTGATGAGTGGTGAATTGTATTACTTTTGGAAACTGAAATTTACATAGTAAGATGTATATAGTTTCCCATTAGGAGGTGATCATATTTAAAAATACACTTTCCTCTCCAAAAATACACTCTCCTTAAATAGGAGAGGGATAGTTGAGTCCACTTACTTTCATCATCTATTGAGGACCTCTCAACATTGCCATTTGTATGTTTTATGAAACCAATTATAACCTTCCATGTCTCATCTAAAAATATCAATCCCTATTGGTCTTTGCAAGAACATCCTAGGTACTAGTCAGGGCCTCCTCAGCATTGAAGCTCCTGTTCTAGCTACTTGTACTATACATTTTGCTTTGTTTTTACTACCTCATGATCATCACCATTATCAATGCAAATTTGTGTTTGGTCTTTCTTTTCATTATCCTTGTAATCATCACTATTATCAATGCAATTTCGTACTTTCTCTTTTAACTTAGGATCCACATATACATGTTGACAACATCCACACCACCAACTTTAATGCCAACTCTCATCACAACCTCAATTCCCTAGTACAATGTCAATCTAAGGGCCACCATTATCAATGAAATTTTGCACTTGATCTTCCAAGTGAGGATCTCCATAAACCCATTAACAACATCCACATCAACAACTTTAATACCAACTCTTATCTCATCTTGCATTCCCCAATCCAATGTGAATCTAAGGGCTACTTTCTCGCAGGTCTTGATATCTCTCATGAATTCAACATCACCTTACCTTGATAAAATAATGAATGATGATCAATAATTCATTTATTGAATGTTCTCTACCAAGGATTTCAAGGTATCAGATGAAAATTACAAAAAAACAAAATAGCTTTTTTTGGCAATTTTCTACATCAAATACTTTGATTGCTTATATTATGATACATGCATGAGAGGGAATCAAACTTCCATACATTATTGATATGTTTATTATGTTAACATTGATAACTTTTTATTGGTGCTTAAATATATGTGTTATGAATTCATTAAGAAGGCTCATTTACATCATAGTCTTTATTATCAATCTATTTTGGAAAATGGCAGACTCACAAATCTAAAAGATCTAAAATATTGTGGAGCACTATGTCTATAACTAAAGTCACAATATAAGAACCATTCTTTGAATTACTGCCACATCATAGATAGTAGGTGACAAGAAGATCTCATTTGTCATTGCATATGACACCACCCAGTGTTTGATATGTATAGACAAACTATGAGGCTTTCATCATCTTAATATTTAAAATATTATTTTAATTTTGTAATACAAACTTAACACAAACAGGCTAAACAAACTAAATCTAATACAACAATTATTATTTCAAACCAAAATACAACTTTTTCAATTCAACAATTCCAATTTAACAATCTTATTAGCTTCTCTTTACACCTTTTACAGCAACTGCACCTAATATAGTTGTCCACATCAAAAACCATAGATAGAAACACTGATGTAAAATCCCTACTCTCACACGCTATATCTTCGGGCATTGATGTATAAATCACCATACATAGAAACACTGATGTAAATTCCCTACTCTCACACGCTATATCTTCAGGCATTGATGTACAAATCTCCATTGTACGACCATAACGGAAAAACGAGGACATTGTTCTCTGCTACCAGCAATGCTAAAGGAATTATTGTTTTTCTATGGAATCTATAATTTCAACAGTGGAGATAGGAGATAGTAGTCAGTTGTTTAAAAAAATTACTAACACTTTAAACTTTGGCATAACCACAAATCAACATACTTCCTGCTATCGGACTTTCTCTGCATACTGGATTTTGACTTGAATCACCTGAACTCTGATTCTCCGTGCAAAGTTGAAGTGCCTTCCTCTGCATCAGTTTAAGCGTGTTCAGAAACCCATTATTCCTCGAAGGTGTCGATCTCTGCGTACAACCCAACATCTCAATAAAATCTGGAGTGACACCCACTATTTCAGCAGGTGAGCACCCTGAGAGCCCTTCAACCAAAAGTGCAGCCATGCCTCTTGCCAGCTCAGAATCAGAATCCGCTTCATAATACACCTTCATGTCATCCATGAAGGCCCTCACCCACACCTGGGACGCACACCCTTCAACTTTGTTCTCCCTAATTTTAAATTCTTTAGGCATGGGCTTCATATTTTTCCCATACTGCAACGCTTGCCTAAACTTTGAACGAGTTTCTGGAACATTCTGGAACACTTTTACAATATTCTGGAGCTTCGGTGGAAGCTCTTCAACAGCTTGTAGGCACGCGATTCTGTGGGCAGGAGATACTGCAGGTATTGATTGTTTTCTGAAGATGGGTTTTCTCAGGGCAACAGAAAAGGAATTGGGTCTTACAGAGCTTGAATGGCTAACTGATATTGTAACCGTGGACAACACAACAACACAATGAGAAATCGCCATTGATTTTGAATAGTTAGAAATGAACAAATTATTATGCTTTTTTTAGCTTTCAGAAATAATATTGGATAACAAACCTAACGATGAACAATATTTCATGATCTACACAAAATATAGAACTTGGTGATAAGCACGGGAGGATAAGTGCATGCGATACTATATACGTAACGCAAATAGAACGTTAAAGGATTAAAATATAGAATTCGGGGAAAACATTAAAATAAGAAATTTGAGGATCATGCAATACTTGACAAAGGCATTGAAATAGCGAAATTGAGGATCACGTCATATTTGACAGAGGCAATAAAATAGAGATTTGAGGAACATACCCAAAATATTCCTTATAGGAAGTAATAAGCGACATATATTTTAGAGAAATTGAAGACCATGCAACATTTGACAGAGTCGTTAAATAGAGAATCTGAGAATCATATCCAAAATATTCGGTGTATTCATCTGAACATGTCTTTAATATAAGGCTGTTTGACGACAAATAAACGTCATAGATTTTAAAATATTTGACTAGTCATAAGCACTGATTATATATATTCCCATGCTTAGACTGTGTCTCAGTATATGCTAGTATATCTCTGTATGATGATTTCATTTTATCTTTATAATTTTTGATAAATAGATTGTATATTTTAGGGTTAATATTTGTTTTTTGTAATTTTATTAATTTAATTTCTTTTTAATCAAAATCTTTAAGGAAAATATCAATTTTGAGTTGAACTCAAATATCCATTTTGATTCTAATCATTCATATCTGATATGCATATGATCTTTGCATAATTTTATACTAACATAACCAGGTTATTAAATGTGATTAATATGGTCAGATAGACATATACCAATCACATGCGCAATCACATATAAAAATTTAATATTATTATTATTATTGATATTAATAAAAATGTAATAATAATAATTCTATTATAAATATACACAATAAATTATAAAAGAAGGCTATATATATAAACCTAAGACAACAATAAACCCAAATAATACATAAAAAAAAATAAATCATGGCAATAATATTGCATTTATAATAATTATGTTATTAATGAGAAATTCATTCATTTAATTTATTTATATAAATCATTCATATAAAATAAAATTAAAAATTAATATCAATATCAACCACATTTAATATTAAAAATGGATTCTAATATTATTAAAAATAATAATTATTTTTCATAAATATAAATATAAATATTATTAAATATATTTATTAAATAATAATAATTAAACATATTATTAAGAAATAAAAATAAAAACACAAAATATTTAATAACAATAATAAATATTAATTATAATTATTGTTTTTATTTTTTAAAAATTATGAATAATTATATTAATAATATTTACAGGTCTTGGATAGATGGTGATAAAGTGTTTTGTTAAAGCACTTTTTGATGTGAAGTTACTAATTTTTATTTTTAATCTATATGAATGATTTATATAAATAAATTAAATGAATGAATTTATTATGAAAAACATAATTATTATAAATATAATATTATTGCCATGGGGTTTTAGTATTTATCTGTTGTGTTTATTATTGCTCTAGGTTTTTATATATCACTCACTTTTATAATTTATTATGTTTATTTATAATAGAATTATTATTATTTTATTATTATTACATTTTTATTCATATCAATAATAATATTAATATTAAATCCTTATGCGTTGATGTCTGTGAGCATATATCAACCACATTTTATTATGTGCTTGTGCATGTGATTCGTATATGCTTATCACTATATATCAACCACATTTAATAATGTGGTTGTGCTAGTAATATTGAGACAATCTTCGTCACAATGCGACATTGGACCATAATTGACCATTAATGATTTTCATATTGAGACAATCTTTGTCACAATGCGATGTTGGACCATGGTTGACCATGATTAACCATGTTTGAACATAGTTGATATTTATATTGAGACAATCTTTGTCACAATGTGACGTTGGACCATAGTTGACCATGGATTACCATAGTTATCATAATGTGATGTTTGACCATGAGACAATCTTTGTCACAATCTCACCATGGTTGACCATGCTTCAATTTCATATTGAGACAATCTTTGCTAAACTGTGAGTTGGACCATGGTTGATGATGGCTGATTTTCATATTGAGCCAATCTTTACCACGCCATGTTGGACCATGGTTGATCATGATTTACAGTGGTTTTTTTTCATATTGAGCATGATTGAACATGTTTGACCATGATTTATTTTGATATTGAGATAATATTTGTCACAATGTGACATTGGACCATGGTTTTTGTTGGCCATGATTGACCATGGTTGATTTTCATATTGAGAGAATCTTTGTCACAATGTGACATTGGACCATGGTTGATGAAGGTTGAACATAGTTTATTTTCATATTGAGACAATCTTTATCATAATGTGACACTCGATCATGGTTGGCCATGATCATAAAATCAAGTGTTTTATATTAAACCCTAGGATTAATATTATAAAATCTAGGAATAATATTATAGCCTATGAATATGAACCCTGGGATTGATAAACCCAATGGATTTACATTATAAACCCAAGGGAATTATATACAAAATGGATTAATACCAAAAACCGAAGGGATTATAAACCCAAGGGAATAATATGAAACCCAAAGGATTCATATTATAAACCCAAGGTATGTGAACTGCAAGATAAATATTATAAACCCTCAAATAAACATGGTTGACCATGGTTTATTTTCATATTGACACAATCTTTGTCACAATGTGACATTGGATGATGGTTAACCATGGTTGATTTTCATATTGAGACAGTATTTGTCACAATCTAACATTGGACCATGGTTTCACATGATTGATTTTCATATTGAGAAAATTGTCATAATGTGATGTTGGACCATCATTCAGTAAGGTTGACCATGGATGACCATGGTTATCACAATGTGACATTGAACCAAGGTGTTATAAACCCCATGAAATAATATTAAACACAAATCATTAATATTATAAACCCAAGTGATTATTATTATAAACTTAAGGGATTAATATTAAGAACCCAAGGGCTTAATATTGACAACCCAAGAGATTAATATCATAAACATTTGGGATTAATATTATAAACGTAAGCGATTATTAATATTATAAACCTGAGGCATAATAAACCAAAGGAATTTATACTATACATCCAAGGGATCTATATTAAACCCTAGGATAAAAAACCAAAAAGCAAGATAAAATAAAACAAATTCTTATGAATTAAATAGAAAGTATAATTAATTGGAATTAAATAAAAGTAAAATAAACAACATAGTATAATAATAATATTTTTACCTTTTTAGCCAAACTAGTCATTATAGCATAACGACTAGTTAAACGTCTATTTCTTCTACTTAAGTCGCATGCCACAATCTGATTTCTCATCTTATCGTGAATATGAACCACACTGGTTGGTTCGAAACATGTTGAAAAAGTTATTTTTTATGTGATTATTACCGAAAGATATCTTTGTATAGAAGAACATTGTAATTCCACATCATATGAAAACTTATATTAGTTAACTAAGTTAGGATGACTAATTTGGTTCAGTTAATTTGAGTTGAGGGTCAAAATAAGTGCATGTAGAGTGTCCCCTACCTTTTAGGAGCTCTGGTTGAGTTTAATTGAAGTTGTAATTAATCAACTCAATTTATCTGGGTTAAAGGAAGTTTAACTAGTTATAATTGATGGAGGAGATGGAGAGAGGTCAAAGCATGAAAACTTAATTTAATTCTCATGTAGTAATAAATTAGATAAATGTTAATTCACTTATAAATAACTCATACATGTCAGTTCTGAGAAAGACCCAGTTGATATTGGAGTTGAAGGGACTGTACTATCAATTGTATAATCATTCAATTGTATAGGTGGTGCATGGAGCTAGAGGAAGAGCCTTGATGTATTTCACAATCATTATTTGGGAACTTCCTTGTTAATAATCCCTAATTACCTAAGGAAACTACACAAGGAAATAAGGATTTATGAGGTGAAGAAATTGATTAATCATTGAACCAATTTTGTTTAGGAATCATCGAGATAGATAAAGATAGTGCACATGTTTCTCAACTTTGAGAAAATCATTGTAATATTATCATATAATATTACATGTAATGTGACTTTTAGCCGATGCTTTCCCAAGATAAATATTTGTGTTGTGTGATTGAAATTCCTACTCTTGCTTGTTCATGTGATTACGAGCTTGTAATTGGTTTCCATAATTTGTATAATAGATTCAAGTATTTTTCTTTCGAATATTACAAGAGAAGTTGAATCTACATGCATTTCCTACATGGTATCAGATCAGGAATAACTCTAGAAGAGAATAATATGAGTTTTTTCTATGCAAGTGAACTGAATTTGGAGATCTACTCTTCAGGACCAATAGTAGGAGCAAGATGTATTTCTCTAGATTGAATCTTGAATATATCCTTGATGGTATTTCGAATTAAATAGCTTGGAGAGCCAATATGGAGGTAGTTTTGGAAGAAAAACGACTGAAGGAATTCATAGATAGTGATATTCCTAAGCTTGCAACAAAAAATTGTCAAGATCTGGCAACATAGAAGATTAAAATAGAAAAGGCAAGAAGGATTCTATTAGAATGAGTTTGAGATCATATTATCTTGAAACTCCATGGAAAGGAAACACCATATGCTATGTAAAATTCCTTAACATATTTCTTTCAGAACAACAGTGACCATAGGAAGCTGATGCTAAAAGACAAGCTTAGAAAAAGCAAGATGGAGAAGGGCGAAACAATACCAAAATACTTGACCAAGTTCACTCAATGTCAGGATGAGATTGGAAGTGTTGGTGTTACAATTTTCAAGGATGATATGGTAAGCCTAGCACTTCTAGGCCTTCCCAAGAGCTAGCAAAATACCAAGATTTGGTGAATGGGAAGTAGAAGCTACCAAAGTGGGAGTGATTGCGGTCGAAATTGGTACAATAATACATTGGGAGGAACACCAGAGATGGATCCTCATCAAATTATGATGATGAGGAGAAATTTTCCTTGGCTAGAAAGGAAAATAAAAGGGAAGGGAATTCATTCCATTCCAAATCATATTCTAGTCAGGAAGGAAAGAAGAAAAAATTGTTGAATATTAAATGTTTTCATTGTCATAAGCTGGGACACTATGCCACAAAGTGTCTGTACAAGAAGGCCGAAAAGAAGTGCTCAGGAGGAGTGAAAAGTGAAGCACTTGCTTCAAAATTTTAGTTGGATTTCACTCTCATCACATGCATGGTGTCATTGGTGATGAGTTATGCATGGTACCTGGATAGTGGAGCCCCATTCCATATGACCGGGAAAAATAGTTCAACCATTTGGAGGAGAAGGATATCTAGATGTACATCAACATGGAGATGATTGGAGGTATAGCGTGACCAACATTGGTACTGTTACCTTTTAGAGGGAGTCTCATTCTCCTCTCACATTGAAAGATTTCATTTATGTTCCTGGTTTGAAGAATAACTTGGTTTCAATTTCTATGTTTGAAGACTGTGGCTATGATGTGATATTTAGAAAAGGAAAAGTGTTCCTTCATCATATATCCACATGACAAGTGAAGGACATTTATTTCTAATTAATTAAATTATTTATCTTAGTTAAAGTCAGTTTAAGTAGTTCTAATTGATGGAGGAACTGTAGAAGGGTCAAATTGTGAAAATTAGATTTAATTCACATTCAATGATCATTCAGATAGCTGATAATTCACTCATAAATAACTCATGCATGTCAATTTTGAGAAATACCCATTTGATATTGGAGTTAAATGGAAGTGCGCTATTAGTTATATAATCATCCAATTGTACATGTCCTGCATGGAGTTAGAGGAAAAGACTTGATGTATTCCACAACCATTATTGGGGAATTTTATTGTTAATAGGGCCTAATTACCTAAGGAAAATGCACAAGGAAATATGGATTCCTGAGGCGAAGAAATTGGTTAAGTATTAAACCAAGCTTGTCTAGGAATGATTAAGACAAATAGATATAATGAAGAGGTTTCTCAGCTTCGAGAAAAGCATTGTAATATTCTCATATTATTTGGCTTATGCAATATACAAATAACGAGGTTTTTAACTGAGGCTTTCCCAAAAAAAAAAATTCATCCTGAAATTGAAATTATTTCTCTTTATTGTTCATGTGATTATGTAATTGTAATTGGTTTTCACAATTTTTAGAGTAGATTCAAGTATTTTTGTATAGCATATTACAAGATCAGTTGAATATACATATATTTTATATAGAAGACACATGATGAGTAGAGCTAGATCTATACTAGTAAGACCAACAGTGGGAGCATGATCGGTACCTTATGCAGAAACTAATCCTGAAATGTGGGTGTAGTTGGGTGAGGAGTGTTACATTTCTCTATTTGAGACCATGTAGGAAGTAAAGAATTAAATCATAATATTAAGAGTGCATACTTAAAAATTGATGCAATAGAAGGAGAAAATTATGAATAGTTTATCAGATTGGCATAACCATTTGCCTCCTAACCCAAGTTCGGAACACAATGAGAAAATAAGAATGCATAGGCAAAGTGATGATCATCTAGATACATAGGGTGACTAGGAAAAAAATGAGGAATAATTGGATAATGTTTTGGACCACAGAGGACCAAAAATACAAAGGACAAAGTTGCAGGTAGAGTTAAAAAAATTAAAACTCCAATGTTTGACGTTGAGAAAGAGGAAGCCACTGAAGCATGAATGATTAATATGAGTAAATAATTCTATATTTACGAATATGATCATAATATCTAATCATGGTTGGAGATTCATCATTTGCAGGGCAAGGACACTTTATGGTGGGAGGAGGTGAAGACGGTCAGAAAGATCGATGAGAAACAAGTATCTTGGGAAGAGTTTTAAAACAATTTTAAAGATAAATACCTGACACGGTGATTTTATAACAAAAAATCCAAGGAATTCCATGATTTAAGATTGGGACAACTTTCTATGGATGAATTTATAACAAATTTTACTTCATTGTTAAGGTATGTCTCATATATGCATGAAGAAAAGGCAAAATCCCAATGGTTTGTTAGCAGTCTAGCTACATTAATGAAAGAATGAATTAAAGTTGATAACCCCATAACCATGGATGAGGATATCAGGAAGGAAAAGGTATGCTATCATAAAATGAAATAGAAAGGAGATGACAGTAGAAAATGGATAGAAAGGAAGGGACATAAACCTTTGCATAATATTAAGGGGTCAAAGACAATGAATTTTAGGAGTTCTTGTAAGAATAAGCCAAATCAGAATGCGGGAAAGGCCCATCAGAAGTCAAAGTCAACAAATGAAATTAAAATTAATGAACATTCAAAACAACTTCAATTAGAGTCAGCAAATAGACCCCCATTATAGTTTTGGGGATGTGCGAGCCCGCATTACGTCAAAAATTTCCCTCCTTGAAAAGCGACAGAACCAGTAGCACAAATTAAGGAAGCTTCTACTATAGGATAAGTGGAAAGAAGGCTCCCTAGAATTAATGTCGCATTGGAGGATCATCAGGCAGAGTACCAACCTACTATGGTTGAATTTGAAGGTACATTATTTAACCAAGCTATGTCCATATTAATTGATCCACAATATAGTTTAAGTTATATAAGTCGGAAGTTGGTAGATCAGTGTCATTTACAAAACGTTAAATTTAAGAACCCACAATTGGTAAAATTAGCCACGGGAACTAAATTAAGAGTGTTAATTAAAGTGGAAAATTTTCCAATAAAATCGGTAAATTATCCGGTACAGTGAAATTTAATGTGTTGCCCTTAGGATCATACCATATCTTAATCAATATGGATTATTTTGAGAAGCACTAGTCCCATATAAATTGTAAGGAAAATACAATTAGTTTCTTAAATGAGGAGGGGATGAGACAACTGATTTAGGGAGTAAGGAGACCTATAAAATTAAGACTGATTATGGATTCTCAGGTGGCCGAATTCCTAAGGAAATGGTGTCAAATTTACGCAGTGCAAGTGGGATTTTAAAATTCAAAATAAAAGAGTAAAACCTTGGAGAACTTGCCTATCATACAGGATTTCTCTTTTTCCGGAGGACATACCCCGATTACCCCCTAAAATATACATAGAATTTACTATTGAACTTATTCTGGGTGCTGCCCTAGTATCTAGAACACCATATCGAATGAGCTTCCTAGAATTGAATGAAATTAAAATGTAGCTACAATAATTGTTAGATAAAAAATATATCCGACCGAGTGTTTCACCCTAGCGGGCTCCAGTAATTTTTGTTAGAAAAAAAGATGGTACCATATGATTATGCATTTATTATAGACATATAAATAATTTAGTAGTTAATAATAAATATCCTTTTCCCCACATTTATGATTTATTTGATCAAGTGAAGGGGCTACAATATTTTCTAAAATTGACCTGCATTCAGGATACCGTAAAACACATTTAAGGAGGAGGACATGTATAAGAAAAAAATTTGAAATCACTATGGAAATTATGAACTTGTGGTTCTAGCTTTCAGCTTAGCCAATGCTCTGATAACTTTTACATGAATAGTATATTTCATCAGTACCTAGATAAATTTGTAGTAATTTTTATTGATGATAAACTAGTTTATTCCATAAACATGCAGGAACATAAATGACATTAACATATTGTCTTGCAGACTTTGGGGGATCATCAACTATATGTGAAATACAATAAATGTGAGTTTTATAAATAAAAAATTCAATATCTAGAGCATATTATTACCAAATATGGAATTGTGGTGGACCTAGAAAAAATAAGGACCATAATGGAATGTCATGTTCCTAAGAGCATGGCTGTTGTAAAGTCCTTCATGGGGTTGGAGGGGATTTATAGATGATTCATTGATTTTAAAGGGTTTCCTACCTCATTATGTCCATACAAAAAAAAGGAATAACTTTCAAATGGACTTCTGAGTGCCAAAACAATTTTGAGAAATTGAAACAATTACTTATTACAACTCCTATTTTGAGTCATAGATCTCAGTAATGAACTTACTGAGTGTACAGATGCTAGTAAGGAAGGTTTAGGGGGAGTAATGATTTAAGAAGGATAAATTGGGTTATATGAATCTCAAAAGCTCAAAGAGTAGGGGAAAAAATACTCAGCCTATGACTTGAAATTAACAACAGTAATCAACGCCTTAAAAGTGTGGCAACACTATATTCTTGGCAAGAGATTAATATTAATGATAGATCACAGTAGTTTTACAAACAACTTTTAGCAACCTACTTTGAATTCAAAACAAGCTTGTTGGATTTCCTTCCTCAGTGAATTTGGTTTTGAAATAAAACACCTGAAAGGTAAGCAGAACCGAGTGGTAGACGTTTTGAGCATAAAGCTGAATTATATATATATAATTTCATTTAGTGAAGCTATGAGCATTTTCAAGGAGAAAATTAGGGAGGCAACTCAAAAATATTTGGAATTCCAATTTATATGGAAGCAAGTACATAACCCAAGTGGAAAGGAATGACAACTGGGATATGGGATAAGTAAGTATAATCTACTAAGTTACCAAAACAAGGTATATGTTCCTAATCTCATGAGTATTAAAAATTTAATTCTTGATGAATTTCAAAAAATTCCTTATGTTTCTGATCCCGGATACCAAAAATTTATCTCCTCCTTACAGAAAGAATATTTTTGGCCACGAATGAAGAAAGAGGTAGATGTATACTTATCTAAGTGTTCAAAATGTCATCAGGTGAATCCAGAGTATCAACATCTAGTTGGGTTTCTCCATCTGTTACCCATTCCTGAGTGGAAATGGGAAACTATCGCTTTCGATTTTATTAGAGGCCTACCAAAAACAAAAAAAATAGAATGAATCTATAATGGAAATTTTTTATAAAATGTGTAAGTCTACTAATTTCATTCGAGTGAAATCTACTTCCAAAATCGATTAGATTTATTATATATTCATGAAGGATGTTTTTAGATTGCACAACCTCCGAAAAGTAATCATGTTAGATAGAGATGTAAAATTTATATCTAGATTTTGGAAAGCTTTATTCAATGGGTTAGATACACAGGTACAATTTAGTACCACATACCACCCCCAAACTGATGGGCAGACTGAAAGAGTGCATTAGGTAATAGAGAAGATGTTAATAATGTATGTAATGCAACAACCATATAAATGGGAGGATTATATTCACTTGGTGGAATTATCGTACAATAAAAATTATCACACTTCTTTGAAAATGAGCCCGTTTCAAGTATTATATGGGCATAGGTGTAATAATACTATTAATTGGAGTGGTCCAAAATATAAGTTAATTGTGGGGTCTAATTTATTGAAGGATATGGAAGAAGTAGTAAAGAAAGTAAGGGTAAACCTTAAAGCTTCCCAAGATAGACATAAAATATATGGAAATAGAAAATGAAGTTATCAAAAATTTCAAGTAGGGGATCATATGTATGTACAATTTAAGCCTACAAAAAGCACCCTATGCTGTGAAGGTTGTGCTAAATTAGCCCCATGATTATGTGGACCATTCCATATTCTAGCCTAGGTTGGGCATATACCATATCATCTAGATTTTCCTAGCCATATACGTTTTCATAATGTATTTCATGTTTCATTATTAAAATAATTCATATATTATCATTTAAATTTCATTCGTTGGAATAATATACAATTAATAGCCTATGAAGTTATATTTTTACAATTATTGTCAATTTTATTATTAATATTGACTCATAAAAATTGTTAGTGGTGATTGAAAAGTAGAACTTGAAAGAAATTTCTTGGTCAAACCCCTACGTATACTTGATCACATAGAAGTAATGTTCTAGATGTGATCTATCACCTAGGTTAAGGTGCATTGGATACAGTTTAGCATAGAAGAGGCCACCTGGGAGGATGAACAATTTATAAGAAAAAATTACCCAACCCTATTCTGGGGTTGTGGAAACATTGGGATAGTGCCTTGCTCAAGGAGGGGAAGATGTCATACCCCTTGGTAACTTGTGAACTTTTATTTACTATGGTTAAAATATATTATGTTATTTTTCTAATTACATAAAGGGATAATTTAAATAGGAAATATTTTTTAAAGTTAGAAATAGAATGTATGTGATCGGGAACCACATGAAGAGGAATATTGAATGAAACCACCTCTCAAGGTAGTTGGACAGTTATGGGTCAGGCGGTTACCTGCTCAAACTTTTCTTGAAGAAAAGTTTGATAGGGAAAAATAAAGAAAACAATAATGGTTAATGAACCTCAGGTGACTAAAAAACTTCAATAAACTATGTAAAGAAATAGATACTTACATCTTCCTTTTGGTTGGCTAGAGGAAAATTCCTTCTGAACTGGGAGTGCCTTAACTAAGTCTAGTGGGGGCCAAATAATTATAGATATAATTTATGTGTGGAAATATACTGATAAATACCCTAGAGGCGAGGTTGCATGGGTAGAGATACAGTCTGCCGACTGATGTCATTGGCTGGGTGGAAATCTCTTCATATTATGGTTGTAGCCATTCATAGGTTCATCATTCATTAGAGTAGAAAATATTGTACTAGTATGTGAATGAATGAAAGTGAATAATACTAGGAATAATTATATAGCAATATGTTTAAAGGTTTTATGTGTGTGTTATTTATATTAATATATTTCGTGTGGTCATTGTCAAGTTTATTGAAAATAGATAAAACTGTTGTAGTTTTATTTTATGAGAGTTGAAAATATAGGAGACATAATTTTATATAAAAATATGTAATAGTAATATTAATACCACTCTTTTAGAAGAATGATGGTTTCCATATCTCTCCCTAAACACAATTTATTAAAATTTATGTCTAAGTTATGTGCATAGGAGGGGTAAAATAATTATGAGATGTTTCTTCCTATAGATTTTAGCTTGTTGTTAGTGGAAAGGGTAGGTTAAAAATACCGTAGGTATGATGGTGGTGGATGTTCTAGTAATAGAATATCAAGGTATTGAACCTTTCCAAGGAATCGACAAGGAAAATCATTAGGGTTATTGTTCTTGTTGGAGTTGAATAGACCAACCTAATGTTAGAAGGTCGTAGCCTTAAGGTTAGTTTTTTTGGACAGTGCCATTTTATAGAAACCTAAGAAGAAATAGTCCCTTGAGCTTGTGCAACCATTAGGGGTGAGGAACCACAAGTGGAATGAAAATAAACCAATGTCATCCATGCCAATTTAAAAAATGACAGAGTAATAGAATAACAACCATGCAAGTAAGATAAATGTTACTAAAGCTTTAACATGTTTGATGGACTATTGAAACGCATAAGAGAAAATAAAACAATTGGGGAAAACACTTAGTATAACTCACATAAAACCTTGAATCGATAAACCCTCCATCTAAGAGCTTAATTATACAATTCTAAAGGATGCAATAACAATAGATATTAGGAAAAGAATTACATAGCTGCATTATACAAAATTCAAGCAAGAACTCAGAACCATAATCATTCTCATAATTTGTAATTTATAAAACAAACTCAAAATTGTAATAGTATTCAGAAGCGATAATGTATAAACAAAACTAGAATTGTATCATATTTATAAAAAATAATTTACATACCCAAATTTAGCATAAAACATTATTTTTCTGCTCCTCGGAGAATGCCAAAATGTTAAAACCAATTAGAATGTATTCCTTAATTTCCAAGGAATGAATAGCCATTATAGTAGCATCATATTCTCGACCAAAGAAGGAACCGGGCTAACCTGGAAACCTCAGAAAACAAATATGCCCAAAAAATGAAGAAAAACGAAACGACGCCTTGAACGTAGGAATCCTTCTCCAAGAAAAACAAAGACAATGTGTTAAATTGGTTGGAAGTTGAAAATATCATCATGAGGGTAATCGAAGGGGAGAAAAAATGTTTTAAATATAATGGATTATGTTGTTACCGGGGCATCGAGAGAATAAATTCCTAAAATTTGTGATTTTTAAAACACCGAGAGCATAAAATGTATTGTAGAAGTTCCAAACTGAGAAGAAAGTCTAAACTAAAGCATGACCGAACCATACAAATAACTTTTTGAACCCAAAAGCAATACCCAGACCGGAAAATTGTGGAGATATTAGGAATTCTAAAAAACAAGTGTTATAATTCAACCCTAGCCATGGTATTACGGGAAATATGGAAGTAGAAGACATGGATTACCTATAAATTGAGTTGAAGTTGCATACTATATGCCCCTAACCATTTTGAGACAAAATGAATTACAACCACATTGGCAGAAGGGTTTTCGGCTAACCCAACCACCCTTAATACATTTGGAACATTGATCCTAGGGCTTATAACCAACACTGATGATATGTTTCGAAGTTTTAGGACCATGATGAAAGTTGGATGGATGAAAGAACTTCTAGAGAATTCCATGACTGACTGCATTAACCCAGAGTGACCTAGCCTGGGCGGGACTGGGGTTTAAACACCATGGGTAGTGGAATGGGTTAATGAATATACAAACCTTTGTATCATTCTTCATATACCATAGTTTAAATGTATATAGAAACAGGTATTGAAGTAATAAATTTATGGAAAAACATTATAAACATAACTTTCATATAAATTCATATATGTATGAATAAAGTAATTATTGTATGTTCCAATTATTTTAATGTGTTGATATGGTAATTTTTTTTTTTTTAAGGATCTAGTTGAAGTAAAGAGTTGCAACATACTTTCTGTTGGATTTATCGGTCCTTATTAACATCCATTCTCCTTTTTCCAAAACATTTTCTACACTATTAAAAATATTTTCCACACTACCAACCTTCTTGACTTCTTAAGTTAGCAAAAATACAGTGATCTAGGAACACCTATCCCATTTATTTTTTATCATAATAATAAATTATTTAAAAGTCTCAATTAACCACCCGTTATCACTTACTTTCTTAAGGTCTAATAGGCAATATTGGTCTTACTAGAGGTTAACCAACACCACCACAACCATCATCATTTTTAATCTAATACTATAACATCTCCTAAATTATAAATTTTACCACATGTTGCAAATGAAATGAAGTAAGTGATTAGCATATCAAAGAATAACATTGTTGAAAAAAAATGTGATATGTTAAGTGATTTAATTGAATATTTAAATTATAAATATGAATTATTTTATTTAAAATGAAATTTTACGTTTGGAGAATTGTTTGGATAATAAAATAAGTTAAATAAATCAATGCAAATTCAAACATGCTCATATTAATATCATTAAGTTCTCCTAGAGTAGTTGTACTGTGGTAACCTCTATAAATCAATGTAGATAAGGAATAAAATATGTGCTAAATGGAACAATAATTTTTCATAACTTAATAAAAGAATGTTGAACCTGAAAATAGAGGCGTTTAATATTTATGTGGGGACCGGTAGTATCACTACAATTGCAACAAAGTAAGGGACAAATCAAAATGTATACTATTGAAAATGGCACCATTTTAGATTTTTTTTCATATACTTCACCAATTAATTGATGAAAATTTAACTAAAGTACAAATTGAGAGAATATTTGGAAATCTAAGAAACTAAAACTAATTATTTCATTTGTAAGACATAAATTATTCATTTAGTCTCGTTATTGTCCCAAAATAAAAATCTAGATTTCCCAAAAATTAGTTACTAGATTGGTTGTTGCAATTCCCCCATCAACAAGATTAAAATCTTCATTATTTTGTGCACCCTACAGTGATCTACCTGATCCATTATTGTTGGGAATAAAGCTAATATTATAGTGGAAGGATGACTACAAATCTATTAATAATTTTGTAGAAATTTTTGGCTGTAGCATAATTTCAGTATTGATGGATACCTTTAAATATTTTTATTATCTTCATAGAAAGGTACTATCTAATCAATTTTTTTTATTCTCTAGTTAAAATGCTTTCATGTCACTTCTATGTGTCATTTAGTTATATGAATCAAAAGATATATTATTGCAAATTTTAGAAAAGTGTATAATGTTTTGTTATCTGCATTGTTCCTGATACTTCGTTTATCTGTTTTAAGGAAAGGAGAGATAGATTTACCAAGAACTTTCGGCAGTGAAGCAATTCCTATACATATTTGTGATGAATTATTTCTATTTCTTGACAATGAATCTTTATGATTTAAACTTCTAGTAGTATTTAATCTCCCTTCACCATGGACTTAACAATTATTGTTCATTAGATCTATAGTCACATGGACCTATTTAAATGGGACAAGGTGTTAATGGTAGGGACTCTCATAAGGTACACTCTGTGTGACAGCGTTCTCCCACATATACCCAAGTAACCAACCAACTAGGGTAAAAATGGGATGATAAGATACTATAATGAGATTCAACCTCCTATGAGACCTTAAGGAAGTTGAACTGATGAAAAAAACATCAAAATACCTTCTATAACATCTGTTGGACATTGGGTGCAATGCTCCCTGCGTGTTTCATGACATGGACTGACCGCCTCTCGTGGATCCTGACTATGGTGATTATAGCATAGAATAATTCCTGTGGGTTTTTGTCCAAGGACAATCGTGATTCCAACAAGTGGTATCAGAGCGAGAGGTCTCTAGTTCGAAACTCACCTAGCTCGTGTTGGGGGGGCGATTGTTGGACATTGGGTTCAACGCTCCCTGTGTGTTTCGCGACATGGACTAATAACCTCTCTTGGATCCTAACTCTTGCGATTATAGTGGATACTAACGCTTGCAGGTTTTGGTCTAATGGAAATCGTGATTCCAACAACATCAACAACACCCCCATGAAGCAACCTAGCCCTTCAGGATTCCTACCCCTGGGTTATAATGAAAATTTGACCCTTTTGAGCCATAGACATAGGCATAAGATTGCATGCCTATGGCAGGGAGGTTATAGCCCCAGGCACACCACTACATGCATGTGGCTAGGGCCCCATGCCGAGTTCTATGCCAGAAACTTCGGGATTTGAACCACATTTTAAGACCCAAAGCCTCGGTCACTACCCATAAGTTCATGAAAACATAAGGGGTGATAAATAAAATTGCAACAATGATAAAAAAACAATCACATAAATAAGAACTCATTTGGTCCCCTCCTATCCATGACAAGAATTTTTTCAAACATGTCCCAAAAAATTAAATCACAGGTGT
The DNA here is from genome assembly GCA_034641835.2 of Pinus albicaulis. NCBI lineage: Eukaryota > Viridiplantae > Streptophyta > Pinopsida > Pinales > Pinaceae > Pinus > Pinus albicaulis. The sequence continues at coordinate 1,044,726,865 of CM076577.1, read as the reverse complement.
AAACAATAAATTTAAGCATAGGGGTCTCATAATTATTTGATAATCAGTAGGAATCATCACTCAATTACATTATTAGCTAAAATACCATATATTTTACCATATATACATTATGCATTCATTTACAGGTAAAGACATGGATAGATCCATACATCATCACTAGTAAGATACATGCTTATAACTAGCATAATAAAAATATAAATAACGTGGATACAACAAAAATAGAATCCACATATTAACCACTACATTTGCATACCGATTACCAAGGGAATGAGCTCTTCATTACTTAATCTAAAAGCCAAATGGAAATGGAACTTTCACGTTCCACCCAATCATAGATTGGTTGACCCAAATCTCTCTTCAGCCAATCACCCCCGAGCCATATTCCGAGCATGAATGTGGGAATCAAACTGAAAGAGCCAACCAGGGTGTGTCAACGCTAAGCCACCTCACCCTAATCAATAGAAATTGGGCTTTACCATGATCCACACCAGATCAATAGGTCAACACAATAAACATGTCATAACCAGAATTATCGTGATCCATACCAGATCACTAGGCCAACAAAAGCATGGATATCACTGGATTTTCTTTGCCTAAAACATGAGGAATTTTCCTACCTCGTAGTATCTCAAGCTTTAGCTTAACCCATTGTCTAAATCATGGGTCACTAGGCCCTTAACCGATACACCACTCTCTATGTTGCACCGTATATCCCACCATTCATCGGTAAGGGTTCCTAGGCCTAATCAAGGGAAACCACCTCTCAGGATTTACCGCAATCCAATCTAGGATAAATAAGCCATAAACCAAGGAAAAATATCTCAAGATTTACTACAATCCAAACCCAAATCACTAGGCCCTAAACCGAGGCAACACATAAACCAGTTATGTGTCATAAATAATAGTAATATTCAAAGATCCAGCTCAATCAACTTTAATTCCATCCGACAATCCAGCTAAACCAAGACATGAGAACTCCACAACACCATGGCTATCCATAAATAGAAAGGCTAGGTGGAAACCACTGTCACACTTGGAAAAACCCATGCCAATATAGAAAAGAACCACATGTGATACCATACATGCCAAATCTAGCAAGGGAAATACACATGTAAATAGATACCTACCAAGAATCCTATTGTAGCTACTTGATTACTACTCCCCCTTTCTTGCTTCCTCTTTCTTCTTGTTTTCTTGCCTTTCTTGGTCCAATTCCAAAGTGGTCCAAGAAAACTCTAAGTTTCCAAGAGTGAGAGAGAGAGAGAGAGACAATAATGAGAGAGCTCCAAAAATGTGAGAAAAATATTCCTAACTGGTCCTCATAAGAATTCTTATAAATGAGGCCTCTCTTTTCTTCATTTTCCATTATTTTTCTTCATTTTACTCCTTAGATGCAACATGTGACCTTTCACCTTCCTTTTCTCCTAAGTTTCCATTATTTTCCTAAATAAATGTGCCCAATATCCCCTTTTTCCTTTCCAAAGCCTTAGCCACTACCTTTGTCAATTTACTTTGGCCATAATAACCTAAATAAACACCCACTAGGATTTTTTGCCCAACTTTCAACTTGGAATGAATTTCCCATCAACCATGGTCTTATATATATATTTTTACATGCAGTTTTACTAGGGATGTTACAAAAGTCTCCCCCTTGGGGAACACTGACCTCGGTATTCAACTAGACATATACATCAACAAAACCACTGAAAATTAAACATGCTACCCATTCAGCTTTATCACATAACTTGTTTTAGTATTTATAATGAATAACCCACTCAAAAGAAGTAATAATCAGGAAAATTATAATGTGTATTGGAGGTACGATATTTACAATAACAACATATATACATATTCACATTTTCCCAACCGAAAAATAAAAGGATATAATTTCTACATTTTCGACAATGAAATACAGAGGCTCACACCTCCACCCTAAAAGTAATACCGTGATTCACCTACTTTCCAATAAGTCCATAATTCACTTTAAAATTTAAAGTTGCATCTGATGTCCAATGCTATTGTACTCTAATTGAACAGATACTGACTCATTTTTCTAGGTCACACTCCCAATGTGAATTTGATTTCATCTGGAAATGCTAATGAAAAAAGGAAATCCACCCTGACCTTCCCTTCTCTACTATGCATTCCCTCATGAAATATAATAATCCCCTTCCATCTAGTGACTCACCTTCCAAGTTCCCCAACATTCCCTATCCTAGGTGATCCATTCCTTGGCAAGGATTCCTCACATCGAAATATAAAAAACCCAAGGCATATACCTGCCTCAAAAGCATCATACGAGTCTTATCACGCTCTTTAAAATCAATGGACAATATTTGGTACGAGTGTCCCACAATGGCCCTGCTCTTGACGTACTTTACTAGCATATTGTTGCATGTTTCAATTCCTTTTGTTGTTGCTTTTAATGCTCTAAATCCATTTCAACCACCAAAATGGGAATTTCATTCTTTATTGTACCGAGCACATTATTTCCATTAGATTCAAAATAAATTGAAATAAATTCACATCATACCTCATTGGTAGATCGTCAATAAGGTACACTTGCAATCCTTTTCACGTCCCGTCACAACAAGTCAAACTATATGTTTGATCTATTATCATGTATAAACATATCACATCTTGTTAGCTCAAAACAAAACCATAATAAATTAAACTAATGAATCACATGAAACCAGCATAAATCGCAATCATAAATCACATGTAACCATCATAAGTCGGAATCACATATCACATGCATAATAAAACTAAAATAAAATATTGATACATATCCTTCATCAGTCCTTAATTCTTCTTATGTTCTTTCGTACACATATGAGATAGGTTTCCACACCCAAAAACAACTCAGTGCCTTCTCCTCAACCATGTTAGCATACATACTGTTTACAACACGTACATTCACACAAGGCATAAAAAAACACACAATACATAAACCTACAGCTAGTGTACAAAAAAAAAAATGCATACACTTATACCCAGTGTACAACACAATACATGTATGTACACATAAATCTAGTGTACAAAACAACACAATATATATGCCTATTCTGGCATACAACACATACACCTACACCCTGTGTACAATACAACACAATACACATATATACACAAAGTGTAACACACAAAATACACACATGTCACGATACGACGACTACACCGGGAACATACATATTTCCACATGCCCAAACCATACCATATACAATATGCACAAAATACAACATGTATACCAATACCATATTCAAAACACGTACACATTACCACTTCTACAAAAGAATACCTACACAATGTGTGCACAACATAACATGTACATGACACCACTTCCACAACATGTACACAACGTCAAAATTCCACTCCACCACTTGTACAAAAAATTACCTGCATAATGTGTGAACAACATCACATGTACATGACACCACTTCCACAATGTGTACACAACGCCAAATGTCCACTCCACCACCTATACAAAAAACTACCTGCACAGTGTGTGCACAACATCACAAGTACATGACACCACTTTCACAACATGTACACAACATGAAATGTCCATTGTACCACCTATAAAGTGCATACAAAATAACACAGGTACACAACACCACATGCAGGACATGTAGATGACACCACATGTACCCAACACTAGATGCACAACATGAACATGACACCACCTACATAGAACACCACATGTACAACATATACATAACACCACATGCACACAACGTTGCATGTACAATCATTTACACAACACCATATGTACATAGACCCATATGTACAACACTCACACAACATCATATGTACTTAGAACCACATATACAATATGTACATAGCAACATACATATATAACACCAAATATCCAACATGCGCATAACACCATATGCACACAACACCGCATATCCAACATGCACACAGTACGATATGTACACAGAACTGCATATACAACATGTATATAGCACCATATATACCTAGCACTACCAATGCAAGGTACACACAACAATCTATATACAACAATCGTAAAACATCATGGGTAAACAATACTACATATGTTACATGTACACATCACCATAGGTAAAATAATTGAATATACAACATTCACAACATACACACAATAATAGTACTACACATCCAAAATGATACACTGACCCCACAAGCAACCTGGCTTCTAGTGTCTTTCCACTATCCATTCTTATCCTAACATGAGGAAGATCACACTTCTTTCACTTCTCTGATGTACGCCTCAACATTACCTTTCCATAACATAAACATAGGCATAATACAAGCATATAATATCAATTCATGTCCACATGATACTTACCTCCTAGATACGTCAGTGTCAGTCTTCCCACTTGACTCCTCATAAGACTAGGAGCCTCCTCATGCCATTTTTCTGCATAATAAATCATTTGTCCACAATAATGATCCTTGAAAACCATTTCATATAGTGACATAGATACACACATAAATACATATATATCTTTAGCATAAAGCAATCATGATCCTGTCATACAATGATACACACACACACACACACACATACTTATATATAAATTAGTATTAAAAAATTGTGATCCATGATGACGCTGTAAAACATGTCATGCATACATGCATACATACATACATAGACATTATCATAATCATGATCACAACATAATTACCAGATATCATAAAGTTTAGGTTAAGAGAGCTCCCTTTATATGTGCATAGTAAGCACAATTTTGAGGACAACAATTCCCAACATATCCAAGGCATATAACACGTCAACTTGATCCGGTTTACTTTTCATGTTACATTTCTCACAACTATTAGGCCACCCTTTATTTACCTCAATGGACCGAACCCATCCAACTAGATGTCATATTTTTACCTTCCCCTACACTTAAGGATGCACCAAATTCATTTGAGTCTTTCATTACCTGTTGGGTACTAAAAATATATTCTCAAGCTCCATTAAATTCCTCTTCCCCCAATCAACTCCCAAGAATCTTAAAACATAAAATAAAATCACAAGAAACAAAAGAAGAAGACCATGGAAAACCAATAGCAATAAGACACCGCAACCAAAGTGACATAGCTATGCACCAGACATAAAAAAACCACAAATCAAGCTCAACTAATCAAAGAAGACCAAAACCACACGACTAACAACAAACACAATGACTCAATCCCCATGGTTCCCAATGCTTCTAAAGGAAAGCTCAGCCAAAGCCTTCTTCAAGATTTATTGGAAAAATCTTGCCATGTAATCCCTGCATAATACTACCATAAACACATAACTTTCAACACATAAATAAATATAAGAATACACCATTTATATTACCTTGTTGTAATTGAGTCTTACTATATGCTATCACAACACCTTACTCTTAGTTATATAAACAATTCAACTATTATCTTGTCATACTAATACCAAGCATGTTTCCACGCAAATGTTCTCATATGTCAATCACATGTTCCAAAAATAAATACATCATATGTATTAACTAAAATCAACATTTACCAAGATTAGCAAACATATCATAATCAAATAACAATCATAATACATAATGTTAGCACTATCACCTGCTTATACTATAGTACATATCAAGTATCTCAACACATAAAGCATTAGTGCAACCATAATAAGACCAAATCATTTCTTCATGCAATCTCATAGAGAAAAACTCATATCATGCGATTAATCAAACATTGAAACAAACTGTAAATGTATCATGTTATATAAATCAACTAGACGACATAAACAAACTCATAACTTAATTTATCTTAGCGAAGACAATCTTGTCTACAAAATCAATCTATATTAGCACGATATAACTTCACAACATATTAGCTAAAACACAAATAAGATCATGATATTCATAAAAATAAATAACTAACATGTTCACATCATAAGATCAGAAAACATTTTCATTCATGCATATAATTGTATATTCATAGTCAATCTAGACATAATACAACACACTATCATAATTAGGTTGACTCATGACAAAATACCATAACCCTAACCATGAAGTCACTAAAATTTATCTACAAAAATGTATATATCATGCTCATCAAAAAAATGTAACATAATAATAAAGCTAACTATCATAAAACAACAACAACAAGTTAACCCATAATATGCTCATCAACAACATATACATTATCTAACATAAAACAACAATAGCAATGCATGTAATCATAGGTTACTATCACTCATGAATATCAGACACATGTACATATAACTAAACTAATAAACTGGCATCTATAATGTATGTAACCATATCATCTATAGAAGGAAAAGAATACTCATAACCATAATGTAGATAACAATCCTTAACCTACATACCTACATTTCCAACATCCAAACCTACATGACGAGATGCTCTTTCCTTGAGGCCTAATGTTGCAACTTCACTTTGTTGGTATACATTTCTTGCTCTATTTTAGCTAACACATTATCATCATAACATACCAATATCATCATGATGACCTAATTTCATACAATGAACTTATTCACAACAACCTTTACCAAACCAATGCAAACATGACGATATGCACCCACTTGACATATATAACCAATCATGAATGACCAATGCATGTTCAACATACGACATCACACAAGAAATAATACACGGATAACACTGAATCATGACCAATATGTAACCCTAGAATAATTAAGAAATACATGTACAATATCTAACAATATGTAAGCAAATGTGCATGAACAATACACAGGCATGAACAACACATAAATAGTCATATAGTCCTGAAAACATATTAACTACAACAACATAAGCCCTTGCATGGAAAAATCACTTCCACCACGACCAACACAACACAGATGCAACAAGCACATACGCCATATGTATGAGAAACACATAATAAATCAACAAAAGCATGACCAACACACTACACATTGAGTCCAAGGGTTGAACCATGCTCTGATACCACTCTATAACACCCTTCTCCCATATATACCCAAGTAACCAACCAAATGGGGTAAACATTTGACGAGAGGCTACTATAATGATATTCAACCTCCTTTGTGACCTTAAGGAAGTGTAATCGACGGAAAACAAAACAAAATACCCTGTACATCATCAACAACACCCGACGATGAAACCCAACCATTCAAGCCTCTTACTCCTGGGTCACACTGAAAATTTTACGCTTTTGGGGGATAGGTGTAGGCATAAGACTGCATGCCTACAACGAGCAGGCTATAACCCTAGGAAAAACACTACATGCCTGTGGCTAGGGCCCAAAGTTTTGTGTCTGCAACTCTAGGATTTGAGCCACTTTTTTAGGCCCAGAGCCCTGATGACTACCTCGAAATTCATGAATTATTAGGGGTTGATAAATAACATTATAAAAATTATACAAAACCAAACACATCAACAAAAACTCATATGGAACCCTCATAGCCATGACAGGATTTTTTCCAAACATGTCACAAACATTGAATCTACAAGTGTAAACAACAGATTTGAGCATATGGGTGTCACACTTATTTGAGAATCACTAAGAAGAATTGCTCCCTTACATCATTAGCTGCAATAACATATTTTTACAATAGATACATTGTGAATTAACTTACAAGTAAAAACATGGATAGAGACATACATTATCACCGATAAAATATATGCTTATAAACAACATAATAACATCAGGAATATCATGGATACAACAATAATATAATACACAGAATAGCTAGTCCATTTTCATACCAAATACCGAAGGAACAAGATCTTCATTACTGAATGTAAAACCAAATAGATATGGGACTTCCATGTTCCACCCGACCATAGATTGTCTCAACCAAATCTCTCTTGAGTCAATAACCTTCGTGCCATATTCCAAGCATAAATGTGGGACTCAAACCAAAAGAACTAGCTAGGGAATCCCAAGCCTAAACCACCTCACCCTCAATAATAGAAACAAGATTTAAACATGATTCACACTAGATCACCAAGCCAAAAAAATAAACATGTCATAACCAGCTTACAGTGATGTACACCGGATCTCTAGGCCAACACAAGCATGGATTTCACTAGATTCTCTCCACCTAAACCGTGAGGAATTTTCATGTCTCCTAGTCTCTAAGGCTTTACCACAACCCAAAGTTTTAATAAGGGGTAACTCTGCCCTAAACTGAGACACCACCCTGTAGGATTTACCGTATATCCCTCCATTCACTAGCAATGATCCCTATTCCTAATTAAGGGTGGAAAACTCTTGGGATTTTCACCAATCCAATCCTATATCACCAGGCCCGAAACCGAGGCAACACCTCTAAGGCTTTACTGTAATCCAAACCTGAATTACTAAGCCGAGAACCAAGGAAACACATAAACCTGTTTTTTGTAATAAATAGTAATAATATTTGGATATCGACCTCACTCAACTTCGAATCCATTCGACAATTTATCTAAACTAAGGCATGACAACTCCACAACACCATGGCTATCCAAAAATGGAAAGGCTAGGCTGAAAGCAGTGTCACACCTAGAAAAACCCATGCCAAGACAGAAAAGAACCACATGCAATACCATGCATGAAATATCTAGCAAGGAAAATACACATGAAAATGGATACCTGCCAAGAATCTTGTTGTAGGTGCTTGATTCCTACTCCTCCTCCTTGGTTGCTTCCTCCTTCTTGCTTTATTTCATTTCTTGGTCCAATGCCAAAGTGCTCCAAGAAAATTCGAAGTGTCCAAGTGTGTGTGTGTGTGATTGTGTGCGTGTGTGGGGGGGGGGGAGAGAGAGACAGAGAGAGTAATGAGAGAGCTTCAAAAATGTGAGAAAAAACTTTCCAACTGATCCTCATAAGCCCTTTTATAAATGAGGCATATGTTTTTTTCATTTTCCATTATTTTCCTTCATTTTCCTCCTCACATGCAACATGTGACCTTTCGCCTTCATTTTCTCCTATTTTACATTATTTTCATAAATAAATGTGCCAAATATGTCATTTTGTCTTTCCAAAGCCTTAGTCATTTCCTTTGCCAAATTCTTTTAGCCATAATAATTGAAATGAGCACCCACTTGAATTTGCCCAACATTTAGCTTAAAATATGTCCCATGAACCGTGGTCTCATATATATATATATATATATATATATATTACTGTAACATGTTCGTTGGTTTCCCTTTCCAACATCTGATTAATATTACCCTCCAATTTAGATTTCATCTCTAAAAGTTGTCCCACTATTCCTTTGGTAGATTACTTAGAATTTGTAAGAGTATTAAGTCCAAATTTCAAGCATGCAATTTATTCTCAAATATGTTCTTTCTCATAGTACAAAGTGAAAATTCTTCATAGTACAAAGTAACCTACTAATTGAAGGATTAGTTAGAATACTCTGATGTTTTATTTTTCAATCATTCAACCAAAATATCCAAGAACTGGATTTGAACCTCGCTGAAAAGTAACTGTAGTAAATTCCTGGGATCAATAACAAGAGCAATCTGTGGAAGGTGCCAATTATATTGTTTTTTTTAACGAATATAATCTTTTGGTTCTCTACGTTAAGCTACAATCTAATATCACTTATGGTGATTGTTACGGTAAGGTAAATCTCATATCATGTTCTTTTGATTTATCTAATATGGGTCTGAGTAAGATTTAACATCTCATGTAGAGTTTACAGTAAGAAACCATTTTGTGTCTATATAAGCAGATTTCTCGTTTAATTCACTGTCAAACTCCGACCATTTTCTGATAGATTTTACGAATTTTCTAGATATAAAGATCCTTCAAGTAACTTACCAGTGAAATTTATGTCATAAAAAAACAAAATATAAGTAATACTCAAGAAACTTATTCTTGAGAAATTCATGTTTGAGGAAAGAATTTTTGAATACTCGCAGACACAAATTCAACCAAAAAAATAACTAACCTCCCTAGCGAACTTGGAATAAAGGGAATTAGACTTGCCATCAGACGTAACCTTCTCGTGAAAAGGGGAATTGGGCTTGCCATAAAATTTAACCTTCTCAAAGAAGCACTCCTGGTCCTGCACTAGGATAATCCTCTCGAGCATACCCACGCATTCAACAAAGAAATGCATGGTAGGCTTCCCTTCAAAATTATTCAAGGAGATATTGTCCCTGAGTAAATAAAGCACCCTGGAGGCATCCTATAATGCATTACAAGCCTAGTTGATCATGTTGGTTGAGGTTCAATCCGCGGAAAGGGTGGCAATATTGTCTAAATAAAGTGTCCCTAACTCAGTCTGATCATGAATATTAATTTCTCCCTGATTCAAAAAGGGAAATCGTGAGAGAGAAAGTTGAAAAACAAAAGAAATCATGAACAAATACTAAAAGTTCGAAAAGAAAACCAAATGAAGCAGATGCTTTAGAAGCAGAGAATAATAATTGAATCGAAGGGAGTTGCAAGATGTTAAGGATGAAGAATGGAAGAAAAAGTTAGGGTACTTTCCACCCTGATAAAATAAACACAACCTAAACCATTTTTCGTAGCAAGTATATATGAATGCAAGTTAATTTACCTATGAGATGATTATGGCTACATTCATCATCCGACAACACACGATTACTCAAATGTGTAACATTGAATATGATGTTGCAAAGTGGTGCAAAGTGGCAGTCGGAGGGAGTTATTCCCAAAGGAAGTCCTTACAACATAATAATAACGATAAGAATTCTAACTTGGAATCTTATTCAAAATCACGATCTTATAACAAATTAATAATAATGAGAAGGGAAAATTAATCATGTGTGAAGGACCGTAATTTTGGATATAGAAACTTTGAAGCATTTCTTAATGTACATTTCAATTATGAAGTAAACCGTGTGTTAGAAAACTTGAAGATAATCACTAGTGGAGATGATTCAATACGAACATTTATCAACTATCTACCTACTAGGTTGGTATTTCCAAATATTCTACCTAACAACTTGATTAACAAGGGTAAAAATAGTAATGGAATAATGTTATTTATTTTCTTTATACACTTACTTTATCAATGCTTTAAATGAAATATTTTTATTATCAATGTAAATTACTAAAATTTAGCTAATAAAATTTGATTAGTTAATTGTTAATGTTTTTTAACATCTAAAATTAAAATATTCTAAATTATTTACGATCTTGTTATGTTTCTTTATTATTGGAGAATAGATTTGAAGAAACCAATGCGTGAGACATTTAAGTTCATATTATATTTTAAAATTTCCTTTGAAATCACTGCGTTATTATTGAACACTTTTGGTGAAAGTATAAAGAGCTCGTTTCTAAACAATACATTGAACTTGCTTTAGAGTTTATGTATTTTTGCTATAAAATTGTTGTTTAATAGTTTGTTCCTTGCGTCAAATTTTTTGTGCTTTTTTATTTATAACTTTGTTTAAAGATTCTAGGTATTCTCCGTTCAGTGGTTAATGTATGAATGTATTTCACACCTTTATTGGGCCTTGGAATTAGTATAATTCTTCACCTTATTTCATTAGTTTGTAGTTATTTTTTCAAGCCTTTTTAGCATAGATTATAATCATTTGACTTCTAAAGATTTTTAGAAATGAGCTAATAATTGTTTTGTTATTTTACTTCATTAGTGAATCAATTTGAGTTTTGAAGATGTCGTTAACTCGTGATTTGGGTCAATATTTGGACATGAAATATTCGATGTTGATTGTTGTTCCTTGAATAGATGAGGAAGGTCGAGCCATGAGGAAATCATTCGAACTATTTGTGACCTACTGACCATGGATCAATGTCCTATATGCATGAGATGGTTGGAAATAGGATCATGACCTGGTTTTCTAAGGAAGAAGTTGTAGATTTCATAGCTTGAATTAAGCATCCTAAGAATCTCTCAATTCTCAAGATAACTTTATCGTTTCGAATTTAGGGCTATTTTGTAATAAAAAATCAAGGTTAACCTCTAGTAAAGGAGGTGAATTGTTCCTATTAATTGTAAAACAAGATTGGAGAAATACATTGTCCTGATTTTTTACAAACTTCTATTGTAATTTACAATTCCATATTAATGAAGATTTCAATGATTCAATTTTAATCTAATGAATTGAGTTCACTACAAGGCATTTAGATTCCAGTGACCATGGGCCCAGTCCTAGAACAAACACTATCTTCCTCTGTATTATTATGACATATTACTTTCAACTTTTGAATGGTCAATCATTTCTTAGATTAAATCATTGTTTTCCATAGTTACTGTTATTTTTTACAATAAATTTTAGCGAATAGCGTTAAACAAGATTTCCTTTACAACGTTACGCTTTTTTATTGTTTTCCATAGCAAGTGTGAATTTTTAGCTTTAAATAACGTAATATTTTTCTGATAGATGCATTTCAGTTCCTTTAACACAATTACCATTCCCTAAAAAGCAACCTGAATTGATTTATGATTTCTACATAGGAACTTAACAATTTACTTCCATTATTAGTTTGATTATAATTTAGAGGTAGAAAGTGAGTGTTATTTCAGTAAAGCTTTTTCTGTTTCTTTCATTTCTCAGTCTTTTATTCTTCTTAGCTTAACTTAGACCAAGGAAATATTAACACTAGCCTTGGACCAACTATGTGGACAAACTTGCAATAAAAAGATGAAATCCCAGGTTAAAAATTCAATGTGTATAGGCTTAAGTTGATTCTTTAGGAACAACTTAGTGCCCAAAATTTTGGCGCCATTTTCCGGGGACGTTGTCAAAGAAGTGCTAATTGAATCTCCAAAGGGTTAGGTATAAAAGACAGAAGGTAAGAACCTTCACATGCACTAAGTAAAAAACTTGTGCCAGTGCCTACCCTTAGTTGATACACTTAGATTATGTAGGAATGTATCACTAAGAAGAAGCTTAGAAACCATGTAATTATAGATTAAAAACTTACACCAAAAAACACCAAATCCTAAGGTAAGGTTGGCCTTGGAAGATCGACCTCGATAGACGAAATCATTCGAATATCTAAATCTCAAACATCGATAGGTCCCCGGACAATACCTGGGAAGGGCTATACTATCCCCCGTCGAGTCACTAGATCATCTACTGCATCTCATGGTAATATTAACTATAATACTGAAGGATCTGAATGAATTTTCGAAGAAAAACCCATTAGACACCTTAGTCCTTCTAGTAAATTTGAGGGTAGTTCTTGTAATTTAATAGAGGGGGAAGGTGAAACAAGTGGAGCAGATCCAAAATCTCTTGAACCTGACTCACAGTTTGCTGAACTAAACCTCTTGCAACCCCTGTTGCAGAGAAATCACCTGAAATCCCTGACTTAATTAGTGCTGTGAATCCCATTGAAGGGTCGAAAATTAGCCAAAGTCCTCCCTCTTAGATAGTACCTCCTGATCATGAAATCCTTCAGGTATGATACATGACCCTTGTTTGTTTAATTCTGGGCAATATGGTTCACACCAAATTCCTAGATCAAGCTTCAACATGGCAGAGCCAACAAAATTTTAATCCCAATTGGCAATCTAAGCCAAAATTTGCACTACCCTGGGAAAACTAACCGCTCACTAGATCCATGTGTCCAAATCAAAAATATTATACCCCATCATGGAAAAATTCAACAAAAAATCGATACCTTTCATAGTGGAAAAATTCATCTACACAAGGACCAATGTGGCCTCAAAATTGGCAGCATCGTACAGGACCAATTAATCCATCTGTCGAAATTATACCCTATTCACAGCCATCCTTTCAAGCTCCATTTCAATTTCCCCGAAATTATTAACCTCCACTGCATCCTCAATTACCTTCTCAATCGAATCCTAATATGAACAATATGCCTATCCAATGTTTGGATATCATTGAAAGTTCATATCAGTAACCCAACACTCTTGAATGTAAGGAATTTCGGCTAAGATATCGATGATTTATCTTCCTAAAAGATAATAAATTCAACCAATAATATGAAGACAATGGAAACCCCATAAAAGAGAAGCCTTTAGCAGAATGTATTTCTATGATTGCAGTTGTTTTTGAAATAGAGGAACCTAATGTGTCAACAAAAAAAAAAATACCCCATTAAAACTATAGTTGATGCTCCTCCATTCTCCAAAATAATCACAATGATTAAACCACCATTCAATTCTAATTTTAATATTTTAGGGTAATTCAAAATTTTATGCATAAAAATCCCACTCCTCTTGGATATATAAGATGTTCCAGTTTATGCTAAGACGATTAAAGAATTGTGCGGGAAAAATCCTGGGAAGAAACCCAAAGAACATCCTATTGTCCATGTCCTAGGAACACTCTCTCAACTTATCTTAGGGAAACAAATATCTATTAAATATGATGACCTTGGGAATCTAGTATTCACTATTCAAATTTAGGGTCACAATTTCCAAAATAACCTAGTGGAATTAGGAGCTACTATAAACATCTTAGCTATAGAAACTTGTGGTATCCTTGGTATCAAAACCTTGAAATAATCTTCCACATTGTTGGAACTAGATGAAAAATTCGTATTCAAACCAGAGAGAACTCTAGAATATGTTATCATTTCTATATATTCCTGGGAGTACCCAGTGGAATTTTAAGTTATCAATCCTAGAAATAGACTGGATGGGAATACTATGATGTTAGGGAGACGATGGTTGGAAAATACAGATGTATATATAGGATGTGAGACAGGGAATATGAAAATTACAAAAGGAACTCCTATAAAACATATTGCCTCATATTCACCTGCTAACCCAGCTTACCTATTGAAAATTATCAATTATTTATGCTCAAATATCAGGATGAAAACCTACATTCTCTTATTACCTTCGATGACACTCTTTTAGTTAAAATTTAAACTGAGGAAAATATAATTAATGGATTTCTTAGAAAACTTTCTAATTTTTGGAATCCAACATGTCAAATGCTAAAATTCATGCTTGATAATGAGGGCCAAGAAGATCTGCTAGAGGTTTTCAATAATGATCATATACCTACTATTTTTTTCCATAAGAACATTTGTATCGAAATTGAGCTTGGTAAAGCCTTGAATATTAATGCCAATTTTGATGATCAACAACATAGAAATTTAATTTAGATTCTACATAAATATAAATTTCATTTTTCTAGGGAATATTTTGAAATGATGGGAATCGATCCGCAACTATGCACCAATCAAAAAGTATGTCTTTGTTATTCAACAATATCAAACAAGATTAAATCCACACCATAGGGATGTAGTAAAACAAGAGTTGCAAAAGATCTTGAATGTCAATCGCTCCCAAAGACTAGGATAAGACCACATTTACCTGCCCTTCGGAAATGTTTTCATATATAGCTTTACCTTTTTTATTGTGAAATGCACTAGCTGCCTTCTAGAGGGAAATGATAAGTATCCTTTATGATTTAATTAGTGAAGTAATTTTTTTGTAGATGGATGACATTACTCCACATGGTAACGAGTTTAACCAGGTCTTACACAATTTAGAAATAGTTCTTGAACAATGTAATGCTACGAGACTATGCCTTAGCCATGAAAAATATCATATGATGATGACCAAAGGTGTAGTTCTTGGAAATCACATTTATGTTGTAGGTATTCAAGTGGATCGAAAAAATATTGAGGTAATTATTACATTTCCTACTCCTCATATAACAACTGAGGTACATATTTTCCTTGGCTATTCTTATTATTATTGCATATTTATATAAAAATTTTCAAATATACAAGCACCACTATATGTTTTGATAGGAAATTTTGAATTCAAATGGACTGAGAGATGTGATTTTTCTTTTCCAAAACTTAAACAGATGGACTCAAAAACCCCTGCGTTGACAGGGTCAAACTAGAATTTAACCGTCTACATTTCATTAGATGCATCATACATAATGATAGGATCCCTCCTTTGACAGGAAAAAACAAAAAACCTTATGTCATTTCTTATATCAGTAAGAACCTTACACCGATAGATCTAAATTGTATAGTGACAGAAAAAGTGTTTTTAGTTGTTGTGTATTATATTGATAAATTTGTCACTCTATAATGGGATATACTATTTTCCTATACACTGATCATTCTACGAGTAGATACCTATCTAATAAACCTATTACCAATGGATGAATAAATCGATGATTGTTGTTATCGCAAGAGTTGGATATTGCTATAAAGGATTGCCCAGGAAAGGAAAATATCGTTGTAGATTGTCTGCCTAGAGTACCTAAAACAACCAATTCTTTACCTGTGGAACATAAATTCCTAGATGAACATCTATTTCCATAAAAATCAAGACATATTGGTATGCTAATGTGGCTAATTACCTAGTAGCAGGAAAAATTGTAGAACATTTACCACCATTAGATATGAAACTTATTTTTTAGCACAATGCATAGTTCTACTGGATACATGGTTACCTATTTAATATAGGGTCTGAATCTTAGATCCAAAAATGCATCAGAGAAGACAAGATTTATGAAATTCTCAAAGCTTTCCATGGTGAACACTACAGAGAATATTTGGTTGATTGTAGGACTAGGCATAAAGTATTCCATATGGGCTATTATTGGCCCACAATATTCAACAATGAAAAGAAGTATGTCCAAAGTTGTGATAGTTGTCAAAGAATGGGTCATCGCATTCAAGCTAATCAGATGCCCCTGCAACTGTAATTTTTAATAAAACCTTTGAAATATGGGCACTATAATTCATAGGCCCATTTAACCTACCATCGAATCAGAATGCGTACATCCTAGTTTGTACAAAATATGTGACTAAATGGGTGGAAGAATTAGTTTTTCCGAAAGATATAGAAGAACCAGTAATTAGTTTCTTATTTGAACTATTTGTGTGATACATACTAGCTAGGGAAATAATAATAGGTGGGGGTTCAAAATTCACTGCTCGTAAAATTTCGACCACTTTCCAAATGTACCATATTAACCGCATAGTCGCTTATCCTTACCGTCCTCAACCAAACGGAGAGGTGGGAAGTATGAATTAGGTTCTTGAGGAAATTATGAAGAAAAAAATATCTACAAACTGCCACAACTAGGCATCTAAACTTTCAGATGACTTGTGGGCCTATCGAACAACGTGGCGCAATGCTACTAGCTATTCACCATACCACCTTGTTTTCGATAAGGAACCCATTTTTCCTATTAAATTCAAGATTAAGACTCTCAAGACTATCAGATAAGTTGGATTGAATTTCACAAAATCACATGAATAATGATTAAAATAGATTAATGAATTGGATGAGATGCACCTATCGACCCTGCAATGCATAATTGTTATTCAACAACAAAGCGCCAAAAGGAATGATCGTCTTATTTAAAATAAAAAATTTCTAAAAGGCGACTGGGAACTTTTCTACGATTCTAGGTTTTAATATTTGCTAGGAAAACTTCAGAAAATATGGTTAGGACCTTCTGAGATTACTAAAGTCTATTAAAATGTTACATTGACCTTGAATACTATTGATGGTTATAGCATCTCTATTCTTTCTAATGGACATTGAATCTACCTATATCATCAACCACTTACATGAGAGTATTTTTTCCATAATATAAGTAATGATTCTAATTTGCAGATCATAGTTGATTTGGGAGGTAACCCCGTAGCTACATCTAGCTAATTGTTTTTCAAAATTCCATTCATTTTATACATAATATTTATATTTTCATGAAATTTATGTTTCATAAAATAATAATAATAATAATAATATTAATTATTATTATTATTATTATTATTATTATTATGATAATAATAGTAATATTGAAATAAGGGGAAAGGGTTTTTACTCTTTTTATCACAGTTTCCATTCCTTTGGTCATAGTTTTTGTTCCTTTGGTCATGATTGTTATTCCTTCACTGTTGTTCCCCTAGTTTGTTATTCCCTTTTATCATAATTGTTTCTCCTTCACTGATGTCCCCTTAGTCACAGCTACTATTCCCTTTGAACAAAATTTTTGTTCCCTTATGATTACTTTTTTCTTAGTTTGTAACCACTTTTGTGCGAAATTATTCTGATTTTGAAGAAATTTTTTGATATCATGGTGACAAAATTATGTTGTTCCATTGATTACCATATGCGAATATTTTATTTGACTTCTAAGCTTCATAAAAAAATTAACAATCCTAATATTTTAAATACATAAAGTGTTCATAATATATCTATTCAATTACCACCACAGGAGTTTCTTTTTCTTCCTTATAATCTGGTGATCTCCTTAACATATAAAGTTTTTGGATGAAACTAGCAAACCATAAGGATAATTATTACAATAATTTTTATGCCATCCCTAACTGTTAAATATTTGATGAGCCACCCCATTCAATAATATCTTATCTTAAAAAAATGGGAAAATTACTAATAGATCAAAAAAATAAAAAATAAAAACATTGTACCAAAAGGATAGGAGGTCTCATTACGAGCCAACCTACCATGATCATAGGAATTAATAAGGTGAAATTACCATTCTGGTCACCAAGCCAGGCTAATGGCCTTTGACACTTAAGTCGAAGGACAAGAGGTATCATTACGAGCCAGATTGTTTGTCTCATTAAGCTATAGTGAATGGCATTGTTACTAGTTGGTCGCCATGCAAGAAAAATGGCCTTTTGATAATAATTATCAAAGTTAAGTTATGAATCCTTCATAGTAGAATGGGATAATGGCATATCAATAGGGTAAAAGGTAACCCTATCAATGCTATAGATTCCTTCTGGTATCAAAGGCCATGTTTGTGGCATTGGAGTATATTTGAAATCACCTTATAAGCACGTATATTTTGTCTTCCCTTTCCAATAATAAATGAGGATCATAAGACCATTATAGAAATTTATTACATCATAAAGGTGGTAATGTAAAGTATGTGTGAACAACCATTTATTCTAAATTTCATATATCAAGAATGCAATTCTAACAAGTTTCCAAGTATATATTTAAATTATTTCTCTCTAAGAGTAATATTTTGGTGGGAATTTTTCTTAGCCATGATTGGAGCGTTAAATATGTTCCCATTCTATGATTTTCGTGAATATTTAGTCGTGTAAGAATATCTCAACATTCAGTGCACCGTATAATCATGTCGCATGTCTCTGTTGATATTTTCATGGTTTGATGATCTTCCATTACGACGATTTTTTTATTTAATTGGTTGATTATGTTCATCGTCCACCACATCATTTAAGGTTGTGGTTGACCTTTAATTTTATTGGGTGAAGGGGGGGGGGGGGGGGTGAAAAACCACACATATGATAAGACATATAATTTATTGTAGTAACTTTATTTTTCATGTGTTAACTCTCTTTTGTTACCTGTAATTGCTGAACAATGTTACTCCTTGCACTTTTTACATGCTAAAATATGTTGAACACAACTCCATATCACTTCATGAGAAACAATTGAGATGGGTGTTCATTTAATTTTCAACGAACCAGCCTAATTGAGAATTTTCGAACAAGCACACAACATTTCGGATTGAGTGGTTTGGACATAATATTTTTCTTAATTGGAGGGATTTGACAATGTGATCACCGTGAAATTAATACAAAATTTAAGAAATGGACTAGCCACAGTTAAGGGTAGGCAAGTGTAGGTTAATGAAGCAATCATGTTTTAAAAAAAGGTGAAATTTGGGTTAACAAACATACCCCATTGCAGAGCACAACATTTATGTTCATAGAACCTAGAGAATAATTGATTAGGAAAGGTAAAGGGTATAACCCTACTTCATTTAGAGAACCTTGGATGGAACAGGAAGGGGTTCTACAAATATATATTAGCTAAGACAACTGATACAAAGTGTTCAACAATTTTCTTTAATGTATCTACAATTTTTATCAATGTGGATCTTCTCAAGGGTATTCATAATGGGTACTCGTTGGATGTGAAATTTAATTCTTCATCCAACGAGTGTCTACACTTGAAATTTGAGTAAACGTATAGGGAGATAGGCCAAAAATACAACTAAAAAAGTAGTTTTTTTCTTTTCCCTCCAGAATATTTACATTTACCTATTTTTAAATTTAAAGGATTATAATTGGTTTACATATTATGACATGAAAATTTCATGGGAACTTTTAGGCTGATATTTCCTCTAATGAGGGTTTGTTCTTACATTGAATGGTAATTTAGAAATATTCTTCTTCCCACACAACCATTCTAGCAAAGTCCACATCAGTACAACATAAAAAGAGATATTCTCCTAAAATAAACCATTGCAAAGAATGTCCAATTTCAATTTCTCAGCAATTTAAACGTTGTCCTTGCATATTCCTTGTTGGGACAATTTTCTCCCATTCATGTTGGTTATGCCCATTGAGTTCTACGTCTAGATACGTTGAGGATTGAATTGGCCGTCTATTGGTCTTCATATTATGAACGATCAACACAGTAAAAAAAACACATAGCATGTATATCAAAGTAAATATCAAACACTCGTTTATCACTTGGGACTCTCCATGGCTATAAAGGACTCCTTTTCAGCAAGCGAATATGATATTTCCAAACCTTTTGAAATAGTCTTAGAGTTAATAGACAATAAATCAACAACAAAAATTTAACCATGTACTCAATCTTGTGAAACCTTATGTTGTGCATCGAATATATAATAATGTTGTACTCAGGTTCGGATTCCGTACTCTCAAACAAGGCATTTGTTCACCTGTTATGATAGGAAAACTATATGGAATTTCTTGAAGTTACAACATGACAAGAGAGATGTATGGAGAAACTTCTGTCGTGTTTTGACTGTACAATAATTGGATAAGAATTCACCCAATCATCAACGATGTTGTCAATATACGCAACATGCATTCGATAGATTTTCTGGAGATAATATCTTATGTATGGCTCCAATATAGAATTGGAAGAGTCTCGATTTTTGATCTGCTTGAAAAAACTTTGGTCGTCAAAAACTCGTTGGCTTTTCACAACATGATTCAATCAAAACCATCTCGAAAATCTCCTCTTTCATCCGAAATCTCCACCATGGAGATAAAAAATCCCTTCGAACATCCCTGTATCATATAGGGTGTACTATACACACTATTGGATCATAGAGACCCTCAAGAAAAATATTTGAAATATTGCTTGCCATTTTTCAGTTGTGCAACAACTTTCAAAGACTTCTCCTCTGGCCCTTTTGAATGAGGCGACTCTGGAAGCTCCTCATATATGAAAGAAAAGTTTTAGATCCAACCAACTCCCAAATGCCTCAATGGCTATAACATCCAAACTTATGAAGATCCTCACAAAATTCCCTTTAGAAAAAAAGTAAAAAAATGCCCTATGAATGGATTGAAACATCCTTGCCTAGATAAGAGAAATTATGTCTTGTTCTGCCAAGTTTTTTTCTAGGGATACTTAAGGATCATTTGCCAAAACCTCTACTCATATTTCTCTCTATTCGGGCCAATTTAGTCTTGTTGTATTAGTATGACTTATTTTTTAACATATCCTGTGGAAAATATTAGTGATGTATTATATCGAATGACAGAGGATAGAAGGGGTTTGTATTTTTATGAGTTCCTAAAATGCTGCAGACAATTACACTTCTTTGTTTTATGAAAGTGAAAGGAGGATGTAAATACAGATTTGAGAATTAAAGGCATTGTGATTCTTAATGGATCCAAGGCATTTCACCATACACAACTAACCAGAATATTAATTTTATTTTCCCTCTGCACACAAAGCTTTATGTTATCAAAACCACCCTTAGGTTCATGAAATTTATTATGCATAATCAAAGGGCCCAACTTGTTACAATAAACATTTGTGCCACTACACTCCCAAGAGGGAACCACTTCCAAAATATGACCATCAATCACTTTCTTTACGGCAGAATAAAATTTCTTCCCTCAGTATACTTCAATACCTTTTGACTGGAATTTATCTAGATATTGGTGAGGAGCACAACATTTTTCCACCACCCTGTCAGAATCAAATTCATAATTTGAATCAGTGGTGAATTGTGAGTAGATGTCAATTACCTCAAAATCGTTTGACCTAGAGTGCTTATTGAGGTTTCTTAGTGTTCTCGAATCTGCTTGGTATTTAAATAAAGCTTGCTTGGATAACACTATTACAGTAAAATTCTATCTTTTGACAAAGTAGTGGACTGTGACATAGATTTATTTAACCAATCCCAAGGATATGCAACACTCTTCCCACGAGCGGGTATATGGGTACTTCCAAGCATACACAAGAACCATTCTTCTTTTGATTTTTTTAATTCTTATAAGTAAACCCCTTCCAAATGAACTATACGAGAAGTGAAACAGGGATGAATCATATATTATTGTCTTCTGTGTCTGATGTGTCAACTTCTAGATATGGCTAACTCTAAAATCCCACTCACATTCACCATTTTGCGAGAGACCTTCTTTAGATTCACATTTGTAATCTAGAATGAAACCTGATTGATAGGCGAATAGTTTCGGGGAACGATGTAATTGGAGATTATTCTCCTAAATGGTATCATGTAATTGGATAAGTTTTTCTCCTACATTATATAGTGATATTGGACTCACTTTGATTTAAAAAAGCCATTTTATTCATGGCTTTTCACATTATTCTTTTTTTTCGCAAGGAAAAATTCATAACTTTTCATTAATAGATAAGTTACATGTTACATTTGCTAGTATTAAAACTACTAAACTCTCTATCAATTTTAAAATGTATAGAGCCAAGCTCTGGCTACCCAAAATAAAATATACAATAATGTCGTTGATACAATCATAAATGTCTGCCGATACATAATCCATGGGAGATAATAGAAAACAAAATAACCTCCAAAAACTGGCTGTTCTATCAAACAACACGCTAATATGGTGCCTCATCTATAAAAGGCCGATGAAAAAACCTGTACACGTGTTCACCAATCAGCTCTGTAATGTGCCATGTGCCCCAAATCAGCTGCAAGGCTTCTTTGGACAGCTTATCAGCCACTTGGTTCTGAGACCTATAGATATGAGCCACGAAGATGGAGTCAAATAATAAATTTAGATGATGAACCTCCCTCAGAAGTGCAGACAGTGTGTGCCAGTGACAATGTGCATGATTATTGAACCAGTTGATCACAAGAAGAGAGTCTCCAAATATTTGTATGGAACTACAATATTTTTCTCGTGCAAATATTAGAAGAAGTCTAAGGCATTGAATTTCTGCATATTTCTTCGATCCAGGGCCCAATCCCATTCTTATTTGATAATGGTGATGGCCATTAATATGTAGAATAGCCCCCCCCCCACATCCTTATGGATTTTCCGCACCATCAAAATATGCCCAGCGTCGGCAGCGGTCAATCAATTTAGGGACAATAATCTTGGAAGGTCCCTGGTGCTTCACATCAGGCAGGAGGTTGGAAGTTGCAATGATCGTAGCACAGATGCGATCCCCGTTGATCGGTTGGCCATTGAATATGAATTTGTTGTGACCTATCCAAACTTCTTAAGCAATGATCAGCAGGAGGTTTCGCAGTTTATGGAGGTTGGCGTATTGCTACCACTAATTCATCCAGGCATCATGTAGATTGTTTCCCTACCAAGGATGTTGGCAACCCAAGAAAACAACAGCCTGTGCACATATTGGCAGAATTACATTGCAGCACAGGAAAAGGTGAGATGTATCCTCGCTGTTAGACAAGAAATAACATCATCTTAAGGGCCCATGGATGGCACGATGGTGGAGAAAATCCATGGTGGGGATTATATGGTTCAAAATACACCAAAATAAGGTTTTGTGTTTGTGCGGAGCTTCTAGTTTCCAAATGTTACACCACCACCATGATTTTTGTGGTGGTTCCTTGTGCTGGATAATCAATAGGTAGCCCAAATTGGGTGTATAATGGCCTTTTGTTGAGAAAGCCCAAATAAAATGATCTTCCTAATCTGTGAGTTGGATGTTTTTAGCTTTTAAAGCTCATATGTAACTGTTCAAATCCAAAAGACCATCCCGTGGGATGTCAAGGTCTACCGCCATCAGCCAACTTTGTCCCTGCTAGGTAGTGTGATCTAGATCCACTATCTAAGCAAGGAAGGTGATGCCTCTGTGAGCCAAGTGCTCCAATAAGGGATTCGGTAACATATGAAATTCACCACTACCACACCAAGAATCAGTACCAATTTGATCAGATTCCCTGGATCCAATTTTCCATGAAAGACCCCTTTGAATGATATGAGCCACGTTTGTGATCGCTTTCCAAATGATGGATGATCCAGTGGAAAGCCTGATTCCGTCTCTGATCCAATGAAGTATATTCCTGGGCGTGATGTATTTTTCGACCATGACCTCCTTCCAGAGACTATTTCTAGTGATTAAATGCCAACACATTTTGGCAGCCAGAGCATTCGAAAAGAGATGGAGATCCTTGATCCCCCACTCACCCCATTTCTTGGGGATGTTGATACGGTCCCATGAAATCCAGGCAAATGTGTTATCCTTTTCCTGGTTGCACCATAAGAAATCTCTGCAAATGCATTTGATACGGTTTGTAACACCCTTCGGTATCCAAGCTAGGGTCATAAAATAGACTGGAATGGCCTCAAGTATTGATTTTATGAGGACTAAGCAACCAGCTCTAGATAGCCATCTATTGTACCAAACGTTTATTCTGCGTCCAACTTTTCCAATGAGCCAGTTCCAATCTTTGATTTGGTAATTGTTTGGTTTGATGAGATACCCCAAGTATTTCAGTCCCTCACTGATATCAATACAGACATATGCAAATAGATGCATGGCGGTGCCTAGTTCCCGAGACAAACATCCAGTCATAATAATAGGAGAATTGAGGGAATTTGGGATCATTTCGGTGGCTTTGAAATTTTTTTGGAGAAGTATGTTAAATTGTATAGAATCCTATTCAGAGCCATCAAGAAATATTAGCACATCATCCAGGAATAATACATGAGTAAGATGTAATATGTCATTTACCCGGAGTCCATGAATGGTCCCCTGAGCCTTTGCATTTTTTATGAGAACTGAGAGACCCTCCATAACTAGAACAAATAATAATGGTGATAGAGGACATCCTTGGCGAAGGCCTCTGCCCGCATGAAAGAAATCAGATGTAGTGCCATTAAGGAAGATGTTGAAAGTAACATGACAAATGCATCCCATGATCCAGTTAATAAAAGTATGAGGGAAGCCAGTTTGAATAAGAATGAGGTGTAAGTAGCTCCAATTCACCTGATCAAATGCCTTTGCAAGGTCAATCTTGATAATGGTGGATTTAAGATGTTTGGTTTTAATGGAATGGAGGGCTTCTTGGGCAGTTCCAATCGCTTCATGGATTTTCCTATGATGAAGAAAGGAAAATTGTTCCTTAGCTATTTGATTAGAAAGAAAAGGCTTAATGCGATTTTCATTGATCTTAGAGATAATCTTATAAATGCAGTTACAGAGAGAGATTGGTCTGTAGTCTTGAAAGCTGGATGGATGGTCAATTTTTGGGATGAGCACAATGAAAGTTGAGTTAAATCCATCATAAATTTGACCCCTCACTCTACTATCTTCCATCATAATCAGTAGGTCATTTTCCATCAACTTGAAGAAATGAATGAAAAAATCAATGGGCCAGCGATCAGGCCCAGGACTTTTGTCTCTTTTAAACCATTTCAATACCCCCTCCAGCTCCCCCTTGGAGACTGGTGCATTGAGGTCATCCTCCTACTCTAGTTCCACAAAGTTATTGAAGGATTGAGTAATTTTCATAATATCCGGGAGATCAATGTGAAGAGGAGCTCTGTAAAGGTTAGTGAAATACTGTGTTCCCAAATTTTGTAATTGATAATGAGTACGAGCCACAAACCCATGTTGATCAGTAAGTTCCCAAATAGCGTCTGCAGTCCTGCGACCATTAGCATGTTGTTGGAAGAAATTTGTATTTTCATCTCCTATCTGAAGCCAAATAGCTCTAATCTTGAGTCTCCAATCCTCTTCTTTCTTCCTCAGGAGCTTTTCCTTTGTAGTTTCAAGTGCTATAAGGTACTCTTTAGTGGCGCTGGATCGATATCCAGTAAGATCAGAGTTATTTAGGTGGGAAATTTCCAGTTCAAACTAGTTGAGCTCTTCACATTCCAAATTCTTTTTGTTCTTAACCCATTTGATAGTCAAGCACTTAATGCGAGATAGGTTATTGTTAATGGTCCTAGAAGGGTCTCTATCTAGATGTTGATGACAATGATGTCAGGCCTGAACCACCATCTCATGATATTCCTAGGTCTTGTAGCCATCTGGAGTTAAATTTAAATGGTGGTCGTGCACTGATAGGACCACACTCAAATTCTAAATATATAGGGGAATGATCATGCATTCCCCCTACCCCACCCACTATCAATCATGATCTAAAGTGTTAAGAAGAGGCTACTTGATCAGAAATCTGTCCAATCTGCGAGCCAAAGCCACATCACCAGTCCTCCTATTCCTCCAAGTGGGATGAATCTTTATAGTTTGGATGTCCATAAGATCAACAGCCCCGAGTATAGTGCAGAAGAACTCAGCTAGTGGATCATGGATAGCATGATTACCCCAAGATTTGGATATGCCTAATGATAAGTTCAAATCACCACCCAAGATTATATTAGGTTGGGTAAAAAATGAGCAGGCCAGTAAAGAATTCCAATATACATCTCTATTTATGCAGGTTCTGTAGACATTGATCAAGGTAAACACCTGCTCAGAGTGGCCAAATTTTATATCCATGCCAAGTACCCGAGCTCGACCCCAGCAGTTGATCATCCAGCTAGTTCTACAATTGATAGCCAAAGCACAACCACCAAATCTTCCATGAGCATCCAATGTAATGTAGGTCTAGTTAGGAAGAAAGGATTTAAGAATATTAGCAACCGAATCCCCTTCCCCTAAATTTTCTTGTAGGAATAAGATGTCGATAGGCTTCTAAGCGATTAATTCCTTAAGGGCCAATCTCTTATTGGGGTTGGCCATTCCCCTGCAATTTTAGGAAAGGCAGATCATGATGTAACCCCTAGATAGGGTCGTCTTTCTCTAAGAACCCTCATAAGGGATGATTGTGTTCCTGCCTCCACTTCTATATTTTCCAGTTTAATAGCTTTAGCCATAGCTGATGGTCTGCCTCTAGTTTTGATAGGGTGGCAACTCGGCCCTCGGCCAATACCAAAAGCTTTCGCAGAGTGTGGTATAGTAATAGATCTCAAAAAGTAGTTTTTTTTCGAAGTGGATGACTCCGAGCAGGTGGATGGATGGCAAGGGGTAGGGAGAACAAAAGTATGATTTATAATGGGGGTGAAAGATGGTGGGGCTTGTGCAATAGTACCACAAATTTATGGGTAGCATATAAATATAATAATATTTACATTAAATTATATATTTTTAAAGATTTTCTTTAATGATAGAATATTAAGGTTTATACTAAATTATATATATTTAAAGATTTGTTTTTAATTGTTTATAGTATTTTTTAGATAAAATGATATAAAATGTTTAATTGAAAAATTTAATGTGTATAATTTTGGTTTTTTTCAACTAATTTAAAACTAAATCATAACATAACCAATATTTTTATACAATAAAAAAAATTCTAATTTTTTTTTTTGGTCAAGTTCTTATTGAAATTCTAGCTTTGGGGATTCTTAAAATAATTCTCGCAAAAATTGATTTAACTAATTATGATATATAGTCCCGCCTTAAATCATGTTCAACCTAAGATTTTATTGAGTATTTTTTTGGTTTAGTAATGGTCATCCTCGACATAAATAATTCTTAACTACAATTAACTTACATTGTCACTCATTATTGTGGGACCCCCACGAGCTATGCAAAGACAACCATAAGTACTTATGGAGAAATGAGAAATAAATAAATAAATAAATTATTTTAATGTCCACAAGGCTAAAGATAACCTATGGGACAAATTTCTTCTCTGTCTGGTTCTTGTATTTGAACCTTTTCTTGTGAAGCCTTAGAGTAAACGCTCCATCTTCTTGAGAGACCCTTCCCTAAATAGATTACTCCAAGATATAGGTTCTATAATATCTACATAAATTTCCCTATTTTCATTGGAGGCCACACATTCTAAAATGAAATGTTTTTCTATTTCCAATTTTTTGGAAGAGAAAAAATATGTACTTTTTCCTCACACAGTTTTTTTGGCCTTTTCCAGTGCCCTGTTTCACAACGGAGTTGATGAGAATTTGTCCTGAGGTGAGCAATAAGAATTTTGGCTCTCCAAGAAAAATTGAACCTTATGTACCATTTTTGTTGATGATTACGAGTGGGATTAAAATCTTCAATATAGTATTTTTTCATTCTCCCTAGCTCCTTATCCCAAGTACACTTGTGAAACGTATCCCTAAATTTTTATTTTATGTTGTTTTAAATATATTTTTAATTATAAATAAATTTAATTAAAAAATATGTTCTATTACTTAGTGAAATTGTAATTTAATCTTTTTTTAATCTTTTCTTTTTTATGTATAAATAAATTCAACTAACTTATAACATTAAAATTATGTGATTGGAAACAATGATTTAGCTAGGAACGGTGGTTTGAGCAACATCTTTCAGACAAGCATCGACGCAATTGTGAGACTCTGGCAAGCCTGAACACATTTCCTCCTCTCCATCCTCCACCCTTTAGGTTGTTAACTTCCCTTTGTTGCAACACTTTTGCAATAAAATCATAGGCATGTTCTATTCCTTCGATGTATCTTTACACCCTGGTTCTGCACATATTTTTGGAGTTCATTCTGGAAATTATTGTTAGTAAGTAGCTCATTGGAGTGGCCTCTGAGTGAATCATATTTTCAAACGAAGTAAATAATTAGAATTTCTTTTCATCAAAATGAAATGTTAAGTGATTTATTTCTTCAATGTAAACAAAAAACAAAATTAGCTCAAACTTAACTTCTTTTCATTGAAATTTGAAGATAAAGCTTATTGTAAGCTTTGTTTCTGGAACCAATTCATGTTGAATTCAAAGATAAAGTTTGTTATAGCGTGAATATAAGGGTGATTCTATAAATATTCTATTTGCAGCCAGAAAATCTACAAGCCTCAACATAAATTACACAAAAAATCAAAAAACATTTCGTCAACCATAACACTAAAATAAGTGAGGATCACAATATTATAAATGAAACATTGTCCATTTGAAAAAATTCACATGTTTAGGTAAGGGAGCAATATAATCCTATACTTTTAACCAAATCGTCATCCCTTATAGTTTGTAAATGGGGTGTGCAAAAAACAACACACCATTAAATGTAAAGGGGTAGAAACAAAACTTTCCATGAGAGGTAGTTAGCATGATGTAGCATAGTAGTATATACACACATACAAAGGATATATAGTAACCCAACTTCTAAAAATGAAACATGAAGTTATTTGTTTATATGCATGGTAAATACAATATATTAATATATAATAACAAAACCTCTAAAAATGGAACATGAAATTAATTGTTTATATGCATGGTAAACATCGTATAGTAAATATTGAAAATAAAGATACAAATTTAACCATGAAATTATTACCAATAAAGTACTACAATGTAATTAGGAATGGAGGATATAAAGTCTTGAGAACATAAGCTTAACCCTTTACTACACTATTACAAGGTAGTTGCAAGCTACATTTCCAATGAAAGAAAATTCTTAACACTTGAATAAAGCCCTTAAAATTTGATCCAACCATACTTAATTCTATCAACAATTTGGGTGAACTTGCACCTCTAACACAAATTTTCATTTTGCCACAAAATATTAACTGGTAATTGCACCATATGTTGCAAAGGAAATGTCGCAAGGCATAAATTCAAGAAATATCATGCGATATAAAATATCATTGAAGATAAAAATTAGTAAATAAAATGTCATTCAAAGCTACAAGATAAAGATAAATAACTTACATTATGCCTAGAGAAATGAACCTGTAATACACTACTTCTTAGTACTATAGTACTATATGAATTGCTACAGTTTGAGGAGCATTCTGAAGTGGTTTAATGATTATGTTCCCCCTATTTGCTAAATATTTCAATTAGGAAGGTTTCTTCACCATGTAAAGTGTTATAATTGTACATGAAATTGTGAATTGCAATATAAATAGATGATATATACAAGAAGTTATAATACACATTATAATTTTGGCAACCAAGATATGTAAACCCTGTAATATTGTGGGGGCAATAGAACATACTAAAATAGTTTATTGCTAGTGTGAGTAAAATTCAAAATGTTTCTTACAATTTCAAAAGATGATGTTCTCAAAGGAAACATTGCAGATTCAAGATGTTCTTTGAAGTTCTCATAGGAAACATTGGAGATATTGGACACCATCAACTACATTTCACTATAGATTCCCTTCAAAATTGAAAATTTTACACCAAAAGTTATGAATAATTGAGAGATGATATCCATCATATTGTTTATTAATTAATATTATGGTATTTAAGTTATCTCATCTACTAATTGTATTTACTTTAAAAATGTTTGAGAAAGAAAATATTCAAAATATATTAAATAAAAATACATATTAAAACAATTATCTATACCAATTTTATTTTTATAATACATTATTTTAATATATAAATACTAAAATATTTTATCATCCATTTTATTAAATGTTTAAGATTGTAATATAACATTATTGCATATCAAAATATTAAAATATCATTAAATTTTAATGTTTTAAATGCTATATACAAAATTTTTCATTTTACCACATTCATGGTATTTCAAATAAAAAGTATAAATTATATTTTAAGATTATTAAATTTTATTTTAAAAATGTTTGAAAAATAAAATATTCAAAATATATTAAATGAAACATATATATATTATATCAAAAAGTATAAATTATATTTTAAGATTATTAAATTTTATTTTAAAAATGTTTGAAAAATAAAATATTCAAAATATATTAAATGAAACATATATATATTATATCTTAATATGATTTGAAGGTAAAAAATATTTTAAAATTTATAAAAAAATTGAGAATATTGAAAGGATATTAAATGAAATTGATTAAATATTGAGAACATGTTTAAAAATAAAATATTGAAAGTATATTAAATGAATGATTTAGAGGATAATGAAAAAAGTTAAATGGAAGTTATAGATGAGGAACTATTCATAGAGTACTTGATAGAGGACAAGAAGATGAAAGAAAATTAAATTCTCTTGTTTATATTATATAATAATTAAGAATATTTTAAATAACAGAAAATTCTAAGAATGTCATGATTAATTGATAATAAATATTCAAAATGCAGAGACAAAATATTTTTATTATTTTATAATTATTATCAAAATTATCATGTCTTTATCTTTTAAGTTTCTTTAAATAAAAAATCATTATCTATAATAATTTACTAAAGCATTTTTAAACCAAAAAAGTTGATAAAAAGTATTCAAAATGCTAAAACAAATTTTAAATATATATTTTGATTTACCTCATTCAAAACTTATAATTTTAATTTTAATTTTTTAATAATATAATTAATTAAAATAGTTTATTTATATTTACAATTTCTTATTTTTATTATTAAAAAAAAATAGAAACAAATAAATTTTTTTTCTCATTAGATTTTTTATCATAAATTTTCTATCATTACTCTAAAATTCTAAAAAAAAAACACACAACTGAAAATTGGTCTTTTTAACTTTGAGGCTCCTACTATACAACATCATAAAAAAGAATGAGAAACAAAAAAATATTTTTGTAAAGGCTTTTCATTTTAACCAATTTTATCTTAAAAGATGCAATCATACAAATCTGCAAATAGTTCATATTTTTCCAAGAGGCAATATTGACTTTTTAAGTCTCAAACATTTATACCACAATAAAGAATGAGTCTCGACAATAAACTATTTCTTAAAAGAGTATTATTTTATAATTTCTCGCAAAACAGATGCCTTCAATTTGAGCTCACATAAAGAACACTAATAGTTACTATTAAATTTTTAAATATCTAATTACAAATATGCAAGTGGGTCAATATTAATTCCAACGATAGTTCTCTAAATCGGTAGATGGCACCACAGTAGGCTGAATACATCTAATAACTTTTTTCCTTCTATGAAATCACAAGAGTCGAAGCAAGCACGTGACAAGCCGTCCATAACTGCAACATACAACTATCAACATGTGAGATTCAACAAGTCACTCAGTTTACTAAACAAGAAAAGTGGAACGAGGAGAAGAAATTGCAAGGAAAATTTGAGATGAAGAAATAAAGTGCAGAGGTACCTCCATTTAATTGGATAACAAGTTGGACTATCCAATAAAATGCCAATGGCTAAATCGACTTTTTTATTTCTCCATCATGAAAAAAACTTAAGGAAGCGAAATTTCAGATGAGGTAATAAAGAGCAGAGGTATCTCCATCTAGCTGGATAGCAAAGAACAATGGGTTGCATCTCTTAAACAAAGTGAGGAGAGAATGTAAAAACACAGTATGTTGTTTGGAAAGAAAAGAGTCTATCGCTTGTCATTGATGCAGTTCTGAGAGGTCATTAATGCATTCTGAGAGATGAAACAGGATGAAACGGTAGAATGAGATTAGAGGAGCATAAGACCAAAAGGGAGGAAAACCAAACTCGCGAGGAAGGCGCTTACAACCTCTGAGCAAGCTTCTGTGCAACGGTGGCTTATCAGTGTACCTGTACCGAATTGATACCGGTTTTTAATCTTATATTATTATTATCGCATTTTAGGGGACTTTTTCTGAGATACCAACATCAATACTAATATTATTATTATCCGAATTTTAAAAAGCATGAAACGATATGTTTGAAACAAGGAACAAGGATGCGACATATGTTTTAATCTCAAATTTTATTTTTACTTACTAGATCTAACTCCCCTATCCGAAATATGAAATTCAAATTCAGAAGAAAGCTGAGGAGAAAAAACAAAACTAGACAATAACTACTTTTACAACATGAACCACACCAGGATCTTCCTTACGCTGGTTTGGTCCAAACCAGAACTGTTTCATCATACAAAATCAACGTAGCCTTATTTGATAAGTCAATATATATTTATATTAATGAAATCCAAGTTTGAAAAAAGAGAGGTGGAAAGGTACCAAATTTGTCCATCCTCCACATAGTGAAGGCATGAAACTTGGTTTGGAACCTGGCCAAGAAAAACCAGAAATGTGCAGCGTGCTTCCATGTCAGTAGCTCGTTCACCACAACGTCCATGGCGTTGAAACGAGGGCATGAAACTTTGTTTGGAACTTGGTCAAGCAAAACCAGAAATGTGCAGCGTGCCTCCATGTGAGCAGCTGGTTCACCACAACTTCCACGACATTGAAAACTAATGACAAAGACATGTCAGAGGTAATATCTTATTTCATAGTTATGTGGAAGAGATATTAATCTTATTTGATAGTTATGTGGAAGAGATATTAATAGGGTTTTCTGAGTTAGTTAGGTAGTTAGCAGAGCACAAATGAAAGTTCAATTTTCTAACATTTCATCCAATAGTGTAGAGAATGACAGAGTGACAGCTACAAAAGTTGTTTTCAAATAAAAAAATCTTATAACTTAAAAATAGAAAAGACATACTATCAATTAGAAACACTATAAATAATATCATAAAAAAAATAAGTGTAATTGATACTAGAAACAAAACTATTATGTCCAAGGAGCCAAATTACCTGGATGAAATTAGACCAATCAAGATACTCTTTAGCTTTCCAGAAATGATTTTGAAATTATTTTGAAAATACTATTTGAAAGTGAAATATTTTGAAAACTTCCATGCAAGTTGGGTTGTCAATCTTTGGAATTATGGCTATTAAGATAATGTTGAAAGATTCTATAATCTTGTCATTGTTCTATTATCTTCCAACACTCTTCAAGATAATTTTCAATGAAGTCAAAACAAGTAAGGAAAAACTCTAAGCTAAGTCCATTGGAACCAAGACTTATCTTTTTCAAGTAATTTTGTAAAATTTATTAAAAAATTATATATATATATATATATATATATATATATATATATATATATATATATGAAAAACTCTAAGCTAAGTCCATTGGAACGAAGGCTTATCCTTTTCAAGTAATTTTGTATATATATATATATATATATATATATATATATATATATATATATATATATATACTTTTTTAACCAGCCTTATATTTTTTTACCAGTTCGATGATGACATCTGTAAGGTAACTATAGAAAATTTTGCGTGGTATATCTTCGGTTAAATGCGATTTATAAAGTGAACGATCTAGTACAGTGCATTTCATCTTCGGGCACCTTGTCAGATTCTTCTCCGCCACAGCCAAAGCTGCAACCCAACTTCATCGCTGATGTTGAATAAGCTGGAAAGTGGATTTCTCTGGAGTTAAAAACCCCAGCTCTTGATTAAGCTATCTAAAAGAATTGATGTGGCCCTGCATGTTAGAAACCTTCTGGGAACAACGGAAAAAAATCCCAAATCTCAATGAGAAGTGTGGCGCGTTGATGGTCGTGACGATAATTCTCATCTAGGAGGTTCAATTCCTCCTCAAACCCGTGCAGGAAAAGATAGGTTAACGCGGAGAAAACTGAGGCCTCAATATAGCGACCTCGGTTCCAATCGCATGGGGACCTTTAATTATATATTTACTAAGGACTTTGGAATATATTTTATTTTATAAAATTGATGTATCAACTTAATTCATTAAAATTTAAGATATAAATATAGATATTTATGATTTTGACTATGTTTAACGTTGATCATTTGGCTTCTCTCTTTCCAAAATGTTAACCATTCCAAATAACATAGGAAAATTTGGTATATATTTTATTTTATAGAATTTATGTATCAACCTAATTGATTAAAATTTGAGAATTCTGATTTTCACTATGTTTTTGAAAACATAAATTGTTTAATTAATGTTTCTAATTCTTATAATTATTTAGTAGTATTAATCATATAATTTAATTTTTATTTTAAATTAAAAAAATGATTTTCTTTCTTATTATTCTAAATAATAAAATTATGTTTTTCTGATGATGAACTATATTCAGTAGTAGTTTGAAACGCCTCAGTCCAAAAAAATTCTCAAATAATTCTTGAAAGATTTATTTTAATACATTATAGATCACGAAAATTTACACACTCAAATAAAAATATTTATTTTATTTTCATTATTTTAAAAGACTAACTAAATATATATATATATATATATATATATATATATATATATATATATATATATATATATTATATTATAGAATCTTTAAACTACAACTTTAATTATATGATTAATATAGTCTTTTTTATTATTAAAAACATTCACTCTTTCTTTTGTTTAAATTATATTTAGGTTTTAATCTTAAAAGACACCTAAATAAGAAATTATTTAAAAAGGTAGATAATTTCATAATGGTATTTCTAATCATAAATCATATATTTTTAAAAATGATTTAAGATAAAAATAAAAATAAATCATGCTAATCTTTATTAATTTTATATTAAATTTTCATTTATTTGATATTTTTTTGTGTGGAAAATTGTATTACTTTCGGAACTGAAATTTACATAGTGAGATGTATATAGTCTCTTATTGGGGGATTTGACAATATCTAAAATTGTCCTGGAGATGGATCCCAATTGGGATTCAAAATGTTGACATGACCTTTTTAACACTGTGGATAATCTGAAAATCTCTGTTAAAAATGATAACCACGGAAGCCTAAAAGATAATATCTAAAACTACACTCTCCTTTAAGAGGAGAGGGATAACTGAGTCCACAACCTTTCATCATCTTTGAGGACCCATCAAACCTTGCCACTTGTATCTTGCATGCAACCAATTATAACCTTCCATGTGTCATCCAAAAATTTCAATCCCTATTGGTCTTTGCAAGAGCATCCTAGATACTACTCATCACCTCCTAAGCATAGAAGCTCTTGTTTTCACTACTTGTACTATACATTTTTCTTTGTTTTCATTATATCACGAACATCACCATTATCAATGAAAATTTGTATTTGGTCTTTCTTTTCATTATCCTTGTGATCATCACCTTTATCAATGAAATTTTGTACTTGGTCTTCGAACTGAGGATCCACATATACTTGTTGACAACATCCACACCACCAACTTTAATGCCAACTCTCATCTCAACCTCAATTCCGCAATTCAATGTGAATCTAAGGGCCACCATTATCAATGCAATTCTATACTTGGTCTTCTAACTAAGGATCCCCATAAAGCAGTTTACAACATCCACATCACAAACTTTAATGCCAACTGTCATCTCATCCTTAATTTCCAAGTTCAATGTGAATCTAAGGGTTACTTTCTCATGGGTCTTGATATCTCTCATGAATTCAACATCACCATAGCTCGACAAAATAATGAATGATGATAAATACTTCCTTTATCAATGAAGTATTAATCTCAGTTTTGAATTCTCTTCCAAGGATTTCGAGGAATCTAATGGAAATTACAAAAAATCAAAAGAGTTTCTTTGGCAATTTTGTACATTAAATAATTTGATTGCTTATTTTATGATACTTGCATGAGAGGGAATCATAACTTCCATACATTATTGATATGTCTATTATGTTAACATTGATAACTTTTTATTGGTATTTAAATATATATATGTTATCAATTCATTAAGAAGGTTCATTTACAACATTGTCTTTATTATCAATCCATTTTGGAAAACGGCACACTCACAAATCTAAAAGATCTAAAATATTGTGGAGCATTATGTTTATAATTAAAGTCACAATATAAGAACCATCCTTTGAATTTCTGCCACATTTTATATAGTAGGTGATAAGAAGATCTCTTTTCTCATTGCTAATAAAAATGTGCATATGGCACTACCCAATATTTGATATGTATAGAAAAACTATGAGACTTTTATCATCTCAATATTTCAAATATTATTTTAATTTTGTAATATAAACTTAACACAAACACACTAAACAAACTAAATGTAATACAAAAATTATTATTCCAAACCAAAATACAACTTTTTCAATTAACAATTCCAATTTAGCAATCTTATTGACTTCTCTTTACACCTTTTACAGCAATTGCACGTAGTATAGTTGTCCACATCAAAAACCATACGTAAAAACACTGATGTAAAATCCCTACTCTCACACACTATATCTTCAGGCATTGATGTACAAATCACCATACATAGAAACACTGATGTAAAATCCCTACTCTCACACGCTATATCTTCAGGCATTGATGTACAAATCTCCATTGTACGACCATAACGGAAAAACGATGACATTGTTCTCTGCTACCATCAATGCTAAAGGAATTATTGTATTTCTATGGAATCTATAATTTCAACTGTGGAGAAGATAGGAGATAGTAGTTACTTGTTTAAAATAATTACGAACACTTTAAACTTGGGCATAACCACAAATCAACATACTTCCTGCTATCGGACTTTCTCTGCATACTGGATTTTGACTTGAATCACCTGAACTTTGATCGTCCCTGCAAAGTTGAAGTGCCTTCCTCTGCATCAGTTTAAGCGTGTTCAGAAACCCATTATTCCTCGAGGGTGTCGATCTCTGCGTACAACCCAACATCTCAATAAAATCTGGTGTGACACCCACTATTTCAGCAGGTGAGCACCCTGAGAGCCCTTCAACCAAAAGTGCAGTCATGCCTCTTGTAAGCTCAGAATCAGAATCCGCTTCATAATACACGTTCATGTCATCCAAGAAGGCCGTCACCCACACCTGGGACGCACACCCTTCAACTTTGTTCTCCCTAATTTTAAATTCTTTAGGCATGGCCTTCATATTTTTCCCATACTGCAACGCTTGCCTAAATTTTGAACGAGTTTCTGGGACATTCTGGAACACTTTTACAATATTCTGGAGCTTCGGTGGAAGCTCTTCAACAGAATGTAGGCACACGATTCTGTGGGCAGGAGATACTGCAGGTGTTGATTGTTTTCTGAAGATGGATTTTCTCAGGGCCACAGAAAATCAATTGCGTCTTACAGAGCTTGAATGGCTAACGGATATTGTAACTGTGGGCAACACAACAACACAATGAGAAATCGCCATTGATTTTGAATAGTTAGAAATGAACAAGTTAGAAATGAAGAAATTCTTATGGTTTTTTTAGCTTTAACAAACCTAACGATGAACAATATTTTATGATCTACACAAAATATACAACTTGGTGATAAGCACGGGAGGATAATTGCATGCGATACTATATACGTAACGCAAATAGAAAATCAAAGGATTAAAATAGAGAATTCGAGGAAAACATTAAAATAAGAAATTTGAGGATCATGCAATATTTGACAAAGGCACTAAAAGAGCGAAATAGAGGATCACGCCATATTTGACAGAGGCAATAAAATAGAGAATTTGAGGAACATACCCAAAATATTCCTTATGCTCATCTTTAGCGTCCTTAAGAAATAAGCGACATAAATTTTAGAGAAATTGAAGACCATGCAACATTTGACAGAGTCGTTAAATAGAGAATCTGAGAATCATATCCAAAATATTCGGTGTATTCATCTGAACATGTCTTTAATATAAGGTTGTTTGACGACAAATAAACGTCATAAATTTTAAAATATTTGACTAGTAATAAGCACTGATTATATATATTCCCATGCTTAGATTGTGGCTCAGTATATGCTAGTATATATCTGAATGATGATTTCATTTCATCTTTATAATTTTTGATAAATAGATTGTATATTTTATGGTTAATATTTTTTATTTCTTTTATCAATTTTATAATGAAAATATTAATTTTGATTGGTATCATTCATATTTGATATGCATATGATTTTTGTATAATTTTATACTAACACAACCATGTTATTAAATGTGGTTGATATAGGTAGATACACATATACCACTCACATGTACAACCACATAACAAAATGTGATCGACATATGCATATAGACACCAATGCACAAAGATTTAATATTAATATTATTATTGATATTAATAAAAATGTAACAATAATAAATACTAATAATTCTATTGGGGTGAGGTGGGCTGCTATGGCACTCATCACAGGTTCAAAGCATATAGACACCAATGCACACAGATTTGATATTAATATTATTATTGATATTAATAAAAATGTAACAATAATAAATAATAATAATTCTATTGGGGCCAGGTGGGTTGTTATAGCACTCATCACATGTTCAATTTCCTTCTCCTATAAGGGTGATGTAGTTGGACATATTGATGAAGAAAAAAAAAAAAAAAAATTAAAGATACTACCAAACATACAAAAAAAAACTATAATTCTATTATAAAAATACACAATGAATTATAAAAGAAAACCATATATAAAAACCTAAGACAACAATAAACCCAAAGATTCCATACTAAAAAAGCATGGAAAACTATTAAATTTATAACAATTGTGTTATTAATAAGAAATTCATTGATTTAATTTATTTATAAAATTCGTTCATATATATTAAAAATAAAAATTAATATGAATATCAGCCACACATAATATTTAAAATCAATTCTAATATTATTAAAAATAATAATAATAATAATATTTTTTTAACAAATATAAATAATTTTTTTTTAAAATATATTTAATAAATAAAAATAAATAAAAATATTATTAATAAATAAAAATGAAAATATCCATAAATAAAAAACTATTAATAATTATTGCTTTAAATAATTATTAATAATAACTATTTAATAATAATAATAACTATTAATTATTATTATTATTATTAAAAAATTATGAATAATTATATTACCAATATTTAGTCTTTGATAGATAGTGATAAGGCATTTTTTTAAGGAAATTTCTGATATAAAGTCATTGGTTAAATTATATTGGACATAATGAAGATATAATCCTCCCAAACTTACAAAAAAATTAATTATATTAATAATAAATATTATTATTATTATTATTATTATTATTATTATTAATAAAAATTATTATAAAAAATAATATAATTAATATTATTTATTGCTCTGCGGACCATATATATATATATTCAGATTCTTTCGACTTTGCAACTGGTTCAGTTATAGTGCGGTTAAGGAGATATCCAGGTTTGTTGATTGGACGAAGACTCCTTGTTTCTATAGCTAGAAGGCGATCTGAAATGGTTATATCATGTGCACACATTCCTTATCTTTTTTTCTAATACATATCTAGAGCTCTTGTATTTGTTCACAAGTATGTATAATTCATCGCATCTACCAAAGATTTTCAAAGGTATACCTAGCACAGTTACTCTATAGAGTCTTTATGGGTATATAGAGTCTTTATAGAAACATAAAGAAGAAAGAGAAGTCAAGATACAAACACAATTAGAAGCAATGTTGAAAAATAAATTTACATCTCTTGCAGACAAGGTCCAAAAACAAATATAAAATAAAATAAAACTATTGGAGAATAAAATGGAGACAATGGAGCTTAGATTATAGGTAATAGAAAAACAAAGCCAAGATACGAACCAAGCATCCCAACAAGGAGATGTTGATACTTTATAAAGTCCTAAAATGAAGAACATTATAAAAGAATTGGAGGAAAAAGTTAATAACAATCTCACCCTAAATACTGTGGCAGGTAAATTAGATATCAACCCCATTAAACAAGAAATGAAAAAATTGATAGAATTATACCATTTGTGTAATAAAAGGAGCTTGAACCATATAATCTTCAGTTTGAAAGAGGAGGTAGATGGGGATAATTTAGCCATAGCCCAGACAAAATTACATAATGGATTAAAAATTTAAACAACGTGTCTCACAGAAGCAACAAGGTTGGGGAAATTAACTAAGAATAAAGGAAGGCTAATCTAGATAAAGGTGACCTCTATTGACCATAAGTATGATATACTTAGTAAAACCACAAGTCTAAAAGGAATGGGAATATTTATAAATGAAGATCTCATTCCAGAAGAGCAAGAAGAATTAAGGAAGGAGGTTCAAAAGGTAAAAGAAGCTAGGAAGGAACGAAAATGGGCAATAATAAGAAATGGAAAAGCCGTTATTCGAAATAAAAACCAAAAATATAGTAATAAATAGTAATTCAACATGGTCCGGATTCTTTCTTGGAACTATCCAGGCTTTCCATGGAACAAAGGCCCCAAGCTAAGCTAGATCTCGAATGATGCCTAGATTATATTGCTAGTTGAAACTTGGGAGCACGGAGAACCTAAGGTCCCTAACATAGATGGCTTTGTACTATGGTAAATATGGAACAATCGACCCTACTATAGATCCATTGGGGGTATAGCTTGTTACATTAGGAAGAACATCTCCCCCTATGTTAGGATTTATAAAAATTACCCTTACAACCAATATATTTGGATAGAGATTACTGACATTAGTGATAAAAAAACCTACATAGAAATATGTTATTTTTCCCCAATCAATTCTAACTTCTATAAGAAAAAAAATTTAGATAAAAATGGTACTTACAATGGTTTAGAGAATGATATTTGTAGCCTAAGGAATGAAGGTAATATAATTTAATGGGTGACTTTAAATCTTGAACTTCAAGCAACCAGGCTATTCTTCTAAGAAATTATTCCAACCCTAATCCTCTTTGGTTAGATGAAGACCTTACTCTAGCTAGTTGGTACAAAAGAAGATTTTAAGATCTCAGTGAGAATTTGTTTGCGTCTGAGCTAGTCAAGCTTTGCAGTGCTCAAGATCTCATAATTTGCAACGGTCTAAATAATTCCAATTCTAGCCATATGACCTATATCCATGGGCTTGGTGGCATCATGGTAGACTATGTTATTTCTAATATCCCTTTATATAATGAAATAATAAATTGTGACAGCTTAAACAACCATAAGCCTGACTCAGATCATAGACATTTAATTGTAACTCTCAATTTTTTCATGCATAGAGATCCCATAGAAGATAATCCTTATAGCCAAAAGAACATAATATTTGATAGAAATAAAAATTATCTTTTTCTAAATGAATGATAGATTAACTTGCTTCCTTTATCTAGTATAGACAACATAGAAGACCTCTATCATAATTTTACTACAACCCTCTCATATTATATTAACAAGTTCTTAGTTAAAGTTTCAAGTAATAAAAGAAATAGAAAAACCAACCCTTGGTATGATAAAGGTTGTAAAAGTGCAAGGAGAGAAATTAAGGAAGATGTTAATAAGTCTCTTAAAATTAGAAAGATAAAAATATACAAAGCCCTAACTAAAAGAAAAAAAATGTAGTATATTCATAAAAGACAAGAAAATCTCTTACACCTCTCTAAGGTAGCTCCTAAGAAATTCTGGAGGTAGATTCTAACTAGAAACACTAAAGACAATAATAGAATTTCTTTACATGGATGGAATTCCTATCTTAAAAAGATTTATGAATCTGCAAATGTCATGGATAACTTTCAAAAGAAGCTCACAATGGAAGAAGTTTTCTCATTAGAAAACATAGATTTTGGGGTTAGGCATTTGGAAAATGGAAAAGCTAAGGACATTGAAGGTTATCAGGTAGAAATCTTAAAAATTGGAGGCCTTGTCCTCATCCCTTACATCCACAAGATTTTAAATAAAGAATTCAAGCAAGGGTTCCCTAAAACATGGACTCGGAGCATTTTTATTCCTATTTTTAAAAGTGGGGATACAAATAACCCCTCTAATTATTGAAAAATTATTATTAGCCCTCTCTTAGCCAAGTTGTATGGTATTATTTTGGAAAATAAGATGATCATATGGCTTGAAAGTTAAGGTAACTGAGCTAAAGGCCAAGCAAGTTTTAGAAGGCAGCACACAACAACGGACCACCTCATTACACTTAGTATCATTATGGAGGAATGTCGAAATGATAAATCCAATATATTTTGTTTCTTTGTGGACTTTATAAAGGATTTTGATACACTACCTAGAAATAACATTTGGAATAGATTATAAGATCTATAGGTTCCTTTCAAGTTGAGATCTGTTGCTATAAGGTTATACAAGAATGTAATTTCTAAGTTTAAGAGTAATAAGGGATGGTAAAAATATATTAAGTGTAATTTACATCGATAAGCTAGAAGGTTATTTAGAGGAAGCAGGTTGTGATAGCATGATCTTAGCTAGAATAGTCATTATCCTTCTTCTCTATGCTGACGATATTTTTCTTCTGGAAAGTTTCCCATTTTATCTTGGTAAGCTACTAATATTTCCTAGGGATTTCTTCTCTACCATGGGTATGACTATTAAAACTGACAGAACAAAGGTTATGATTATCAAATCTAAGAAGGAAAGTTACACTAATTTTGTGTATGAAAATAAGAACCTGGAGGAAGTGTCTTCTTACAAGTACTTAGGAATTAATATTCATCACAATCTCAACTAGAATTATAGCA
This sequence comes from Pinus albicaulis, assembly GCA_034641835.2. NCBI lineage: Eukaryota > Viridiplantae > Streptophyta > Pinopsida > Pinales > Pinaceae > Pinus > Pinus albicaulis. The sequence continues at coordinate 1,044,683,598 of CM076577.1, read as the reverse complement.
TTGAGAAAAGGATTAATGGAGGGTGGAAAGCTTTTTTTGGTCTTCAAAATAATTGTAAAGCAACAAACCTTGTGATGTCGGATAAAAAGAAGCTCCTCTTTGAAACATTCACTACAAGGAAAATACCCTCTATTGGATGTTTTTAAGGAACCCCTTACAAAACTAGCCTAGATATCCGTTTGTAGTGGAGGTCTCTAGAGGAGGGTTACGGGTCTAGGTTTTTGCAAATATTTTTTGTTTGGTGGATTTCTAATCATAAACTAAACCGGTGTGTTTAATTCACAAAGCACCAGTGCGTACTAAAAATTGGCACATCGCGACACCATGCTCCTTGTACAAACCCGCCTGGTGCATCTCATTACTGAATATATACCAGTGTTGGGAAGGCAGTGTGTTGTCCAAAATATTCCCCCCAAGGCGAATATTTTTGTCAACGCACCGCCCTTTTGACATAAGTACATGGTCAACGGTGTGTTTATTTAAACAACTACATCATTGACTATGTACCAGTCTCAAGAGGGAGGTGTACTAACCAAACTATGCACCCCGGGGCAGAAATTTTAGTTAGCACACCACCCTCATGACACTGGTATATAGTCAACGGTGTGGTCATTTACAAGACTAAACCCACCTGTAGCGCACTTGTGCACCACCCAAAAAAAAACCTAGTGTGTTTTAAAAACTCATGCTTAGACAAAAACATGCCCGGTGCGCTAAGCATAAAATTCCTGATGCACATCAAAAACCCACACACCTAAAAAGGGTTAAATAAAAAAAATTTACCGGCCAAAAAATACACATTTTCACTTCTTCAGTGCTCCAGATCTCTAAAGCATTGATGTGAATTTCCCTTGTGTGAGGAACCATGCCATCAGTGCTCCCATTGCATGCACTACTACCATCCATTGCCCACCTTCTAGATTTCAAATTTTAGAAAATGGTGGGAAAACTAAGTTTCGCAAATTTTCAGCAAATATGCCTCCTCGATGCCCAAATGTACAGGTGTTTTACTTGTTTCTCAATAATTAAACTTTTTAGTGAATTAGATTTGTCAAAAAAGTTAAAATTTACTGTTTAAAAAAAAAATCCTTCGTTTTGTGCTCGAGCCATTCGGCTCGCACTGTGAATGGTGCTAATGGACACCGCACTAGGTCGGGTGCGGTACTGAAAATTCCACACCATTTTTTTTTTTAAACCTATATGGTGGTGCTGTCTTTTAAGTGACCACACCATTGACTAGGTACCATTGCTAGGAGGGCGGTGCGCTAACTAAACTATCCGCCCCGGGGTAGATAGTTAGGTCAGTGCACCACCCTTCGGACACTGGTACATAGTGAACGGTTCAGTCTTGTAAATGACCACACCGTTGACTATATACCAGTGTCATGAGGGTGGTGTGCTGACTAAAATTTCTACCCCGGGGTGCATAGTTTGGTTAGTACACCTCCCTCCTGAGACTGGTACATAGTCAATGATGTAGTTGTTTAAATAAACACACCGTTGACCATGTAATTATGTCAAAAGGGCGGTGCGCTGACAAAAATATTCGCCTTGGGGGGAATATTTTGGACAACACACTGCCTTCCCAACACTGGTATATATTCAACGGTGTGGTCATTTATAGGACAACACCGTTGACCATGAATTAATGTTGGGTGGTGCCTTGATCTAACTATATTCCCTGGGGTGCATAGTTCATCAATGCACAACAGAAGAAAGTACACTTCATGTCTTTCAGTGCACTGGAAATTTGCATGTGCACCAAGGACAGTGCGTGATAAAAACAGACACGCCGACTATTTTTTTTTCAAAACAAATAATATATATATATATATATATACATGTGTAATAAAAAAATATATTTAGAATGTGAATCATTCAACAACGTCAAGGAAGAGGAGAGAGGCAACATCAAGAACATATGGCAGGCCATTATAATGTCGTTTTCCCATGGGAGGCACAAGAGAGGGAGAGACTTTTGTAGCCTCACCCTATTACGACAACCACATAGTTTCTCCTAAGGGAGGTAGGCCTCCTCAAGTTCTATGAGGAGGCTACATTCCTTAAGGGCCATAATGGGTTATTGCGATAACTCATCTTTAGCTGGAATGTCCACCGATAGGCTTTTCGGGTTGGTCCTAACAAGTGGTACGTGCCCACTGAGGAGGACATATATTTTATTACTGGGCTATCTAGGAGAGGGAAAGATTTTCCCTCATTCTGAGAGGTCCCTGTTGGCTATGCAACATGGATTCATTTTATGTAATACCAAAGATAGATTAGTGTTGGTATACTTTCTCCTGCAGATTTTTAGTTCTCCACAGGCCAGTTACGTATTGCTTCCTTTCGTGCAGAGGAGGTGAGGTGCCTCTCACAACTACTCTCAACCATTGCACACCATAAAAGTGATGGGAAACACATTATTTATTTTATGTTGATTCTTTATTACAGGCACCATGACTTGTGAGAGGGTCTGCAATTTTTTTGAGGTAGTTTTGTACACCATTAGATAGATGTCGTTCTGAGACACAAGGGAGGGTGAAATTCCCTTTTTCTTTAGAGTTATTATTTTATTTTTTTATAGGTTTCTAGAGAGGAGGACTAATTTTTTTTAGTAGCCTCGTACGAGGATGCTACACATACGGATGAAGATATGGGGCCAGATGATTCCCAAGAGGGGCAAGTCTAACTTTTACGCCAGGATATGTCATGATGGACTGGAGTTTCTATCCAATGATCATGCCTTCATTCTGGTTCCATGTTCATATGGTGGTTTGGATTGGCGAGGGTGTGCCAGCATCCTCTTCACAGATGATGAGCTACCAGATGAGAGAGGTAAAATTAGGTTTTTCTTTAAACTTATTCTAACACATTATTTAAATTTTCTTATGAAATTGTTTAATGAAATTTCTTAATTATTTTTGTGTACTTATATATATATATATTGTAGATATTGGGTAATTTGTTAGCGATCAGATTCTACCGCCACCAAATGATCCAGGCATAGATCCTGGTAATGAGGAGATGACATATGTGGAGGATTAGGCTGGTGACAGACCTGGTCCTCATGATCATGCATAGGTATCAACGGGTGTGAGGTGTAGGCATGGCACTCGATTTATGATGGAGTTGGGAGAGAAAATCTGTTGACTCCTAGTGGAGGAGGGAGTCAGGCCAGTCACTATTAGAGAGATACAGATTGATGATAGGCTCATAATGATATGGAGAGGCATTCCTCGTAATATGCTGAACCTGATACGACATATCATTTGAGCCACTAGGTTACTGGTGTGGTTGAGGAGGTATGGTCTATGTAGGCATGGTGGAGATGTAGTACATTGACATTCGAGTAGCGCATCATCTGATGATCATGATTAGGGGAGTGATCATTGTTCAGTTATTCCTCCACCTCGTCCTCCACCTCATGCCAGAGATGAGCATTCTGCAACATCCAACAATCATGATCATGAGCAGGCACCTGATCCTTAGGAGGGCACAGGTCCACCTAAGGAGGGAGGTCCATTGACTAAATAGGCTACGACAGCATCCACAGATCAATAGGTTGGGCCATCCACGAGCCGTCATGAGTAGGTAGTTAATCCTGATCAACATGAGTCACCTCCAGATCATCAAGCATGTGATCGACATCTATCAGAGCATGTTGAGACTACACCATCAACTGGGAAGGACTCAACTACTACTACTATTGATGCACCACGAGCTCATATTTGACATTTGTATGGAGCTATATTATAGTTTATATTTTTGAAATTATATATATATATATATATATATATATATATATATATATATATATATATATATATATGTGTGTGTGTGTGTGTGTGTGGTCCATGTATTTTATGTTCATGTTGCATATAGGTATTTAATTTACATTTTGGTATTCATCATGATGTGTATATTGTTAGGTAATGTTAGATATGTTCACTTAATGTCATGCTTGCAGATAGATGTGTATGTGATAGCAGTTATTTGACATGAGACATATATTTGATATTTGTGTTGTGATGATGTTATACAATGTTTTTGTTTTGTCAGATGATCATGGTCACGATGATTAGATGATGTTAGCAAATTTGAATTTGCTTTTTAGTCGAATATGATGTTTTTACGATGGTTATCATGATCTTGATGTTTATTTTTAATATTAAATCATGATATTTATTAAATATTATGTCATGATTGTAATTGAAATTTTAATTTTAATTGTATATAAAATTGTAAAATTTTAATTGTATTTCTAATTGTGATTTTAATTGTAATTGTATGTAAAATATTTGTAAAATTTTAATTTTAATTGTAATATTTAATTTATTGTGAAATGATTGTAATTGTATATATGTAAAATTGTAAAATTGTAGTTGTAATTGTATGTCAAATTGTAAAATTGTAATTAATTGTAATTATATATAAAATTGTAAAATTGTAATTGTAATTGTAATTGCAATTTTAATTTTAATTGTAATTGTATGTGAAATACTAAAACTGTAGTCGTAATTGTAATTCTAATTTTAACTGTAATTCTAATTGTAATTTTAATTGTAATTGTATGTAAAATATTTGTCAAACTTTAATTTTATTAATGTGAAATGATTGTAATTGTAATTTTAATTGTAACTTTATATATTTAAAATTGTAAAACTGTAAAATTGTAATTGTAATTGTATGTAAAATTCTAAAATTGTAATTGTAATTGTATGTGAAATTGTAAAATTGTAATTGTAATTGTAATTATAATTCTAATTCTAATTGTATGTAAAATATTTGTAAAATTTTAGTTGTATTAATGTGAAATAATTTTAATTGTAATTGTGAGTAAAATTATAAAATTGTAATTGTAATTGTGTTGTGAAATTGTGAAATTGTAATTTAATTGTATGTATTGTCATCACTCAATTTTATTAAAATTTTTAAATTTGTAAGTTTGTAAAATTGTAAATTTGTATGAATATAATTAACTGTAAAATAATAAATCTAGGATAATATGAATTTTTGTGACATAATAAAGTTTAGAAAATAATACAAATAAATTCATGTACTTTATAATTATCATTATTTTATTATGATCTTACATACAAAAACAAGAAGAACTTTATACAATACGAAATTGTTTTCGAGATCAACATAATTGAAACAAGTGAAATATTTTTAACATTAACACAACACAAATTGCCAATTAATTCAAAATACATATTATAATGTTTCGAAAAAAAAGAAGTCTTATTTATAAAATAATTAAGTCGTCTTCTTATAAAAACCCATCTTAAAAAGTATAAATGATGAAATAACACATGTACCATATCAATCTCGATTCTCATGATCACCATCATTATCTTCCAACTCACTTGACATGATAACATTATTGTTCTCAAAAATATGTTTTGATCTAGGGTCATGTCTCAATACGAACCACCAATCCCTATGCACCACATTTGGGTAAAAAAACACCTGCTTACAGTGTTTGGGAAAACATAGGGCTCTTTAGTTTCATTCCACATATTTCTAGAGTTGATACATATCAGTCTACTATCACGATATTATTTTACATTATTCCAATCAAATGTGTCCCACCACTTGCACCTAAAAATAACACATTGGAAATAAAATAAATCCACTTCAATGATCTCTTCTATATTTTTGATGTAACCTAATTTCCCTCGTAATAGGTTTTGATCACAGTGGCTAGATCGGCTAGATTGATCGAACTCCACTTCCACGCAATAGTCTTATGTCATGTGTCCATCATAGAAATTTTTTGTTCGAAAATGGTTTCCATATGCCCACATAGATGGGAACAAATGCACCTATAAAAAAGTTAAAAAATCGTAGTGTCATGTGCCTTATAATAACCCAATAGTTAAAATATGAAATATAGATGTAATTGCATTTAAAAGGTGCATTATTAAGTTTAAAATGTACATAAATAGATTATTGCTGAGTGGGTCCACCCAATCCCTAAATTTAGCCCATCCTTTGCAACACGTGGCTAACGACAGGTTGCACCGTATTTGGCTTTGTCTTGGTCGACAACCCAACTGCTGCAGCATATTTTTGAGATATTTTCTTTTAAATGATTGGGATAAGGCACACTTCTACTATTAAAACATCTGAATTTTTTCCTTTCACCATCCCATTTCATCCTCTTTTGTTCGTACAATGCGACCCGCAGTTGTGTCACTTCGGAATTGTAAAGAACGAACTTATTGATTGCTTCAATTTCTACAGTCGTTGATGAAATAAAACCAACATATAGTACACATGAGATCAAAATATACATTATATATAAGTTCAACATGTATATTTACTTTATGTAAATTTGAAAAATTATAAGCTGCTTACTCTCTTGGAAATCTTAGGGGCTAATATTCATAGGTGGACTAATTTTGCATGATTTTTCAAAAAAAAATATTCACCAATTTACATTTTTTATAAAAATGATTTGCTCAAATTTTACAATGAAAAATTATTTTACCTTCAAAATCGCCAACATTATATAGAGAGCATATATAAAATCATTACAAATTTGAATAATTTTACAAATACACCCATAAAAATTTTATAGTTTTCATATTAGGGAATAGTGAGATTCGCCAATTTTTTAAAGTTCAAGATAATTTTCCATCCTTAAAATTTTCCCTGCATACTATTTATCAAGTGCCTTTTTCCATTCATTTGGAGCATCTCCCCTTCTATTTTGTCTTCAACCCTTTCATCGTCCCAAATAACTACACCTGGTCTGTTGTCAATCTGCTTGATGTACTCACTAGAATAATAGAATGACTCATATGATATGTACCCCTATGACATAGAGCCCTCAAATTTTTCCCTTTGTCAAAAAAAAAAACTTCAATTTATTCATGTAACTCTCTAAGAACAACATCCAATGACAAAAAACCACCCCAACTAATTCAACCTCATATACTAGGTGTATTAGAAGATGAACCTGCAATTCCATGGAACTTGCCGGCAATTCCTTATTAACTATATAAACAATCTCAACTATCTCTTGATGCCACTGTCAAGTTGTGGCCACATTAATCTCGTTTTACGTGGTCCAATTTACAAATGCAGATAATTTAGATATGGCACGTCCTGGGTCTTGGGGGAATGCATGTTTCACACAACCACACACGAACAAGGGATAATGACACTACAAAATTAGTTATGTGTTATGATACTTGCATGGGATAAAATTTATCAATACAAAAAATAATAAAATCATGCTTTTGACATTATAGGTACTCTTAGAATATTGAAATGGTCATGCGATCTCAACACCAAAAAATGGTCATCCACGGTGAAGCAATGTCGTATTGAAGACCCATATGAAGATGGAACCCTCACACCCAATATAAATTCCTTTGTAATGAAATATCAACTTCTTTTAAAATCCATGGAACATCTCCTTCTTTGAAATACCATGAATTAGAGGGATCAGCACCTACCTGTGATCCTGTACTTTCTAATCGTCTTGGCCAATGTTTATTTTTTATTTTTGAAATAATAAGATATTTCCTAATAGCCAATGTGTCACAATGTTTCAATTATATGTGCCTTCCTAAAGAAGATGAAACATTTTTAAATATATGCATGGGATATAATAAGTGGTTAATCTTATGATGCTCCTAATACGAGAGGCTATAAAAGATAGATTTCCTTTTTATCCCAATGGGAAATTTCCCAACCTAGGTGTCAAATAATTTTGGATCATCAAACATTTCTATGAACTCCTTCCTTATCTCTCTTATATGCTATTATCTATTCAATTTGTGTCATTATTGGAGGCCTTTGGGTTCTCTCTCATTTACCATTGAAATTGGTCGCTAATATTATGTAAGGGTGTTATTTTGGGAGGAATACCCTAGAGAAGTCATACACTGTCTTTCATAGGTCGTTGGACCATGTAGCTTTCAGAGAAGGTCCATAACATTTACATCGAAAATACCCTTTTGTTACAAGACTTGTGAGATTATTGTATACAATATGTATCCATGGAACGTTAAATAATATAATGAATATCAAAAAAATTACAACTAATTAAATAAATAATATGTGAAAGAATATTGTTATGTATATAAAAAATAAATAAACGTGTAACTTACCAGAGAAAACTCCTAAGCCTAGATAATCATGTGTCGTGTAAGCACATATTCCATACAACGTAAAACTCCTCTCTACTGCGATGGGTCTTGATACATTGTATACTTTTATTCCATCCCATAATTCCTTCAATTTATCTACCAGTAGTTGTAAGTAGACATCCATATTCTTCACTTGCCTTCTATTAGGGACCATGAAAACCAACATAAGATTTTCATTCTTCACAGAAAAACATGGGGTGTTACTATTATTGATCACTAATACAAGCCAAATAGAATAGCTGGTATTGTGGAGGGAATATGGGTTGACGCCATCCATGGCTATGCTGAGTCGTAGACTTCGTACTTCATCCTTGAATTTTTTGGGCCATGTATCATCTATATACTTCATGGCTATTAAATCTATTAGGATTCGCTTAAATTCCAACTCACTTCTGTGTGATACATGCCATCCCTACAACATAGCTAATTCTTTACAACGAAAGAGCCTTTGAATATTTGGGATTATAGGCATGTGCCTCAATATCTTGAAAGGAGGACCACATGATTTACCCTTATTCTTTTATTTATCATGGCTGTCATGCCAAAATTTAAAACATATATCTTTATCTACATATTCTCCTCTATATATAATATAATATTTTGGACATGCATGATATGATATGTACTCAACACCCAACATTTTGAACAATTTCTTTGCCTCGTCGTAGCTACCAGGAAAGACATTATCACTCGGAAGAACCTTATCTTTGAATAACCTGTAGGTGGTGATTGTGGATAATATTAAATGTACATTAATGTGGATATATTTATTAACATTCATAAAATTTACCATTTGTAATGTTCTTTTTGTGATTATATTATCAAAATATAGGGGAGGAATTTATGGTCACTTACCTCAAAATTTTCGGCAAAGATGCATTCAAAAAGCCAAAATTTGCTTTCAAGTTGTACAGTAAAATCATTGTCCCCAAGTTAGTATACTTTGACTAACCATTAGGTCTAAAGAGAGGGGTGGTGGAAGAAAATTTAAGTCCTTTGAAAAAGGTATCAGCGATATGAGCATCATCCCCTACCTGATCATCATTCTGGAATGCATCTAACAACATTGTCTCCATGCTAGTCGTATCCCTTAAGTAATCATCCATACCAACATGTGTTTGATTGCCTCCATTCCCAACTTCTAAAAAAGTACTATTGTTGTATTCATTCCTAATTGGTGAATCCTTACGTAGTGGGAATTGAATAGGTGGTTGATTCAACCATTCGTGGTATCGTTCCTCTCTGATTATTTCTCTTAATTCAACCTTCTCTTGATTTGACATTGTTGTGGGGTGCAACGGAAGATGGTAGATAGGTCACTAATTATCATTAGAATCGTAATAATTTCAAAAAAAAAAATTGAACATGATTAGTACAAAATCTATGATATTAATTAGTAAGCACATCAACAATGCATGATTAATTGGTTTGACATTGAAATAATTACATTAGTGTACCAAAAAATTATTATTACCATCATTGTCCCAAGATTGTGGCTAGAAGGTTCCATGTTACAATTGGCAGGGTGAAGCGGCTATCCATTTTGATGTACCAAATGCGCCTTGCAGTATGTTGCTCCTAATAAGAGCTTCTGATGTTCTGGATATGTTTTGAATATTTTGTGCATCTGAACTCGATTATGAATCTGTATGAACCTGAAAATTTGTATACATTAATTTTCTTAAGATGATTGACATGCATAAATAACATAAATTCAATTGGATAATGAAAATATAAATAAAATTTAAAGTAAATATTATGTCTCGAGATGGATAGGGAGACCTCTGCGATGTAATTTTAGAAATATTATGGAACGAGATGGATTTTGAAGAATTTTCCATTCAATATAATTATGATATTTTCTCCCTTCATTTGAGCAAAATAAACAATAAATTCTGGTATACATGCCTAAAAGTAATTTTGGTGCCTTGAAGATTGACTTATTTTTATCGGCGCTAATGTATAGTTAATCGCACTGGTGCATTTTAGTTATTTTGCACTAGTTATATGTTATTAATTCATGTACCTGTTCTAGATAACCACAAATAAAAAAGCGAAACTTTATGTTTTTAAAGTAAAAAAAGCGGTAAATTGAAAAATGGGAGGCAAATTATTTTCTAAAATCTAATTTCATAAAACAATTCTTTAAATAATAAAATCTTTTCATTATTTCATTATTTTTGTAAAAAAATTCAGGGAAACATTTGCACAAGAGACGTACCTGGAGAAACAAAGCATAAGAGAACTGTGGAGCAGTGACATACTTTCGAACATAACTATTGAAATAATCAGAATTCCAAACCTACAGTGATTCAAACCCTATAGCATCGAATTTCAAACCATTTGGTGATTAAATTTTACTATAATAATCACTTTTTTTACATTTTATGTTTTATTTAATACATGGTAATTAAAAAATGTAAATTTTACTATTCATTTTGCAGGAAATAAAAAATAAAAAAATCCACTCTTATGCTAAACCCTTCATTCTTTTTGTTTCTACCCTTTCTTCTTCTTGTTTTGTGACTTCAGAATTAGGGATTTCATTTTAGGTTTATAGGGTTTCAGATATATATATATATATATATATATATATATATATATATATATATATATATATATATATATATATATATATGAAATCTAACCCATGGGATCACTTACATAGTCAAATCCCAATACATGTCAGTTATTCCGTGAATTTAAAAAAAATAGATTTTTTTTTAATCGGTGCGCCCTGTGTCAAATAGCGCATTGGTGCGCTATTTTATCATAGTGCACCACACATGTACTATTTGATAAAAAAATTTTACAAAAATATGCTTTTTTGATCCGTTCGCCTTATACAAAATAGTGCACCGATGCGCTATATCATTATAGCATACCGTACATGTACTGTTTGACAGACAAAAAAATTTATTTTATGTCTATGTTAATCAGTGCATCGCTTAACATATAATGCACCGAGTCTTCTTTTCAACAAAGAGAACCGTACGTTGGTTCCCAGTTTTCTCGATGTTTTTATAAGAACATGTCGCACCACCCCGTCCATGACATCATATGCTACAAAAATTAACACTAGAGGATTTTTATTAATTTTTCTATATTAATCGGTGTGCTGGTTAACATATAACTCATTTGTTCTCCTTGTTGACAAAGCTCACAGTACAATGTTTCTATTATTTTGGCAGTGTGTTTGTAACAACATGCCATACAAACGTAGGTGCATACTACTTGAAAGGCACACTATTTCCTTGAACTTTTTTTTACCTAAAATGTTTGTGATTTATTTATAAATTATATTAATTAATGATATGGTACATGTTTCATATTGATAAAGAAATGGTTAAAAATATATCAAGCAAAAAAAATACTGATAGCACATCGAGAAAAGTAGAAAAGGAAAGTTCTTTGTAAATTATTTACACAAATTGTTATTTTTGAACTATATCTAACTTTAACTAGTATGTATCCTTTACTTTGTATCATGTAGACCCACAAAATGGTGAAGCTTGATAAGGTTATTTCTGATCTAGGACCAAAAGAGTGTAAAAGCTTAATGAAAAAAATGAGGAAGGATGAATCAGGTGAATAAAAAAATACTGTCGATCCAATATGACTTTATTTTTTCAATTTTCATTAATAATATAGTTAAATATATTAGATAAAATGTTTCAAACAATAGATTAATTCACATATGTTTAATATTTTTATAGGGACCAACAACTCGGAAAATGAATGTTGTTCTAAGAAAAAAAAAAAAGAGAACATGAAAATGAAAATGAATTTCTTGTCAGCTCATCTGGAGTGGTGTTGGAGGTTAACGAAAGGGGGAAAAACTTTTACAAAACTTTGAGGGATCTTGTGTAATGAATGTATACATTTTATTTTCACTTACAATACAAAAATCAATCCAATAATTTCAAGAACAAAATTTTATCCAAACTACAGGATGAGTTTCAGAGAAATTGTTAATGAGACATGTTATACTTTTAATATAAAAAACGTACAACAACAAAAAAGAAGGAATGAGAAAGTAATATTCCTTTAAATGTTTCTCTAGAATTATATGTATATATTACTAGAAAGAAATCATTTATAAATATCATGTTTTTTATATTTAGATTTGATATATCAATATAAAAATTAAATAGTTCATTTTCATGTTACATTTTCAGGAAGATTATGAAAATCTCGAAGGATGAATGAGATGATACCAGAAATATGGCGGTAGGAATTTTCAAAAGGGTGTGCAAGCAGATGGTCAAAGAAATGGACATAATTGCATCACACGAGGATCCATCTCAACAAAAATGTGTTTCAAATGTAATATGTAATCATTGAATTTTTTTGATTGAGTACAATAAATGAACAATATAGAATTAAATATTAATTTTCAAGTATTTTCTTGCAGAAAAGAAAATAAAATGGAACCCATTCAACATATAAAACACGATGACAAGAAGAAAAGGGTTGATATCTAAGCTTGTGAGTAATTGTTACTTCCTTATAGCAACTTAACTAGATTTCATTTTTAAGTTGTTTTACATCAATCATCATTTAATGTATTCAAACAGGTTCTAACATACAAAGAAGAACCATTAGACGAATTGATTAACATTTTGTTAAATATGGGTTGTCAGTATATGTTAGCATATTATAAATTAATTGTGGAATTTGTAAGCATCTATCGATCTTGTTTTACTTAGCTTCATCTATAATTAATAGAACAAAAAAATCGTTTATATTAAATATATGATTTATTATGGGGTATAAAACTTACAGGAAACAAACTATGGAACTGCGCTAACAAATGAAATGTTGAAAGATGGCATGAAATTTGGTTTTGAAAGAATGTGTATAGTTCATGAGTCAATTCTCACTATGGTACATCATTTATTTTTTATTTAGATTGATGTATGTTATATAATATTGAAATTTTCATTATTCTCACCAATGTATATACACTCATTACAGTTTGTTTTTATGTTTGTAGATGGAAGGTGAAGAAGAAGAAAACAATCAACACCATGAAAAAAAGCAGTGACAATCAACTGCAAGTAGCTCAAGCAGTGACAACAGTTCAAGCGAAGAATTATGATAAATATGTTTGGATATCTAAGAAAGGCATTGTATTTTTTGAAATATTTGTCTGTGAAATCAAACATTTTGTTTAATGTAATGGACATAGTGCCCCAATTGAAAGATAGAGAGATACCAATAACTATCCCATTTTGTATGAAAAAGAGTGTCTTATATATATATATAATATGTTTTAATTTATTCTATTATGTTCTCCATTGTTGCTGTGAGATGTCACACCACTGATTAAATATTATAATGAAGAAATGAAGAATTTGATGATATGATATAACAAATTAATAAAAACATCACATTCAAATGCACTAATATAAATTTAATTGATATGAATAATGTTATAATATATGTGTAGAATTTTGATGAATAATGAATTTAAAAGAATCACAATAATTGCACTCTCATAGGTTGATGTTTCTAAAAAATACAAAATGAACACTGGTGCGTGTTAGATACTATGCACCGGTGCATGTGTATGATACTGCGCACCGGTGCATTTCAACCAATGGGCACCGCATAAATACCAATAGCAATTACGATGCTCGGTGGATTTGTGTGATACTGCGCACCGGTGCCTTTATGTGAGATTGCTCACCGATGTGTTGATACGCCCTATAGGCACCACACAAATACCAATACCAATTAGACTTCTCAGTGCGTTTGTGTGATACTGCGTGTTGGTACATTTGTATAATACTATGCACCAATGTGTTGATATTACATATGGGCACCGCACAAATACCAATACCAATTAGAAAGAACTAGTGCGTTGTGTCACCTATAGTGCGCCCGGTGCGGTTTTAGACCTTAATAGCTCGGTGGATGTAGATTTTATTGCCATGGGGTGACTGTATGGCTGACATGCACTGGGAGGTTTCTAAATGCCCCAAGTCATCCTAAATTTGTTTTTTGTCCTGGTTCTTGGTAGGTTTATAGTACCAGAACGTTCATTGTAAAACGCACTGGTGCGTTGACACCAGATTAACACATGTAGTTACTCCTAGAGACAACACTGAGTTGTCAAAGACCATTGCCTAGCACATCTTAAGATAAGAGGTTTCAGAAAAGCTTTCTTATAGCTGATAATACAATGGCTCTTCTTATAAAAAAGGAATTAATGCTTTTTGGTATGGGACCAAGACATCAGAGATATAAAATGGACAATAATGACTTCTAATGATATAGCATGAGGGTCTATTAGTGAGCGTTAGAAGCAGACATAAAACTAACTGTTGTGAAGAGGGCTGAGCGTGAGACTAGTAAACATATACCAAAATGAATGAGGGAAACAATGGCAGAACATGAAAGGAAACATTAGCTTAAGGTAGGCTTATACTAGCATAAGAATCCACCCCACCAACATCAGAAGGAAGACCTGATGTAAATAAAACATGAATATAATTTCGTGCTTCGAGCCATACTTAAAGTGTAACAGACAAGTAGATATGAGAATCCTTCAAGACAAATTCATATCTAAATAATCAAAACTCGCATTTTGAAAGCTTACGATAGAAGAAAAGTGAAGGAAATACAATGAGCATTTACATTAAAGCATAACTGAGAAAATATAGACTGTAACTCATCTCATTTGGAATCCATTTCATAAGAGAATAGATTATTTCTATTACCCAATGGGATCTTCTAATATACACTATAAATTCATCCCAAAACTTTACAAAAAGGAAATTTCACAACTAGCAGTTTCTGATCTGAAAAATGTGAAACCTTTTCTCAGCTTCATATTTCATTTTTATAACTCTCTGGTGAGCCCTGTAAAAAGATATTTTTTAGACAAAATATTCCCCCTATAAATATCTTTCTGTTTGGGGTCTCCATAAAAAAAAAATGATGATGAGGAAGAAGGCCTCTCATCATCTGCGTAGTGGCCTTAACAAGTGCGCTAACCGAAAACATAACAATAAAAGGAAAAAAAAGTGTAGAGGGTGAAATAAAGATTTCACCTGATTTTACAATACACGGGAACTGAAAGTAAATTGGTCACCTGGGCCCGATCATGAGTTTAATTTTTTAGGATGGAGAGGAGTTCCTGATGACGGTTGACTAGGAAGTGTTGATGACACGGACGAACCAGTTTTGCGACTAAGAGGATGTAACGAGTGGGGAGATGATGTGGAGGTTGGAGTGTTGATATACTCACTAAATTTCTGCCATATGATCTCTCCTGGTGATAGCATAGTGATGAAAGTCTCTACTAGAGCCTAAATATCTGTTAGCTGAGTGTAATCAACTTGGACAGCTAGACACTGTTTAATTTGGCAAAGAAGGGAGAAATATTTTCTTAGAGAAGCAATTATTGTTTCCACCTTTAGACGGGCATTTTTTTCCAAAGGTAAATCATTCTGGCTCATGATTACTGTCACTTTTTTTTCATATATTGTTAGCTCTAGAAACGCAGTTGTTTCAAACTCCATCATGATGGACAACCTTCCTTTACTAGTTCATCCCACTCTCAATCGAACTGTTCAACTCCTCTGGAAACCTGCTCCAAACCACTCAGTGCATTTGCGCGTGTAGTCTCCCTTTCGATCACTCTCCTGACTTCCATCACTCCTCTAAAATGGTCTTTGATTCCCTGAGTGAGAAGTTCTTCAGGGTCCAGTCCATTCAGGTAGTTGACGTAAATTTTGGAAATTTCCACCTTTATTTATGCTTCTTCATGCCCCTCCTGCAACTTCACTTTGAATAAACAGACCAAGATCTTCACGTCGTCCATCAGAGTGAGGTATTTCCAGTGTTTTCTCACCTCTGATATGATGTCTGTCCAGGTTAAGCGCTTGGCTTCCAGGAGAGTCACATTTCCCTTCATCCGAGTGATCAGATCCTTGGTGGTCTTATCTTGTATCTGCTTCTCTCTTTTTATTTTGTCAACCTCATCTTGCAAGGTCGTTACCACCTTATCATTTGTTGCTAACTTAGCTTCCAGTTCTTGTAGCTTGAGGCATGTTGTTTGAGCTTTGTTTTCTGAAACCTGCAAGTCTGGAAAGGCTTTAGATAGTTGCTCTAGGGTAGTTCTAGGCTCATTGGAAGTTGGGGTCACTCACACATGTTTGTCCCATTTTCCCTATAAATCTGAAAATCTCTGCCTTAAGCCAGCCATCTCCTCAGGCAATTTGAAGTTCCCTTCTTGCTCTTTAGCCAATGAATCAGTGAGAGCTGATTTCTCTCTTTCCACCTTGATCAACTCGTCCATTTGTAAATGTTATCTGCGGGGCATTTTTATCCTTTTCTTCAAATCAGAGTTCTCAGCCTCCAGATCAAGGATGAGCTTCTTCCTAACTGCATCCTTGTCGCCCCCCTTCTCCCTTACTTCGTCCCTGAGAGTTTCTAGGTTGTTGTGTATAACTTTGGCACTAGCTCTTTCTCTCTTCTGATTCTCCAACATTAAGTTGTACTGGTCTTCAAGTTGCCTCAAAGAAAGGGCAAGCTTTACCACTTCATCTCTTCAGATATCTCCAATACACTGGTGCAGACCAAGCTTGTCTGTTATTGGGATATTAGCCAGATATAAAGCGAATTCCAAGGCTCTGTAGCTAGCTCCTTCGGTTGTAAGCTCCAGTACTGCCTCTGTAATAGAAATAATCAGCTGTTATTTGTCCATATCTAGCACAGTGGTGAGCCAATTATGGTACTTGTTCATGAATCTGGCCAATTATTCTATCAGTTTTTCCCATTTAGTTCTGTTTTTGTTACTTATTTCTTTCCTTACCTCAGCTCTGTTAACTGAAATGGCCCACAACAGCCCAAAAAACTGTGACAAAGAAGCACCATCATAAGCAATTGTAAAACTAGCCTTGCTTCTGTCAGGCTCCCCGTATCGGACAAACTCCTCCTGTGGGGGATCTTCCCATATAATCTCCAGCTCCTCGGTTCTCTGTTTCTTATAGGGATGGGAATCTTCGCCTATATGCATACCTACTTGACCTACTAATGCGCTTGCCTCATCTTCATGTCCTTTTCCTTCTGTTCCTATTGAAACAGTATTGCCCTTTCTTCTTCTACTAAAGACTCGGCCTCTATATGTGAATCTAAAGGCCAAGTATGAAGGTTACCTCTCCACTGAATGAAGGGCCTAGTCTCATGTATATAAGAAATCGAATTTATTTTCCTTTTCTTATTGGAAAGGATCCCTTTCGGGTCATAGCACCAATATTTCCCTTGTATCAGGTCCATCCCTTGAAGCAAAGTCTCCACCATGGAGAGAGCGTATCCTGAATTTATAATGAAAGCACTAGCTGAGGTGGGGAGATTGAGAATATATCCTTTCTTCACATGCACGAAGTGGATCTGGTTGGCCTTCAAGGTTTGACGGATAAAATCAAGGGTAAAGATTCACATAGCTGGGAACATCAATAGGTGATAAGGGGGCACTTCCGTGCAATAGACCGTCATTTCAGTGTAGTCATCATACATGTACCAGTCCCCTGTGCTATGTTCTTCATCAAACTGCAGCCAGTCCTTATGCTCAGGAAAAATTCTGGGCGGAGGGTTATCCTGTATGATGGTATAAGCTATAGACATAAATTCATTCAAGAACCTTATGTATCCCCTCCCATTAGGTTGTTGACGAACATAGATGTTCCATTCAAAAAAAATTCTTGGCTAGGTGTTCACCTTCAAAAGCTTCTGGAGGCCTAGAATCTCAAATTTGTCAGCACGTTGAAAGAGGAAAATATAAAATACTAATGAAAAGAACAGGAAAGACCCAGAAGGGGATAGTCCTTGGAACTGGGTTTGGATAGTCGCAGCCAAGAAGGTAGGGATATCCAAGAGAATTCCCTTTTGAGACATGAGCCATAAGACAACTATACATTCTTTTGACACCCACTCAACCTCCTTGAGACCTAATAACCAAGAAATGAATGCAAGGATTGGCTGGAAATTGTCTCTAAAGGTAGAAAAGGGAACAATATCTGAAGGTGGGATAGCCGTAAGACAAGAGTCTCCAGGACAACTTTGAAAATTGATGGGAGATGGATAACTAAGTAAACTCAACATAACTCTGACTATGAGGGAAATGGAGGGCTTCACATATGAGCTTGGGGGATATTTGGAAGATCTTATTACCCTAAGTTAATAAGAATAAATCCCTGCATTCATCACAGGCGTCTCAGAGCCAACCTATAAACTCAGAAACTGGGTATGTCGTCGGGGTAATCTGATAATACAGGCCTGACTGGATGACCCTGAAATTGTCTTGGCCCTTCACATAGGATTCAAACAACTCAAGTATAAAATGGGATACACTGAAAGGATATAATGGGTCATGAATCCGCACGTGATCATCAATGAGGGGTTCAGGTCCACGGATATCCCTAACCTCACGAGCTTTTGGGGTTTCAGGTTCCGACTTACGGGACTTTGCTTTCCCCGTGACCATTTTGAGAAATAAAACAGAAGGAAAATAGTGAGGGGGAAGGAAATGACCAAATACCTACTAACAGTGAGAAAGCTCGAGGGGAAAGCGACGTGGGGGTTGAAAACGACCTGGTACTGGAGTTCAAGCTGCGTTGCATGAGAAATTCATAGAAACCATTATTTTACTAAGTGTGGGCGTAAAACAAGGTTAAATTGGCCAAGATTTGCGAAAAATGAGGTTAGGGTGACAAATGTAGGGCTAACGTTATAAGGACATTGAAAATGGGACGCGTGATGATAGGCTATTGCTTATCACTAGTCGGGTAGGTGCAAGCCACGTGGCTGGTTAATAACTGTACTGGTCTTGTATGAGGTTCCCTAGACTTACCTTAGCTTTTGTTCTTGTAGTGCTAAGTGTACTTCCTTGACAGGCTCACTAAAGTTCCTGGTCGGAGCCTGTGAGGGCTTCCCGTTACACTCCATCACCCCAAGAAAAGCCTATGATTTGTTCTACCATCGCATGACGTCACACGTTCCGGGGGTAGATCCCCGCTTTCTTCCACTCATCCTTAGTACCCCTGGAACCCCTGCACGTGGCACTTTCCTTTTAGCTATTTTACATATGTATGTGACCCACTTTTTGTTTAATTGTTTAGTGCCTTCAGCCTTTTGTCTGCGCTCTTATCATGACGAAATTTTCATACCATACTACCTTTATATTCACTAACCCCGCTTATCTTTATGGACCCTTTTTTTTTGTTTATTTTGGCTTTTATGTTTTTTCTTAAGGTGTGGGCTAAGCAAACAACATTGGCTCCATCTAGGGATGGCACGTTCGTCCTCAAACGTCTCAATAACTTTGCAGACCATTTACCGACTATTCCTTGAGAGCGAGAGCCTCTTCAAAATTTTCAAACACTCCTATGGAAAAACAAAATAGCAAAAGTGAATTTAAAAGCAACAGATATATACACTATATACAGCAGGCCTCCGAGGCCATGGTGAGTATTGAAAATAGGTTTTTAAGAATTTCCCATTTAAACGTGCCTCGATCAAGTCACCTTCTAGGTTTTTCAGTTTGAAGGTGTTGTTGCCTTTCACCTCGGCAACCTTGAATGGCCTGAACCACAATGGGTCAAACTTTCCATGCTTACCTTTCTCGGCTCTTCTGATGTCCCATCTCAGTAGTAAATCCCCGGGCTATATTTCTCTGTCTTTTGCATGTTGTTCAAGCAAGCCCTTCATCTTTTCTTGATATTCTGCTAACCTGTCATTCACTTGAGTCCGAGTCTCTTCTAACTCAACCAACTGGTTCATTCTTCTGATGAGATCGTTGGCCTCTTCTTGGCTATCCTAGAGGAACCTAGCCACAGGTAGGGCAAGCTTAATTGGAAAAAATTCCACTTGACCATAAACCAGTTCATAGAGTGACTTGCATGTTGGACTTTTACTAGTGACTCTGTTCGCCCAGAGCACGAATTTGAGTTGAGAGTCCTAGTTTTTCTGACTTTCATTTATAGATTTCTTTAATTCCATTATCAATGTCTTATTTGAATACTCGGTCAGTCCATTTCCCTAGGGTAATAGGCTGCAGAGTGTCCCAAGGTGATATTGTATTGCTGATAGAAATTGGTGAATTTGGAAGACTTGAAAGCCTGAGCGTTATCTGTCACAACCTTGACTGGGCAGCCAAATATGGATATGATGTTGTCCTTAAGGAACTTTATGACAACAACATCAGTGGCGTTTCTCACGGTTATCACCTCTACCAACTTGGTGAAGTAGTTAAAGGTGGTGAGGATCCATTTATGTTGACCACTTGATGCCGGGTGAATTTCTCCAATAAAGTCGATTTCCCATTGCTGAAAGGGTTTTTCTATATCTACTGGGATCATAGGTAAGGGTGAAAATTTCTATTTTTCAGCAAACCTTTGACATTTATTGCATGCCCTGACCCGAGCATGTACATCCCCGAACAATTTAGGCTATAAGAAGCTAGCTTTCAATATCTTGTGAGCTGTGGATCGCCAAATATAATGGCATACACAGATTCCTTCATGGAATTCAGCCATGACTTCCTCTACCTATGACTCTGTGAGACATAAGAGTAAGATTCCTAAAGGGTCTTTCCAATATGATCAACCATTTGCAACAATGTATTTCTATGACTTCAACCTCAACGTTCAATATTTGGTCTTATCAAAGTTTAACAGACACCTGAGAGTTAATAGATATTCTACAATATCTTTATACCAAGTGCTAAGCAAGTACTTCATGTGAGTTTTTTGTGCAGTAGTTTCTATCCCAGGCTGCTCATCTGTACCTTCAGGTAATACTCCACCCTCCATGGATAGATTTATGCCCAGGGCCTGGCATTTTGACTCAGAAAATATCTTTGCTAACCCCTGACCTTTGATAAGATTTGTGGGGTGAATGTCCAATTCATATTCTTGAATCTTAGCGATCCATTTACCTCTCTTTCCATCGCTATCCCCTTGAATCAAGATGTCTTTCACTGCGGCCATGGGCATGGAAGTAGTTATGGATGACTGCAACACATACATTCTAAAAGATTTTAGGAACTTTACCAGGGCATATTCTAGCTTCTCCAAAATGTTATGCTTTAACTCGGCATCTCGAAACACCTGATTGAAAAAGACGATGGCCTGCTCATACCCATCTTCATTTTTCTGTAATAATACCATAGCTACAGTATTTGGGGATGCAAACGAGAAGATCATGAAGGGCTTACCATAGTGTGGTCCTTCCAGTACTAGGGCTTCTGCAAAGGCACTTTTAATTATATTGAATGCTTCTCTTGACTCTAGCATCCATTTTACATCGTTTCTTTTTCTAAGCATTTCAGTGATATGCCGAACTATTTCTGCATAGTTCGAGATGAATCTTCTCAAAAAATTTATGTCACCAAGGAATACCTAAACTTCCTTGTTGTTTTGAGGTAAGGATATGCCGTTAATTACCTCTACTCTTTTTGGATCAATATTTACTCCAGATTTAGTTACAATATGCCCTAATAATTTTCCTTCTTCTAAAGAAAACAAATATTTTTGAGGATTTAGGGACAGACCATACCTGAAATACTTGTCAAAATTCTGGTGAAAATGTTCAATATGTTTAGAGTCATGCTTCGAAAAAATAATGATATCATCCAGATATACCACCACAAACTTGTCTTGCTCTCCTATGAAAGTAATGTCCATCTCCCACTGGAAAGTGACTCCCGCATTTATCAGGCCAAAAGGAATTCAGGCGTACATGGACATACCCCATGGTGTGGTAAATTCCATCTTCTTTTGATATTCGAGTAGGACTATGACCTAGTTATATCCAGAGAATCCATCCATCATGGAAATTTGAGAGGATTCCACCACCTTCTGTAGTGTGTGATCCATATTGGCGAGAGGATAGTTATCATTAAGGGATGCTCTGTTCAGATTCAGAAAGTCTACACATAGCCTTATTTCCCTGTTCTTCTTTCAGACCGATACCAAGTTGGCTACCCACTCTAAATATCTCAGAGGCACAATGATCTTAGCCTTCAACAACTTCTTGATTTCTTTCTCTATGGAAGGGAGCAGCAAAGGATTGATTTCCCCCAACTTTTTCCTATGTGGCTTAGTGTCTCCTCTCAGTGGGATTTTATGTTATATGATGCTAGTATAAAATTTTTTCAGATCTTGGTATGAACAAGCAAAAACATCTATGTAGGAACGAAACAATTTTAAGTATTGTTCTCTGTATTCTTTTAGAACTCCTTTGGACAATTTTACAATTTTAGGATCCTCTTCTGTTTCGATATTTAAATCTTCTACTTAAGTTTTATCGATTTATTTTTTAGGGCTGACAAGGACATCATTTTTATCGAATAATCTTTCCAAAGGTACCAAACCTCTGGGGATCACGTTCCATTTCAGTTGCAATACCTTATGCCCACCCACTATCGCTTGCCATTTTTTCTGGGGTTTTTCTTCGGTCTCTTCTTCTTCTCCGGCATCAATGACCAAGTTAGAAAACTCTCCAATAATTTCCATGAAGCGCTTCGTCTACTCCTCATATTCAAACACCTGCCAATGCTTGACATTATCTAGGATAGATAGACGATAACGCACTTCCACTTCATATCTCCAGAGAGGATTCTAGGGTGGACAGAAATTACTTGCTGCCATAGCGATGGAATCAGCCATCCTATTCTGATCTCTTGGCATAAAATGTATACTGAAGAATAGGAAAAAGTTCCCCACTAGGTCCCATACTTCATTTCTATATGCTCTTAACCGGGGGTGTTTGGCTTGGAACTGATTTTTGATCTACCTAACCACCAGTTCTGAATCTCAAAAATATTTGAGACTCTGAATGTTCATATTTTGGCAATTTGTAACCCCAAAAGTAGTGCATCATACTCTGCTACATTATTTGTGGCTTGATATTTCAATTTAAAAGAGAAAGGTACCAAATTTTCAGTAGGGGAGATTAGGAGGACCCCCCTCCATTCCCTTCCCTTGAATTTGCTCCATCGAAGTGCAGAATCCACATCCCCTTTTCTTCATTACTTTAGGAATATTTCAATCTCAACAGGCTAAATTTTGATTCCTGTAAAAACTCTTGGTCTTCCTCGAGCATTGGATAGGAAAACTCTCCCTCCTTGTTGTATACTAGATAATTGACTGAGCCATCAGCTCTGGTCAGCATCTTCACGAATCTTGAGTCCCGATAGAGCCTTCCTTCTTTCCCCCAAAACATTAGAATGGTTTCATAAGTGAGGTAAAGCTTGATTGACCCTCCAATTTTAGTTCCCTGTGATCTGGACAATAGAATTCCAAACCGGGCTGGGATATCAGTGACCACTGTGTCCATAACTATGCTTTTGGCTGGGGTTTGGTCCAAGTTCAACACTAGGTCTTTAATCATCCCTAGGAATTTGACCATGTTGGAATCAAAATAACAGAGGTCCTTATATGGACGAGTGATCTGCAACCCTAATTTTTCCATGAATGACAGAGGTAACAAATTATGTGATTCCCCTGAGTCCAACTTACAATTTTGCAACACCAAATCGTGGATGACTAGGGATACATAAAAGGGTGGGGTTTTTTAATCCAGTTATTCTACATGTGTGCCAAATACTACCATAGGTGTCTCTTCTTGAAGGTTAAGACTGTCAGGAGGAGGAGCTACACCATGAGGAAGCATGAACTGAGACACATGAGCTTTATAAGAAGGTTGTTTCAAAAGCTCAACTAAAGGGATAGGGATCTTAACTTTCTCTAATTATTTTTTAATATTAAACACAACAGGACACTTTTCCACGATGGTCTATTTTGGTTCTTTAGGAAGGACTCGAGGCTTTACATCAACACGAATGTATTTAGGACTTTCATGGGGATCGGGTACTGACTGAGATGAGGAAGGAGGGGTAAATTTCTAATGTAAGGGCTCTTAAATAGGTTTCTTACCTCTTTTATCCACCTTCTGAGAGACTGAATCCTTTGGAGGTGATTCTTCATCTTGATCTTGAGTACGAGTCCTTTTCTTAGAAGATCAAAGGTCATATTTCTTGTGGAATTGGGCTTGCATGAAATCCACAAACTATCTGCAATAATCATCAATGTTAGGACCTTCAGTGGAGTTCGCTTTCTCTTCTTGTTCTTCCTCCTATAGAGAAATATCTACCTCCTCTCCTTCTAAATAGGCAAGGTACTAATCATCCTGTCCATCATTAACATCTTTGGCAGGACCCTCCATCTTCCCCTCCAAATACAGAGGGGCTTGTATGTCATCTTGCTGCTCCTTTCTATCCCTTTGCAATATCTATAGAGGTGGATTTTGATACTGTGGGTTATAAGCGCTGTTAGGAGCAGTCCGTTATGGCTGTGATGATGAGTTCTTTGCTTCAAGCTCTAATTTCACCAGTTTATTTGAAGATTCTTAATCATCTTGTTCATTTCCTCAATCTTATAATCTCCTACCTCTCTTTCTTGGTTTGAAGAGGAAGCCTCTTCTTTACCCCTTCATCTAAAGTCGTGGTCCAACCTTCCTTTCAACTTCCCTGTAGAAGCGAAGTTGGGTTCTACCTCTAATGCATCAGTCTGAGCTTGGAACAGAGAAGCAAGTTTCCTTTCTCTTAAGGTGAAACTGAACTCTGATTCAAATGCTCTAATGAACACTACCTTAGCAGTTATCTGCGGAGGTTTCATATCAGCTAGTAGGTTGGTGTATAAATTGTTGAATATCTTTATGAATTCAGACACATCCTCATTATGTATTTTCTTTAAGACATTGAATTACATGAGACAATAACCATGGTCTCTTTTTTCTCCCCACTTTTGGGTGAAAGAATTTTCCATCTGCTCCCAGTTAGTGATGGCATGGCCTCCAAGAGTCTTGAACCACATTTGAGATTCCCCATCTAGAGACTGCATGAATAGCCTTAGCACAACGTCTAGGTGTTCCACATTAAAGTTCTCTACGAAAGCACAGAAATATTCAAGATGCTTTTGAGAAGCACTACTATATTCCCCGGTAAACCGGGGTAAGAGTTTCATGTAGTCTTGAGGCATGTCACTTAGAATCTATCGTAATGCCAGGGGGGCATATTTATTCATCAAGAATCTAGGAACTACCATGGGAGGTGGTGGAGCTAGAGGAGGGTTTTGATGAATGACGATGGGTATGTGCTAAAAGGTGACTTATGAATTGGCTTGGGCAAGTGTACTCTGAGGGATATTCACTTGCTTAATTTCTTCGACTTCAGGAGTGGGATGTGAGAAGAATTTAGAAGTGTCTATTGACTCTACTTCATATTTTATTTTTGAATGTTCAAGGGCCAGGCTATCTGGTGGGTATTCAAATACTCTAACAATAAAACCAGGGCCCTGAACTTGAGCTTGCTAAGAGAATGATGGAGAGTCTTTTAATGAGAACCTAGGTATGTCAGTGTGTACTGGCTTATTTTCCTTCTAGATTATTTTGAACAAAATTTTCTCCGGGTCAAACATAGAAGGCATTTTTAGCTAAGAAGTATTTGACCTTAGGTGGGGTTTATGATAAGCTAGGATTACAAATGGATTTGTACTTTAAAGGACAGTGGAGTCACCAAGGTGAGAGATCTACAACTCATCAACACTTCATGCTCACCTAATTTTGAAGGGTGAATGTGGTTTTTTCGTATCCCAGGGATAAGATATTTAAATTCGGTCCCTGGAAATGGTGCCAAAAAGATGTAGTAACTCCTAGAGATAGCCTTGAGTTGTCAAAGACCAGTGCCTAGGACATATTAAGACAAAAGCTTCGGAAAGGCTTTCTTACAGCTAATAATACAGGGCCTCTTGTTATAAAAAAAGGGATTAATATTTTTTGGTATGGGACCAAGACATCAGAGACAAAAAATGGATAATAATGACTTCCAATGGTATATCATAAGGGTCTATAAGTGAGCATTGGAGGCAGAAATAAAACTAATTTCTGTGAAGAGGGTCGAGTGTGAGACTAATAAAAATTTACCAAATGAATGAGTATGGAAACAATGGCAGAACATGAAAGGAAACATTAGCTTAAGGTAGGGTTATACTAGCATAAGAATCCACCCCACCAACATCGAAAGAAATATGGTGATGTAAATAAAACATGAACAAAATATCATGCCTCGAGCCATATTTAAAGTGTAATAGACAAGTAGATATGAGTATCCTTCAAGGCAAATTCATATCCAAATAATCAACACTCGCATTCTGAAAGGTTAGGATACAAGAAAAGTGATGGAAATACAACGAACATTTATATTAAAGCATAACTGAGAAAATACAGACTGTAACTCATCTCATTTGGAATCCATTTCACAAGAGAATAGCTTCATTTCTATTACCCAACAAGATCTACCAAAATACACTATGAACATATCTCAAAACTTTACAAAAAGGAAAAATCACAACTAGTAGTTTCTACTCTGAAAAATATGGAACCTTTTCTCAGCTTCAGATTTCATCTTTTATAACTCTTTGTTGTTCCCTGTGAAAAGATATTTTTTAGACAAAATATTCCCCCTAGAAATATCTTTTTGTTTGGGGTCTCCATCGAAAACAAAAATGATGATAAGGAAGAAGGCCTCTCATCATCTATGTAGTGGCCTTAATGAAGGTGCTAATCGAAAACATAACAATAAAAGGAAAATAAAAGTGCAGAGGGTGAAATAAAGATTTCACCTTATTTTACAATACATAGGAAATGAAAGTAAATTTTCCACCTGGGCCCAATCATGAGTTTCATTAGGATGCAGAAGAGTGCGTCATGATGGTTGACTGGGAAGTGTTGATGACGCGGACGAACCAGTTTTTCGACTAAGAGGAGGTAGTGACTAGTGAGATGATGTGGAGGGTGGAGTGTTGATATACTCATTGCATTTCTGCCATATGCTCTCTCCTGATGATGACATAGTGATGAAAGTCTCTACTAGAGCCTGAATATCTGTTAGCTCAATGTAATCCAATTGGATGGCCAAACACTATTTAATTTGGCACAGGAGGGAGAAATCCTTTCTTAGAGAAGCAATTATTGTTTCCGCATTTAGATAGGAAATTTTTTCCAAAGGTAAATCAGTCTCATTCATGATTACTGTCAGCTTCTATTCATAGACCGTTAGCTCTAAAAACATATCCCTTTTAGACTCCCAGTATGATTAAATACCTTCCTTTACCAGCTCATACCACTCTCGATGGAACTGTTCAACTCCTCTGGCAACCTGCTCCAAACCACTCAGTGCATTTGTGCATGCAGTGATCAATCTGCTGACTTCCATCACTCCTCTGAAATGTTCTTTGATTCTATGAGTGAGAATTTCTTCAAGGTCCAATCCTCCCAGGTAGTTGATGTACCTTTTAGCCATTGCCACCTTTGTTTCTGCTTCTTCCTGCCCCTCCTGCAACTTCACTTTGAATAAACAGACCGTGATCTTCTTGTCGTCCATTAGAGTGAGGTATTTCTAGTGTTTTCTCACCTTTGATATGATGTCTGTCCAGATTAAGCACTTGGCTTCCAGGAGATTCACATTTCGCTTCATCCGAGTGGTCAGATTCTTGATGGTCTTATCTTATATCTCCTTCTCTCTTTTTATTTTTTCAACCTCAGCTTGCAAGGCCGTTACCACCTTATCATTTGTCACAAACTAAGATTCCAATTCTTGTAGCTTGAGGCGTGTTGTTCAGACTGCGTTTTCTGAAACCTACAAGTCTGACAAGGCTTTAGCTAGCTGCTCCTGGGTAGTGTCAGGCTTGTTGGAAGTTGGCGTTGCACACACATGCTTGTCCCATTTTCCATGTAAATATGACAATCTCTAACTTAAGCTAGCCATCTCCTCAGACATTTTGATGTTCCCCTCTTTCTCTTTAGCCAATGAATCAACGAGAGTTTATTTATCTCTTTCCACCTAGATCAACTCGTCCATTTTTACATGTTCTCCGCGGGGGATTTTTAGACTTTTTTTCAACTCAGAGTTCTCTACCTCTAGATCAACGATGAGCGCCTTTCGAACTGCATCCTTGTCGCCCCCCTTCTCCCTTATTTCCTTCCTGAAATTTTCTAGGTTGTTTTGTATAGCTCTAGCAATATCTCTTTCTCCCTTCTAATTCTCCAACACTGAGTTGTACTTGTCTTCAAGTTTCCTCAGAGAAAGGGAAATATTTAACACTTAATCTCTTAACATATCCCCAATACAGTGGTGCAGACTGAGCTTGTTTGATATTGGGATATTAGCCAGATTTAAAGTGAATTCCAAGGCTGGGTAGCTAGCTCCTTCAGCTGTAGGCTCTAGCACTGCCTCTATAATAGAAATTATTAGTTGTTCTTTGTCAATATCTAGCTCAATGGTGAGCCAAGTATAATACTTTTTCACGAATCTGGCCAATTCTGCTCTCAATTTTTTCCATGTAGTTATGTTTCTATTACTTATTTCTTCCCTTACCTTAGCTCTGTTAAATGAAATGGCCTGCGAAAGCCCAGAAAATATGACTAAGAAGCACCATCATAAGAAATTGTGAAACCAACCTTGCTTCTGTCAGGCTCCCCATATCGGCCAAACTCCTCCTGTGGGGGATCTTCCCATATAATCTCTGACTCCTCGGTTCTCTGTTTCTTAGAGGGATGGGAACCTTCGCCTATATCCATACCTACTTGACCTCCTGATGCACCTGCCTCATATTCATGTCCTTTTCTTTCTGTTCCTGCTGAAGCAGTGTCTCACCTTCCTTCTGCTGCTGAACACTCAGTCTCCATCTTTGAATCCAAAGGCCATGTATCAAGGTTAGCTCTCCACTCAATGAAGGGCCTAGTATCATGCATATAAGAATTAGACTTTATTTTCCTTTTCCTATTGGAAAGGATCCATTTTGAGTCATAGGGACAAGCTTTCCCTTCTATTAGGTCCATCCCTTGAAGCAACGTTTCCACCATGGAGAGAGTGTGTCTTGAATTTACAGTGAAAGGACCAACTGAGGTGGGGAGCTTGCGAATATATCCTTTCTTCACAGGCATAAATTAGATATGTTCAGCCTTCAGGGTTTGACGGATAAACTCAAGGGAAAATATTTGCATAGCTAGGAACACCGACAGGCAATAAGGGGGCACTTCCGCGTAATAGACCCTGATTTTAGTGTATTCATTATAGAGGTACCGATCACCTGTAATATCTTCCTCATTGAATTGCAGCCAGTCTTTCTCCTTAGGAAACATTTTGGGCGCAGGGTTATCATGTATGATGGTATAGGCTTTAGACATAAATTCATTCAAGAACCCTTTGTATCCCCTCCCATTAGGCTATTGATGAACATAGATGTTCCATTGAAAAATAGTTCTTGGCTGGGTGTTTACCTTCAAAATATTGTCGAGGTCTAGAATTTCAAATTTGTTAGCATGTTCAAAGAGGAAAATATAAAATACTAATGAACATAACTGGAAATACCCAGAAGAGGATAGCTCTTGGAACTAGGTTTGGATAGTCGCGGCTAGGAAGGTACAGATACCCAATAGAATACCCTTTTGAGACATGAGCTAGAGGAGAGCTATACATTCTTTCGACACCCACTCAACCTCCTTGAGACCTAATAACCCAGAAATGAATTCAAGGATCGATTGGACACTATCTCTGAAGGTAGACAGGGGAACAATATCTAAAGGTGGGATAGTCGTAAGACAAGAGTCTGAAATAAAACAAAGGAACTCGTTTTGATATTTATAGGGCAGCTTTGAAAACTAACACGAGAGGGATAACTCAGTAAACTCAGCGTAACTCTGACTGTGAGGGAAATGAATGGCTTCACGTATGAGATGAGGGGATATGCAAAAAATCTTATTACCCTGAGCTGATAATAATAAATCCCTGCATTCGTCATAGACATCCCGGAGCCAACCTATAAAATTGGGAACTGGGTATGTGGTCAAGGAAATCTGATAATACAGACATGACTGGATGACCCTGAACTTGTCTTAGCCCTTCAAATAGGATGCAAACAACTCAGATCTAAGACAGGATACACTAAAATGGTATAATGGGTCGTGAATCCGCATGTGAGAGTCAATGAGGGGTTCTGGTCCATGGACAGCCCTGACCTCATGGGCTTGTGGGGTTTCAGGTTCTGACTTACATGATTTTTATTTCCCCGTGACCATTTTGAAAAATAAAACATAAGGAAAATGGTGAGGGGGAAGAAAAGGACTAAATACCTGCTATCAGTGACAAAGCTCAAGGGTAAAGTGACATGGGGGTTGAAAGTGACCTGGTACTAGAGTTCAAGCTGCATTGCACGACGGATTCATAAAAAATAGTATTTTACTAAGTGTGGACGTAAAACAAGGTTAAACATGCCAAGATTTGCGGAAAATGAGGTTAGTGAGACAAGTGTATGGCTGACGTCATAAGGACGTCGACAATGGGATGTGTGGTGATAGGTTGTTGGTTATCAGGATTCGGGTAGGTGCAAGCCACGTGCCTGGTTAATACCTATAGTGGTCTTGTATGGGGTTCCCTAGAATTACCTTACCTTTCATTCTCGTAGCACCAAGTGTACTTCCTTGACGGGTTTCTAGCAGGGGGCTATGAGGGCTTCTTGTTACACTCCATCACCCAATGGAAAGCTTATGATTTGTTCCATCATCGCGTGACGTGACACATTCTAGGGGTAGATCTCCGCTTTCTTCCACTCATCCTTGGTACCCCCGGAATCCCTGCATGTCGCACTTTCCTTTTGGTTGTCCAACATATGGATGTGGCCCCCTTTTTGTTTAACCATTTAGCACCTTCAGCGTTTTGTCCACACTCTTAGCATGAGGATATTTGCGTACCATACTACCTTTATATTCACTAACTCCGCTTATCTTTATGGACCTTTTTTTTTGTTTATTTTGGCATTTCTCTTTTTTCTTAAGGTGCGAGCTGACCAAACAACAAGCACACTAATGAGAAAATCATCCGTAACAACCTCTCTCTACCTAGTCTTCTTTAGTTGTGTTGAAATTCCATTATAAGCTCTAGCAAAACCTCCGTTACCGAAAATGGATGTTGTATAAATTTTTTTTTTGACACATTTAGCCAATTTTATATCACTATAAACCTCCACTAGAGGGTATTTTCTTTGTAGTTTTTAGTCACTCTTGTTATCTTGTATGTATGTGAGGTTTTGATTTGCAACATCTCTATATAATCTTGGAGAAATATTGAACAAATCCATAAGTGTTTTATAACATATAACCTCAAAATTAAAATAAATACACCCTATCCTATTATCCTTATAGAAGTAGGTATTTCCCCTATCAAGAGCCTAGATATGACTAAGCTTCAGATGTACAAGCACAAAATCAACAACATTGGAGACCATAGACTTCCTAAGCTAGCTTTAAAGTCCATCTAGAACCACCTAAGGTTCAAATTAGGTTGGCACAAATATTCCTAGGCTTGGTTAAACCATTGGGAGATCAATGGAAATGTTGCATAGCATAATATTAATAACATTAAAAATATTGTTACTTCTAAGTTTAAAGAGAAAATTTTGTTTGAAAAATATTGAGAGGGTAAAAGAAAATTAAGATATTATAAGGAGATCATAAATCCTACTCTAGAAGATAAAAATTATCTCTCTATCTTAACTAGCTAAAATAAAAAAATTAATATAACCAAGATAAGAACAAACTCTCATGACCTCCATAGTGAAATAGGTCGTTGGGAAGTTCCTAAAACACCATGGGTAGATGTAGTGTCCCTTCCTGGAGAGATATTTTGATGACACTTAGAGATGGTGATTTTCACATAATGATATAATAGTATGCATGAGAGACTTATGTACATGCTTATATGATATAGACCTAGTTTGGGTCACTTGGTTGTTATGTTCTTATGATAATATCTATGGTTGTGTGTATAAGAACTAGTTTTGGTTAAGAGCATATTAGCAATGTTTTCTCTTTTGGTATACTATTTTCGACATAGGTATATAACAGGGATGATGATCCAGGATTGAGATAGATCCATGGATGATCATGGTTAGGTGGAATATATGTTAATTATTATTTATGGATGATACCTGACTTGTATGATTATATGTGTGTAATATCATACTAAGAATGATGTGGCAGATGACTTGGTCATTGCCAACAACGATGATAGAGGTATAAATGTCCAAGGAATTCATTTTTCCATAACCAAAATGATTATGGAAGTCATGAAAAATATTTGGTAAAATTTGAATAAATTAATTATGAAATTCATTTGATCCCTTTGATCTATGAGATTGTGATGTGTGTAGGTCTTCGAAGAAGACCTTACCAATGAACCTCAGATGGGTATGAGCTCACAATCAATAACTTAGGGTGAAGTGCAGAGTTTCAAAGAATAATAGATGAGAAGACATGTAAAGTAGGGCGGGGAGTCATAAATCAATGAAATATAAAGACATGGAGTCTAAGATATATAAAAAAATGATCTGCGAGCAAATTCCTAAATCCAAGGTGTGAAATCTTTGATCTTTAGAGTAGATTTGGGCATGGAGTCCTCAATCTACTAAGGCACAAAGATGCATGCAATAGGGGTGTGAAATACCTATTATCCGAAAAAAAAATACCACTCAAGGAGCTCACGAATGAATTCCCTTAATCAAATATCATTCCTGACAATTTTGAAGTGACTTTATAAAAATAGAAATTAATGTCTAGCATCTCAGGTATGGCTTTCCAAAAATAGTAAATCACCTCCAATCAATGAGTAATGAAGTTTATTTGAAATAAAATCACTTAACTCATCTTTAATCAATCATAATGGTTCAATAATGACTTAATTCTAAATATTATTAATATCAACATTATTATTATGATCTTTTATGAGACTATGTTATTATTATTAAAAGGGAATTCTATCTCATCAATCACTTCATACCTCTCTCCTTGATGATTCCCAAGGTTGTGTGTGTGTGTGTGTGTGTGTGTGTGTGTGTTTCTTTTAATAATACATTACACTATATTTTATGTACTCATCAAATAATTGAATATTCCTCTTACACTCATTAAAGACATCTCATAAAAGAGTCATCTTAGACTCTCTTTAATGCATATGTTACACTCCATCACTAAGGCATTCATACCTCTCCCTAATTTCATGAGTTACAGTCCTTGAAAATTAATACAATGCATGCATATTACTCCTATTTTATGACAAGAATTGGTTGCTTCTCCTATATATATGTCTCATGTATTCTCACTTGAGGGTGGCTGACTTGTGATACTAGGAGTTGGAGAGATTTGAAAAAATTTTATGAGAGGGAGATATTTGGAGAGTAGCCCTTTATTTTGAAATGAATTTGAAATTCCTAAACAAAATTACTAAGTATCTATACATGGTGGAGCTAACCATGAGTGGTATTGTGAGGAATTGAAACTTATATTCCTCAACTTTCCTTGGATGTCTCTCTACTGCTATATTTTGGTACTGTTCTTGAGCTCTTACAATAGGGGGGTTCGAGGGGGGGGAGGTCTCCCTGGATATGGTTGGGTGGAAAACCAAATGGTTCAAATGAGTTGGTTAAGGGATCAAAGGTGGATCATATTCCCAACGATTGGAACTGAATCTCTCTTGAGGTATAATTTCCACTGTCCTAAAATTATAGTATAGATTTCGCATAAAACGAAAAGTAGAAATTTAAATAGTTGTAAGCATCTAATTTTGGTTTAAGCTTATTTTATGTAGAATATTATTGATTAGTTAAAAATGAAGACTAAGATAAATGTATATGTATTGATGTTTAGATCTCAATATTGGAGTTATTATTGGTGCAATTTATGGTACTAATCTTGGTATTGTATCATTTGAGAAAGAAAGCCAGATATTGTTGAAAGTAATTGAAATAAATAAATACCAAAGGACTTGGGTAAGTGTTTCACAAGTTATGGTTTTGTTTCAAGTAATTAAATGCATGTTTTAGAAAGGGTTTCAGGATATTTTGCAAAGTCTTTGAAAAAATACGTGAATAATTAATGCTATCAATTTATTTATGCATGAATAAGTGCTAACTTGCAGCTTACACCAGTAGTAAGAAAATGGAAATGTACCGAAAATATTCCTAGAGGAATTGTAGAATTAACCCTGAAAAGAAAATGCAAAAATAATGGAAACTAAAATATTGCTTGGAGGACCAAATGCTTGAGGTAAGTTTGAGGTAAATTTCAGTTATGGCTTATGTTTCTTCTCCATAATTTAATTTTTTTTCATTCAATTTCTTGTAATAGTACTATCACAATTTTGATAGAAATCCTTAGTGGCTATAGCATTCAGGGCTGCCATGTGCGTGTCAAATTGTAGCAATGGGTGCAATAAGCTTGTCAAATCATGTCAAATGAATTAGCTTGTGGGATGTAAAATGTTTTAAGAACTCATATGGTGGATTTAGAAATGTGTGAATTCAATAAACATACCTTAGTAGCATAACTCTAGGTTGTTTTTCCTCATGTAGAGTTGTAGTTGAAAGTTTCCATTCCACGTGTTTGACAAAAGTCGTAAATGAAACATTAAGGATATGAATTTTTGTTGTTTTGAATAATTTCGTTCCTCGGAATTTTGAATGTGATTCAACGCAACATCAGGGGGTATATGTGCCTTAAGGCCATGTAACCCCCAATTTTATTCCAAAAAAATACTTTTTAGAACCCAAATCATAAATCTAGACGATTTTGCAGATTACTAGTACCAACAATAGGTGTATGTTCTTGAATTTTTAGTCAATGATTAAGAAGATTTAGTTTCTGTTTTAATATGAAAATATTGAAGTTTAATTTTATGGATTTTATGAGGAAAATAGGTTGAGTAAGAGTCATATTTCATGTTGTTAATGGTTGTGAAAATTGTCTTAAGAGTTGACGGTCGCCAAGTGTTCGACAAAATGCCTCAATGGTTGTATATTGTAATCTTGCAAAATGTTTTTCATAATGAGTCAATGGTTGTAGCCATTAAAATCTATGAATTTTATATAAAAAATAAAATGTATGAGTGAATTTAGGATTTGTAATCATGATGCTTATGGAGTGTCTCAATGAATATGTGTGGTAATCCCATTGAGTTAAAATTCATGCTGATAACGCCAAAAATATGTGAGGTACTGCCATTGAGTTAAAATTCATGCTGATAAAGTCAAATTTGTGTAAATGAATTTTTGTAGTTTCATATTATATATGAAATTACAAATATTGGATACCACTCCTATAGAAGCCGAATTCCCCTTTTAGGTAAATAATTCGTAAGCATGTTATTTAAAATAAAATAAAATTAGTCAGAGTAGAAGTAACAGTTAGCTTGTCGGAAATTGTGTCTCGTAAATTTTGATATTCATTTGTCCCACTAAATACTGTTTCTTTTAAATATGAATTTTGTGCTTGAGGATCAAATGATGGTTGTTGTTTGGTAGTTTGGATTTGGGGTTTGAGGGAGAGTTTTCCTTTCGGCTTGTCTTGGGAATCAAAAATAAATAAAAATATAATAATATCCCATCTTATGATTATTGTTCAATATTCCTCTATAATACAGATATTTGGTAAGGTGGGACCTTACATATGATATCATAGCCAGGTTACAACACTAAGGTCTAATGGGCCAACATGCTTACTTGTAGGTTGATGTATGAATGTTGATTTTGCATGCATGTTGAGTTGTTGTATATGTTTACTTGGAAGAATATTGGTTGCATGGGGGATATTACTATTATTATGTCATTTAGAGACTCATGAAAGAAAAAAAGAAATGCTTTCTTATATTCCTTTATATTTTTGTTAAGACAAATTATTAGAAATATGTTAAAATACCTAAGGAAATGCTGGGAAAAGATGTTCTTGATAGTCTTGGGGTTAAACCCAAGCATTTGAATGTATTTATTGTCAATCGATGAGTAATATAAGTGGATTGCTGCATGGTTTCACATATGTTTAAGGCATCATTATCAATGTGACATGGACATAGTAGCCATATTTACTAGCTAAAATCATATCTACCAAGGAAAATATTGGATTAATATGAAGTATAGTATGATGACCCTGATGTATATAACTTGAGAATGTGTAGCAAGTGAAAGTTTGAGAGTCAATTAATGTGATGGCTCAGTTCATCATGTTAATTTTGACTCTTTTCTTAGCTACAGTAATCGAAACTTAACATAAGATACCTTGAAGGATGTCACTTTTAACTGTGAATGTAGATTCAAGAGTAATGTATGTGAATCAATTTGATGTGTTAAAATATGATTTGGGAATACATTCTTAGTGAGTGAGAATTATTATGATTTCTTTGACATGATTTTTTTGTAGTTTTGGTTGACATTATTCATCAAATAACTTGAAATTACTACAATACTAGGTTGACATATGACCTTTCTAATAAACAAGAGGCTTAAATGACTTGTGCATGAATGGTTGTATAAGCCATTTTAAGGAACAATTGAAGGTTGTGTTTTCATAAAGTTATGTATGGGTGTGGAATCCATACTAGAATATATCTATGAGCTAATGTATGGGTGTGTAATCCAGAGTAACATATATCTATGAGCTAAGTAATGAGCTAATGTATGGGTATGGAGTCGATACTTAACATATATCTATGAGCTAAGTAGGTAAGATATGGATGTGGAATACATACTAGCATATATCTATGAGCTAAGTAACTATTCTGGTTAGAATGAACAAATTATTTTGATGGAATCTCATAGACATGATTAAGAATGATTGATTATGTGTAATTAAAGTTAAATGGATAGAGACTCGTAACTTGATTTTTCTACAAACGACGATACTAATATTGATATAGTGAACACCATTAGGTGGTTTAGCATGTTTGGAATAATTAATTTTGATATATGGAGTCAAGTGTGAACTAAGTATCTATCCTATACTATGGTAATTATTTTGTATGTGTTGGATTTAGGTAGAATTAAAATTATTTTCAAATGCTTGAAATGTAGAAAGATATTATTGTGATAAGTTGATGAAATATTGTTCTATTGGCTTAAGACAAATTAGGTCTAGGAAAGCCATAATATTCCCTTTAACTATTTTTTCAATTGAATATTGGTTGAATTATATTTAAGGATATTAATTAGAGAAATTATGAGAATTTAACTCAAGAACTGCTCTAAACTATTTTTAGTTAGACGATTGAGTGAAAATTTCATATTGTTTATGAACTTGATGAACTGCTTTCTTGGAATTTGATTAACTTGTAAATTTTTAAGAGAATAGCATGTTTAGAAGATAGAAATTTTATGTCGTTAAAGGGTTATGTGCTTAACGAAAATCTTAGTTGAGTTCTTGTTTTACAAGGATATTTTCTTGTAATATTTTTTAGGGAGAAATTAAAGGAGAGTGAGATCCAATTTTGATGAATTGGAATTCTTGCATGATTTATAAGCCTAAGATCATTGTATTGTATGTGGAATGGAAGAGCTTGTTGGATTTAGGAGTTTTTTTCTTGGATGTATAGTTGTATGAGTATTTATTATTGCTACAAAATATTGTAATCATTTGAAATGGCTGTGATTATCTTTAAAAAGAAATTTTAGCTTTAGGATAATAATTCGCTTGTGATAGTCTAAATTCAATTTAAATTCAACAAGATCCTTCACATTTTGAGAAATGTATGGTTTTCATAATTTTCTTTTGCGTACCTATTAATAGTAAGGAACATGACCTGAAACAAAATGAATTTATTAATTACTGAATATAAATCCTGAGCGATTTTATAGTTGGAAAAAAAATTAACTTATAGTTATCAAGGTAGATTCAATAATATCGATATCGTATTTGTATAATTATGAGATTAGTTCTTCATTACAAGACTCTTTCAAAAATATATCATTAATTTTCTTTGGGAATGAAGACCTTCTAACAGAGTCTTTCATAAATGATTCTCAAGTTACAGAAGTGAATAATAATGACTATTATGTAAACTAAAGGAATGGTATATAATACATAAGCGGGTCAATGAGGACTATATGGAACCTTAGCTTGTTAGTTAAAAAAAATTTTGTCTCGAACGTCAAATTGTGAGTTTTCCAAAGTTTAGTAAAAACTATAGGTGTATCCTAAGATTTTGATTGCAAGTACTTCTGATGGAATGGAAAGAGGAAACATGGATTGAGAAGACATAAATAAGGTGGGATGTAACAGTGAGTATTATATATGACATCATGTTTCGTTGTGTAGCTTCATAGGAAATTGTCTGAGGATGATTTTTATGCTTATTGTATGCAAATTTGATTGTGAGATAGGATGGAACGTCATTTTTGTTTATAAAACCTATCTGTGAGCTATTTATAGATTGGAAAGCTCAACATAATATAGAACCAAGAAGATGACACATGTAGGATTCATGTAGATAATGAAGAAGAGAAACATGTAGAATATCAAATTAGTATAGATAAATTAAGTAGATGTCATATAAAATATTGTTGTGAAATGGTACAATAAATTGCATGGATGGTTTTGATATTCACATTTTATATCAAAACATGCCTAATATGGCATGGATATATTTTCTACTTGAATGAGAATGGTATGTTTAAGCTTTCATGGAGTTGCTTCAAATTTAGAAAACATTAAAGACACATATACATATACAAGTTTAACCCCTGATTGCTAGGAGAATAAAAAATAACTAAGTACCTTATGACCATAGAAAAGAAACTTTGGGCCAATTTTAGCTCAAGAGGGGGAGTATGTAGTGTCCCTTCTTGGAGAGATAATTTAATGACACTTAGAGATGGTGATTTTGACATAATGATATAATATTATGCATGAAAGACTTATGTACATGCTTATATGCTATAGACCTGGTTTGGGTCACTTGGTTGTTGTGTGTTTATGATGACATCTATGGTTGTGTGTATAATAACTGAATTTGGTTAAGAGCATATAAGCGATGTTTTCTCTTTTGGCATACTATTTTGGACATAGGTGTATAATAGGGACGGTGATATAGGATTGAGACATAGATCCATGGATGATCATGGTTATGTGGAACATATGGTTAATTATGATTTATGGATGATACATGATATGTATGATTATAAGTGCATAATATCGTACTAGGAATTATCTGGTAGTGGAATTGGTAATTTCCAAAAAGGATGATCGAGTTATAAATGGCTGCGGAAGTCATTTCTCCAAAAACAAAATGATTTTGGAAGTCATGAATAATCTTTGGTAAAATTTGAATAAGTTAATTATGAAATTCATTTGATCCCTTTGATCTATGATATTGCGATGTGTGGAGGTCTTGGAAGAAGACCTTACCAATGAACCATCAGAAGGGTATGAGATCACAGTTAGTACCTTAAGGTGAAGTGCAGAGTTTCAAAGTAGAATAGATGAGAAGACATGGAAATTAGGCCACAGAGTCCTAAATCCATGAAATATAAATACGTGGAGTCTTGGATATATTATAAAAGGATAAGGGCATAGAATCCTATATCCATGAAAGATAAAGACATGGATTCTTGGATCTATAATAAAAATTTTAGGGCATGGATTCCTAAATATTTAAAAAGTTCAAGGTGTGGAATCTTGGATGTTTAGAATACATCATGGCGTGGAGTCCTCAATATACTAAGGCATGGAGATGCATGCAATAAGGGTTCGTAATCCTTATTCCCCAGAAGAAAAATAATGCTCATGGGGAGCTTATGGATGAATTTCGTTAATAAAATCTCATTCCTGACAATTTTGGAGTGAATTTCTAAATATAGAAAGTCATGTTTAGCATCTCAAGTATGAATTTCAAAAATAGTAAATCACATCCAATCAATGGGTAATGAGGTATATTTGAAGTAAAATCACTTAAATCATCTTTAATTAATCCTAATAGTTAAATCGCGACTTAATTCTCATTATTATTATGATTATTATTATCTTTTATGAGATTAAGACATTATTATTAAAAGGGAATTATATCTCCACAATCACTTCATACCTCTCTCCTTGATGATTCTCATGGCTCTATGTAACTATCTCTCTCTCTCTCTCTATCTTTTAATAATATGTCACACTCCATTCTATGCACTCATCAAAGAATGGCATTCCCCTCTTACACTCATTAAATAAATGGCATAAAATATTCCTCTTACACTCTCTTTAATGCATATCTTACACTCCTTAACTAAGACATGCATACCTCTCCTTAATGGCATGAGTTACACTCCTATAAAAGGAATATAATGCAAGCATATTGCTCCTCTTTTATGACAAGAATTTATTTCTCCTCCTATATATATATATATGTCTCATGTGTTCTCATGTGAGGGTGGGGGGGTGAATTGTGATACTAGGAGATAGAGAGATTTGAAAAAAAAATGTGAGATGGAGAGACTTGGAGAGTAGCCAATTTATTTTGAAATGAATTTTCAATTCCTAAACTAAATTACTAAGTAACTATACATGGTGGAGCTGAAGATGAACGACATTGTGAGGAATTGAAACTTATCTTCCTCAACTTGCCTCAAATATTTATCTACTGCTATATTTTGGTATTTTTTGTGAGCTATTACAGCTCGAGGGTTCTAGGTGGGGGGGGGGAGTTATCCCTCAATATGCTTGGGTGGAAAACTAGATGGCTCAAATGATTTTGTTAAGGGATAAAAGGTGGATCATATTCCAAATGATTGGAGCTGAATATCTCTTCAGGTATAATTTCCATTGTCCTAAAATTATAGTATTTCCTTAGCGTAAAATAAAAAGTAGAAATTTAAATTGTTGTAAGAATCGAATTTTTGTTTAAGCTTATTTTATGTAGAATATTTTTGATTAGTTAAAAATGAAGACTAACATCAGTCTGTATGTATTGATGTTTAGATCTCAATATTGGAGTTATTGTTGGTGTACTTTGTTGGGGCTCACAGAGATGGCTTATTATTGACAAATCTAGTTCTTTCTCATTTAATTATCAACCTGGGGTAAGTCTTCTTATTTATAGAGTGTTGGCATAATACATGCGAATGAGGTTGTCTAATAGTTACTCCTTGTTACTTATGAGGAAGAATTTTCTAACTTCCTAAGTTCACTTATCCTAATGAGGGGTGGCTTGGATTGATTTTTAACCTAAGATTGAGCAGCAAGATTGAGCAGCTATCTAATTGAATGAAACAATAGTCTAAATGAATTGAACAGAAATCTAGATGAATCAAACAACATTTGAATTGAATTAAACAGTAGTCTAAATAAACCAAACAGCAATGGAATTGAATTGCACAATAGTCTAACTAAACTAAAGAGCAATGGAATTGAATTGAAAAATAGCCTAACTAATTGAACAACAATGGAATTGAATTGAACAACAGTATAACTAACTAACCAGTAATGGGACGGCAGTATAATTGAAGCAATTTGAATGAATTGTACAACAATTATTTAGGTAATTTTGCAATGGAATTCTCTTTATGAATTAATTAATCAACATTGATCGACGGTTGAATGCTTCACTATGCTAAAAGAGTAATGTAATCCATAAAGACAGATAACATCAAAATCATCTTATTCTACGATCTATAACTCAGGTGAAATGGTATTGGAATAACTGGAGCGATCTACTAATGATGAAGCATTGTCATAAGCCAAAAAATACAATTATGATTATCCTAATTCAAGAACATGATTGCTAATGATATTGAAGAAAGAGAAACTGTAACTTTATTGAATGGAAATATACTTTACAAATACATCAGATACTTAAGCATTTGTTCTGCAACTACACAGAGTATGAAAGCTATGATGAATTTCAATGGGTTGGGCCCAGACCACCAGAAGCTCCAGTGCAGTAAAAAATTCAAAAGATTATTGTTCAAGGCTCTCTATTACATCCAATTATGTTACAAAAATATAATTAAACAGGTTGGTTATGATGCGTTGATTACATAATGAATTTCCTATCCTTTCTCCGACTCTCCATTCTCATTCATCCTTCACTCTTTTAAAAGCAATTTCAAAAATGAGAAAGTATTTCCCAAACGACAGCCTGTTGTGTGTGACTGTTGTTTGAGTTCTTTAGCTCGAATTCGTCTGCCTGCCTTATGTCGGCCGCTAGGAGTTACCCAGATCTCATATTTTTGCGCCCGTTGGTTAGCTTCAGTCTCATATTGGTCTAGCCACTCTGCCTTCCTGCATGCGGAGATAAGAGAAGTCAATTTTTTGTATAAAAACATATTTTTCATCATTAGCCTAATTGTTCTAGTTTTCATAATCTTTTCTCTCTTTATTGTTAATATGGAGAGGAATTCCCCCTAAATTGTAACATAATTTGAAGTAATTATAGGGTGAGAACATACCCTAATTTGGGCCCAACATACTCCCCTACTTACCTAATTACATGTCCTCATGAAAACAGATGATTAAGATGTAACTGCATTTAGGAGTAGTTTTTTTTTTTCATGGCTGCAAAGGCAACCTCTATGGGTCATTTTGGTAATTTGTAATTGTGATTATAATCATCGGAAGGATACTAGAGGAGAGGGCTTCTGTATCTACATCCTAACCAGGCAAGCCCCATGCTGTAGACCAAGCTACTGTATGAGAGGAATATGGAGGTAGCAGCCTTGAAATTTATGTAATGGAATGGCTCCCTATTCTTCATGTTGTTCATGGATACCATCCATCTTCACTTAGCTACTGCTAAGGCCACTTCATGAATGTCCCCAAATTATTCTCATCCATTTTCTATGATATCCTTATGGATGGGCCCTGGCCTAGTCCTCACACCTCGCATTCTCATGAAGTTTTTGTGTTGGATGATCAGTTGCAGGGGTTTTGTAGGCTCCCCTCTGACCCATAAATATAGGCCATGCTCTCTTTTATGGAATATGTCGTAGGCTTTGGGCCACCTAATCTAGTTTTTAGCAAATGAAAGAAAGGCTTGTAGCTGCACATCCCCTATAAAGGGACTAGGGTTGTTGTCTCTATCTTCTTCTAAGAAGAAGTTCTGCATGTAAAGTTCACATAGGAGGTGTTGGACCTACTCATTTTGAACATTAAAACAATGGAAAAATTATTCTATTGTCCTTAAAGTAGTGGATTTTCCCACCCTAACAGCTTTAAATTTTAGGAGTAAATATCGTTTTGTTAGGAACAAGGCATAGCTGGTCGTCGAAGCTCTACATGGTAGCACATCATTATATATAGAGAAAACTATAGATATTTGTTTCTTAGCTTGCTCCACCTACTCTTGTACCATTTTAACCTTTTCCTATTCTCCTTTGAGCTGGGAAAATGTTTCATCTTCTGTGGAAGAGAGGTTAGTGAAATTTTTTAGCAGTTCTTGACATTCTTGTAATGGCACCACCTCCTTCCTACACTTTGTTAGGTCATGCTATACTTGCACTAGTTCATTGCATAATTGCTGGTTGGAAGCTTTCTCTACTAGATGGGCATAGGTAGGGGTTTCCTCTATTTGGGTCCCCTTTTCTTCTGTAACCTTATGCTTAGTTTGAGTAGAGGCTTCGATGGTGTTTGCTAGCTCTGTCTGCATTTTAGCCTC
Organism: Pinus albicaulis; assembly: GCA_034641835.2. Taxonomy (NCBI): domain Eukaryota; kingdom Viridiplantae; phylum Streptophyta; class Pinopsida; order Pinales; family Pinaceae; genus Pinus; species Pinus albicaulis. Next base: position 1,044,639,915 of record CM076577.1, on the reverse strand, counting down.
AGTAGTGTCTACTAAGTTGGTTTGTACCTCATCTTATATAGTAGTTATCAAGTTGGTTTCCATTCCAGCTTCAACGGTGTTGGCTAAGTCAAATTTAAGTTTGCCTTTGACAATATTTACTAGTTCTGTTTGAGTTCTTGCAATGGATGTTTCTTTCTTTGGCTTTTGGGCCCTTATTTCTTTCTTCAGTTATTTTCTCAGATATTTTGCCAATTTCTTTAATCTCTTATAGTTCTTGCTTAGTTTCTTACATCTCCTTTCATCTGAATCTTCACCTATCATGATTTCAGCAGGTGGTAGGGAAACGAAATTCGCCTTTTCAGGGTTGGTGTCTAAAATGGTGTTTCTGATTACATTTTCAAAATTTACTTCAACGTGAGGGTCCTGACTAGGAGGAGCGGTGCTACCTCCTGGTGTCAAAGGGGTTGTCTTCGTGTGTGTGCTTTGCTCCATAAGGACAGTGTCACCTGACTGATCTTGTGATTCCATTCTCTTATTTGTCTGCCTCTCACTATACACCTCATAATTATCAATAGGGGATAGAGCCTCCTCATCTCGAGGTTCCTCTTGGTTAGGTAGGATGTTAGTGTGACCAGAACTACTGGGCGTGGAGGATTTATCAAAAATTTCCTCTTGCTCTTTTGCTCCCAATGGGTTTCTCGATTCATAGTCTATCCTTTTTTGTCCTAGGACTCGAGCCATGTCTTCCTCGAAATCTTGCAAGGGTGCATGGGATGGTCCTTATTCTTCCATGAGGTTCAAGGTTCGTTGGAGTGCCTTGGACCATTTTTTCCTGCTTGGTTCTGAAGTTAAGGTTCGGGTCCTTTTTATTCTTGGTGTATTTATCTTGGGGGGCTTAATTTTAGTTCTTTCAGGGTTTATTTCTGGTTCCTGTGCCTCAGGGTTATTGAAATTATCCCAGTCTATTTACTGCCTATCTAGCTCATAAATGATGATTATTTTTATTAACCCCTGGTGACTGACCACTGCTTGGGGATTTTTGGCTTTCCTCAATCGAACAACAATATAATGCAATATGGAATTCAAGAAAGTAGACAGATTAATTGAAATATTTTTCTGAAGTACAACTAAAAGTTTGAGCTGTCAAGGTTTTACCACGTCCCGACGTCCTTCGCATGTAATAAACTTTTGGATGAATGCCGCCAGCTCCTGCCATGGCTAGTGTAGACAGGTAGGGTTAATCCCTCTGTTTTTCGTTCCAATGGCTCCTCCTGGTCCTAGTATGTTGATACTACTTCTATCAGGAATAGATGCTTCTCTACCCATATTTATCCTTCCGCTGGTATTCTAGAAACTTCCGCAATAATTCCCTCTGTGACTGGTATAATTCGACCTTTGACTCTAGTTTTCCCTTCTTGATGATTTTTGAGAAACTTGATTGCAATTCTCGTGTCGAATCCCTATAGTTGGTGTACATATGTCAGCCATCTAGCTTGCTAGAGGATGGCACTTGCTACTTGTGAAATTGGAAAGTTTGCAGGCTTGCTTCGAAGGGTATTTCCTCCCATAGATGATATGCTCTTTTCCTCTGATTATATTTCTTATTGGCTCTGTTGTTTTGAATGGATGTTGTATGCAAGCGAAAAGGAGATTGTGGCTCTACGCAGATAATCTTCATGCCTTAATTGTAATCTTCCTCTAGTCTTATCAATGAATCCAACGATATTTTTGCAGGGGTTTCACATGATTGCCAAATTAAGACCAATTACACCCCCTCCCTCAAAGAAAGGGCACCCACGCCCTCAAGTACATGAGAGATTTGGTCACTCATGGATGCAGACAGGGGAATGCCAGAATTTGGTAATGATAATCTACGTGTGAAGGAGTGGGTGGTTGAGTAATTACAAACATATGCAGTATAAAGGTCAGATTTAGAAGTTTTCATAATTGCATCTTGTGCGAAAGTGACCGAAAAGAGAGAGGAAATAGCATAAGCATTATTGCAATATGATGTCCTTCTTCAAATCAAAAGTTATGACACAAGCAAGACTGAGTCAAGTAATGATTGGTGCCGTCATCCTGAGGTTCAAATATGTAAGCATATCTCTGTTAGTTATTCTTGTGGCAGGTCATAATTATCACTAGTTCGAGTAATATCTTGTGGACGAATAATGGAAGATAAGGTGTATACAAAAGAAATTGTCTATTGAAGGAGCATACTTTCAAACCATAAGCAGAGCCACTGCTACCAGCAGGCATTCATAGCTTGACAGGGTTTCTATTTTAACCAAAAAAAATCAGCCGGGATCCTTATGTAAAAATAGTTATTCTGCCAATTTTATGGAGAGATCACCATGCTGGTATGGTGGCCAGATAACCATGGGCCACTCACTAGTGTTGTAGCAAAGTGATCAAGCTGGCTTATGATGAGACCTCTTGTCCTTCAAGTAGTTAAGAAGGTCAATACCCTGGTGTGGTGGCCATTGTGGCTGTGTCACTTGCTACACCCTTATGAACGTGGTAGGCTGGCTCATGATGAGACCCCCTATCCTCTCTTAAAATTTGCATGTAATTATAGTACTTTCTTTTTAATTGTAACATGTTGATCTATAAGGAGGTCACTGTGCTGGTGTGGTAGCCAGATAGTCACAATGACATTCACTATAATTGTAATAGAGTGATCAAGCCGACTCATGATGAGATCTCCTGTCCTTCTAGTAGATGAGAAGGTCAATACCCTAATGTGGTAGCCATTCTGGGCATGTCACTTGTTAAATCCCTATGATCATGGTAGGTTTGCTCGTAATGAGACCCCATATGCTCTTAAAGATTTTCATGAACACATAATAATTGGTTTTTATACATAGAGGGAGGCTCATTAATTCCTTAAGAGTGTGGGATGGTGAAAGAAGCGGAAAAAAATGCCAATACCATTAATACCCCTTGTTCCATTCCTTCATCTTGTAGGGACATATTACTCGAATAGTACAGAAAGATATATCATCATAAGGTCATGCATTGGATGATATCATATTTGAACGGAGGGTGACTTAGCCTTTCATTTCATGTGTGCATAATGTCAGCTTCTTGTTTAAGAATTATAGTGCCAAAGGGCCATCATATTTGTAATTCTACCATTTTCCCTCTCTCTTTCAACTTCCATTCCCTACTCAAGGTTATTCAATTTCATAAAAACACAAAAAGAATGGCTATTTAAGCTGGTTAGACAACAACTGTTCAGAAATTGAGTAGCCTCTTTTCATAGATTTTCTGACACAATTAAAAATGCTAAAAAAATAGCTCTTCAATTAGAATGAACAACACTCGTTCAAAGATCAAACAGCAGATTTTCCCGAATTGAACAAAAAAAATAAAATCATAGCATGACTATCCAATTTTATTGAACCACAACCATTCAAAGATTTAACAACAGTTGTTCACGAATTGAATAACAAAAAAAACTCTAAGGAACAATTGTTTAGTTCAACTGAACAACATCCATTCAAGGATTGAACAACAGTTGTTCACGAATTGAATAGAAAAATTAATAACACGAAAATGACTATTCAATTTTGGTTGAATCAGTAGTCGTTCAAATATTGAACATCAGCTGTCCACGAATTGAACAACAAAAAATAAAAACAGAGCAAATGGTTGTTCAATTCGACTAAGCAGCAGTTGTTCAGAGATTGAACAACAACTGTCCATGAATTGAACAACAAAAATAAATAAAAACACAAAAAATGTTTTTTCAATTTGACGGAATGACAGTTGTTCAAAGATTGAACAACAATTGTTCACGAATTGAACAACAAAATTAAAACGCGAAAATGGCTACTCAAATTTGGTTGAATCCACAGTAGTTCAAAGGTTGAACAATAGTTGTCCACGAATTGAACAACAAAAAAATAAAAAAACACAACAAATGGATATTCAATTCGACTGAGCAGCAGCCGTTCATAGATAGAACAACAGTTTTCCACGAATTGAACAACAAAAATAAAAACATAGAAAATGGATGTTCAATTCGGCTGAGTAGCAGCCGCTGAAAGATTGAACAACAGTTGTTGATGAATTGAACAACAAAAATAAAAAAGTAGATTACAAGGAAAATAAATTTCAAATGTGAAGAATGTACAACAAGACAAGACATTTATATACATTATTTACAAGTGATGTTGGAAAACCTCTCATGTGCTTGATTTTGTGGGGCTATCACCCCTTTGCACCATAACCTGGATGGTGGGATCATTTCGTACCCATTGACAGAAATATTATTTCATGACAGTTTTACAATAGAGGTGTACTCTGTGTCCGTTAAATCGAAATGTTGAACCAGATCCATCTATGGTGGTCAAGGTAAGGGTACCATTACTATGTACTTCCTGAATCTCATATGGACTTAGTCACTTTGTTTGTAGTTTTCCTAGAAAGCCTTGGAATCTGGACTCATAGAGGAGGTCCCAGCCTCCTTTTTGAAATACCTTCTTCTTTATTAGGTTTTCGTGCCACTTGGATCGCTGTTGTTGGATGATCGTTGTGTGTTGTAGGGCTGGCCATCAAATTTCGTCCAGTTGTTTTATTTCTTGGAGTCTTCTAGCTTGAGCTTTTGTTAAGTCCAATCCCACTTCCTGGGTTGTTATTATAGTTTTAATTTCGAATTCGATAGGGAAGATAGGTTATCTCCCAAATACTAGCTGATATGGTGAATATCCAGTGGTATTTAGCTAGTTTGTACTATAAGAACATAAGGCTTCTGGTAGTCTAGCGGTCTAGTCCTGACGATGTGTTGCTACTGTCTTGTTAAGGATTGCCTCCAGGACTTTTTTGGTGCTTTTGACTTGCCATTGGCCTGTGGGTGGTAAGGAGACGTAACTTTGCGGATGATATGGTGATTTATTAAGGTGGATGTGATCTTATTTCCTATGAATTGTTCCCCTCCATCAGTTATCACTTCCCTTGGCAAGCCATATCGTATGAATAGTTCAAAGAGAAACTTAATTACTGATTCTTCCATGGCTCTCGACAAGGCCACTGCTTCTACCCATTTGGTTACATAATCCGTGGCAAGTAATATGTGGGCCTCCTTGTTTGATGGTGGGTTGAATGGCCGAATGAAGTCGAATGCCCATTGTTCAAATGGTTCCACCACCAATTGTGGTTGTAGCGGCATTTCATCAGCTTGGCATAGGCAACCCATTCTTTGGTAGCTATCATAAGCCTAGACATATTTCTTTGTGTCTTTGAAAATCATAGGCCAATAATAGCTTAATTGAAACACTTTATGCCCTCTCCTGCATTATGTGAAATGGCCACCACAGGGTTCATCGTGACCGGCTCGTAAGATGTCATAGATTTCATCTTCCCTTATACATATGCATATGTCCATGTCAGCCTCTATATGGAAGAGGTATCCCCCAATTGAAGAGAATATTGTGCTGCACTGTATAATAAGTTTTTGTTCTCTTGATGTTAAGTGAATGGGTAGCTTCCCTACTGCCAGATAATTTTCCACATCTGCATACCATGGTGTTTTTGCCACTATAGCAAACAGATGCTCATCAAGGAATTGATAATCAACTGTTAGTGTGTCTTCTACCTTGGGGACCTTGGACAGGAAGTCTGCGACCACGTTTTCCTTCCCTGGACTGTCTTTGATTATTATATAAAATTCCTGCAACAACAGTAACCAACGATTTAGTCTCCCATTCATGATTGGTTTAGCAGCTAAATATCTAATATCGGAGTGGTCAGTATACAGGAACACTTGATATCCAGTTATATAGTGCCTAAATTTATTTATAGCATAAATGATAGCCAGGAACTCTTTTTCAGTCACAGTATAATTTAATTTGGTAGGAGTAAGGTTTTTGATTTTATAGTAAATAGCATAAGGTTTTCGGTCTTATTCTTTGCCAAGGACTTCTCCTATTGTTGTATTAGATGCATTGGAAGATATGTGAAAGGGCAGTTTCTAGTTAGGACCTTGCAGGATTGGTGTTGTTGAGACCAGTCTCTTCAAGTCTGTAAAAGCGGTGTCACATTTGTCAGTATAATGGAATTCAACATTTCCAGTCAATGCATACATAGGTGCAACTTTCTGTGAGAATTTTTTTATAAATCTACGATAATATCCTGCATATCCCAAAAAACTGTGCACCTTTGTTTGTGTACAAGGTGTGGTTAACAGAAGGATTACCTCTATCTTGGCCATATGTACCTGTATTCCAGTTGCAGAAATGTAGTGACCTAGGATTACCCCCTTGGTGATCATCATGTGGCATTTTTCGTTGCTTAGACATAATCTACTAGCAATACATCGTTATAACAATTTTTCTAGCGTTTCTAGAGCTTTATCAAAGTCTTCTCCATAGGGTGTAAAATCATCCATATAGATTTCAAGACCTTCATTTATTAAGTCAAAAAAATGCTAATTATGGCTCTCTGAAATGTTTTTGGGGCATTACATAATCCAAATGGTAAAAATATGTAAGAAAAAGTGCCCCATGGGCACATAAAGTTTCTCTTGTCTTGGTCTTTGGGAGCTATTTAGATTTGATTGTAGCCACTGAATCCATCAAGAAAGGAGAGAAATTGTTTCCTAGCCAATGTATCAAGGACTTGGTCAATGAAGGGGAGGGGGCATGGCCTTTTTGCGTTTCCTTATTTAATTCTCTGCAATCTATGCAGATTCTCCATTTCCCATTCTTTATAGGGATGAATACCAGAGGGGAGACCCATTTTCTATCTGAAATAGGATAAATGAAATTTACATCTAATAGTTTTTACAACTCCTCTTTTACAATATCTTTTAAGTGTGGGTTTAATCTTTGTTGGGGTTTTCTGACAGGGTGTGTTTCCCTATCGGTATATATGTGGTGTATGCATAGTTGTGGTTCTAAACCCTTCATGTCTTGGTACTCCCACGCAAATGCCCCTTGGTGCTTCCGAAGGAATTTTATGAGTTTTTATTTTTGGTTGTCATCCAAATTTCCATTAATATTTAGAACCTTTCTTGGCTCGATCTAAATAGGTATGCTATTATGAACAGTGGCTGTGGAGATATGTTGAGTCTCCAAGTTTGTCATTGGATCCTCTTGATATTCATGTTCAAGGAATGTTTTCAACATTTGGCATTCTAGATTTTTACACGTGGGTGACTAATTCATAAAATTATTGATTACATCATCTTGAGTTTGATCCTTGAATTCGAGAGCTTCTACTAGTGTCAGAGGTGGATGGATTTTTTTCTCCCAATATGTATCTAATTTTTTGTGAATTTTTACCGTGGGTAAGCTTGGTTTGGCAGGCATAGAGATAATGATATTTTTTATAGAATCTCCTCTAATGATAGTCATGCTACCTGCTCGGAAGCCTATGTAAGCATATACTGTGGCCAGCCAAGGTTGCCCAAGAATCAATGGGTGCCCTTCCATCCTGTTTTTTGGATTAATGACTAAGAAACTAGCTAGGTATTCCCATGAGTCCACAGAGACCATGATGTATTTCACTATTCCTTCCGGTCTGACAACAGACCTATCAACCAGTTCCAGAAGTGTGGTCATAGGTTCTAAAGCTGATATGCCAAGTTTTTCGCAAGATCCAGTAGTTAGGATTTTAATGGCTACCCCAAGGTCAACCAATGTGTTTGGAAATGAGTGGCCAGATATTTGCATAGTTACAATGGGGTTTCCCGGGTCTTCATATTTCACAGGTGATTCCCTACCTAACAACAAGTCAGATAGCGTTCCTACCACATGAACGATGGGTGCAGCCTTTATTTTCTTGACTTGTTCTTTTCCACATAATTATTTGATTGTCTTTGCATAGATGGGAATGTCTTGGATGGCCTGGAGAAGAGGAATTTTGACACAAAGGTTTCTTAATTCCCCCATGATGTCAAAATCTGGAGCAATTATAGGCCTGGGTAGATTTAATATTTTAGGAAATAGAGGTAGAGTCACCCTAAGTTATTTAGGTATTTGTTGATCAATTGTTTCCTTATATTTAATTTTTTCTGTTATATCTGTTAAGGCTAGGTTCTGTTGAGGTTTCAATTCGGAACTGAGGTGGAGTTGTGGCTTCTATAGTTAAGATGGTACACCGTGATCTTAACCTCAGTTCGCTGCACTGTTTCTGTCCAGCATTGGGTTTTGGATTTTTTATGATCTGAATTAGTTGAATCGGTTTGTTATTTGGTTTAGGATTGGGTTGGGCTGGAAATTGAGGGCTTATGGAAGGCTATTGGTTATGCTCAACTGGGTAGGGAGCTAGCAACGTAGGTTAATTTTGGGTCCCTGCTCCTATCGGCAGATTAGCCATTCCTATGGGTTGCTACCAATTCCAATTGGTGTTTTGAGTAGGGGTGTTTGGCCACTGGCTTTGATATGGGACGTATTGCCAATAAGGGGGAGAGCAAGGAAAGTTCTGCCAATTATTCTCTAATGGAGGTTGTGTAGGCTAGGGTGGCATAGGAAACGCCTGGTTTGGCTAGGTTGGGAAGGAGTTTTCAGTATGCCAAGTTGTTGTAGGGTTTTTCTGGCTAAACTGCGGCAAAGGAAAGTATTGAGGTAGGTCTTGTGGTATGCGAGGTCATACTTGCCATTGCTGACGCTAATTCATTAAATAGGCTGGCTTTGTTCCTTCCTCTGCTTCCTTGTAGATGGCTTTCAGCCCAAGAAGTGAAGGACACTAGTCTGTGGTATGATCCTTAGTGCAGATATCACAAGTATGAACCATGTCTAAAGGACATTCCCTCTCGTTGTGATCCTTCCAACATCTTGGGAAAAATATGGCTAGGTTTTGTTCTGCTATAGCGTGTTTCTGTTTGGATTGTAAAACGTCAAGTTGTGTTGTCAAGGTACCTAGGATGTTAGTTTTGAAATTTTCTAACAGATTTCCAAATTCTGCTCTGGTTACATTACCATTGTTCTGCTTAAGGTCTTTCTTCATAGAATGACGCCTAATAGGCCTATTGCGTGAGCTATCCCAAGAGCATTTATTATACAAGGAAATAATCTCGGCGTATTCTTCCTGGTAAATATCTCTCTTCCCCATTATGTTAAGCATCTCAACCCATTCTTCCTTCATCCCTTTAAGCATCATGTCTTTCAAAATGTCCTTGGACAGTGTGGTATATGGGGATATTTGTAGATTGTATTAAAATATTTCTACGTATTCTTCTAATGTTTCATTGTATTTTGCAGACATATTAAACATTTCATCTTTTATATCTCGAGTTTGGCAATAGTCTTGGTATTTGGTAAGAAAAATGTTCTTCATTTGGTCCCAGTTATTTGTAGTTCCCCCACCTAATCCCATGAACCAGCGTAGCATAGTTCCTTTTAAGGTATAGGGAAATAGTTTTAGTTTATGGGGACCGGTGGTCTAGTACTTCTGTTTCGATCACTTCTTTTGGGGACTTAAGCTCTGATATTTCTATGTGAATTTCTCCACTAGTTTCTCCCCCTCCTTCTTGTATGTTGCAAAAGCCTCCCTCTTTTGAAGGGTCAGTTCCTATATGAACGACATTTTTCAGGCTTTGCTCAGACCCCTCTATCTCGCAGTGAATCTTGGCGTAGGCTACATATAGTGAGGATGTCGCCTGAGGGAGTGTATTAGGACTTTGAATGGAAGTAGTTCTGGGTCCTATAGATGTTTGAGGTTCAGCTTCCTTAATGATTTCATCTATATATGTTGTTCTTCCAAGGATAACTGGTCCTTGGATTGTGAGGATGTTTGCGAATGATTTCGGATTGTTTCTATCTTTTTCTTCCTAGACATAAAACAAGAGCACCTACCTTATGGTTCTTTGCATGAATTTCTGGTAAGCGGGCTAGAGGGCAAGAATGTTGCTTCCTGGTACACAGGTTCTTACCTCTCGTTTTCAATACCTAATTGTTCACAGCAATGGAGAAACATGAATAAAGGAGATGACTCTTAACACTCTCCTCGGCAATGGCACCAAAATTTTGGGGCTCACAAAGATGGCTTATTATCGACAACTATAGTGCTTTCTCATTTAATTATCAACCTGGGGTAAGTCTTCTTATTTCAAGAGTGTTGGCAAAATATATGTGAGTGAGTTTGTCTAATACTTACTCCTTGTTACTTATGAGGAAAAATTTTCTAACTTTCTAAGTTCACTTATCTTAACGAGGGGTGGCTTGGATTGATTTTTAACCTAAGATTGAGCAGCAAGATTGAGCAGCTATCTAATTGAATGAAAAAATAGTCTAAATGAATTGAACAACAATCTAGATGAATCAAACAACAATCGAATTGAATTAAACAACAGTCTAAATAAACTGAACAGAAATGGAATTGAATTGAACAACAGTATAACTGAACTGAACAACAATGGAATTGAATTGAACAAAAGTCTAACTAACTGAAAAACAACGGAATTAAATTGAACAATAGTCTAACTAATTGACCAGTAATGCGACGGTAGTATAATTGAAGCAATTTGAATGAATTGTACAAAAATTATTTATGAATTCTCTTTATGAATTAATTAATAGACATTGATCGACAGTTGAACACTTCGTTGTGCTAAAAGAGTAATGAAATCCATAAAGACAGATAACATCGAAATCAGCTTATTCTGTGATCTATAACTTAGGTGCAATGGTATTGGAAGAACTGGAACCATCTACTGATGATGAAGTATTGTCATAAGCCAGAAAATACGATTATGATTATCCTAATTCAAGAACATCATTTCTAACAATCCTAAAGAAAGAGAAATTGTAACTTTATTGAATGGAAATATACTTTATAACTGCATCAAATACTTAAGCATTGGTTATGCAACTTTACTGAGTATGAAATTTGTGATGAACTTCCAGAGGTTGGGCCCAGACCACCAGAAGCTCTAGCGCAGTAAAAAATTCAAAATATTATTTTTTAAGGCTCTCTATTAGATCCAGTGATGTTACAAAAATACAACTAAACAAGTTGGTTCTAATGCGTTGATTGCAGAATGAATTTCCTATCCTTTCTCCGACTCCCCTTTCTCATTCACCCTTCGCCCTTTCAAAGGCGATTTTAAAAATGAGAAAGTATTTCCAAAAGGATAGCTCATTGCGCGTGGCTATCGTTTGAGTTATTGGGCTCGAATTCATTTGTCTGCCTTCGTCCGGCTGCTGGGAGTTACCCAAATCTCATATGTTTGCACCTGTTGGTTAGCTTTCGTTTCTTATTGGTCCAGCCACTCTGCCTTCCTGCATGCGGAGATAAGAGAAGTCAATTTTTTGTTATAATAACATCATTTTCATCATTAGGCTAATTTTTCTAGTTTTCATAATTTTTTCTCTCTTTATTGTTAATATGAAGAGGAATTCCCCCAAAATTGTAACATAATTTGAAGTAATTACAGGGTGAGAACATACCTTAATTTGGGCCCAACATACTTTATGGTACTAATCTTGGTATTGTAGCATTTGAGAAAGGAAAGCCAAATATTGTTGAAGGTAATTGAAATAAATAAATTCCAAAGGACTTAGGTAGGTGTTTCACAAGTTATGGTTTTGTTTCAAGTAATTAGATGCATATTTTAGAAAGGGTTTTAGGATATTTTTCAAAGTGTTTGATAATATCCAAAAATGAGTAATGCTATGAATTTATTTATGCATGAATAAGTTATAACTTGCAACTAACACTAGAAATAATAAAATGATCATATACCCAAAATATACCTAGAGGAATTACAGAATCAACCCTTAAAATAAAATGAAAAAATAATGGCAACTAAAATATTGTTTGGAAGATCAAATGCTTGAGGTAAGTTTTAGGTAAATTTCAATTATGGCTTATGTTTCTTATCAATAATTCAATGTTTTTTTATTCAAGTTCTTGTGATAGTACTATCATAATTTTGAAAAAATCCTTAATGGTTGCAGCATTCAGGGTCACCATGTGTTTGTCCAATTGTAGCAATGGGTACAATAAGCTTGTCAAATCATGTCAAATGAATTAGCTTGTGGGTTGTAAAATGCTTTAAGAACTCATATGGTGGATTTAGAAATGCGTGAATTCAATGATCATATCTTATTAGCATAACTCTGGGTTGGTTTTCCTCATGTATAGTTGTAGTTGAAAGTTTTAATTCCTTGTGTTTGACAAAAGTTGTAAATGAAACATAAAGGATATAAATTTTTATTGTTTTCAGGAATTGCATTCCTGGGTGTTTTGAATGTGATTCAGCCCAACATCGGGGAGTATCCATGCATTTTGGCCATGTAACCCCCCATTTGATTCCAAAAAAATAATTTTGAGAACCCAGATAATAAATATGGGCTATTTCACAAATTACTGTTGTCAACTATATGTGTCTATTCTTGAGTTTTTAGTCAATGATTAAGAAGATTTTTTTTTTTTTTAATATGAAAATATTGAAGTTTAAATTTATGATTTTTATGAGGAAAATAAGTTGACTAAGAATCATATTTCGTGTTGTTAATGGTTGTCAAAATTTTCTTAAGAGATGATGGTCGCCAAGTGTTTGACAAAATGCCTCAATGGCTGTATATTGTATTCTTGAAAAATGTTTGTCATAATGACTCAATTTTTTTACCTATTTACGTTTATGAATTTTCTATAAAAAATAAAATTCTTCAGTGATATTAGGATTTGTAATCAACATGCTTATGGAGTGTCTCAATGAATATGTGTGGTAATCCCATTGAGTTAAAATTCATGCTGATAAAGTCAAATTTGGGTAACTGAATTGTTGTAGTTTCAAGATACATATGAAATTACAAATATTGGATACCACTACTATAGAAGCTAAATTCTCCTTTTAGGTAAAAAATTTGCAAGCATGTTATTTAAAATAAAACCAAATTAGTCACAATAGAAGTAACAATTAGCTTGTTGGAAATTGTGGCTGATAAAGTTTGATATTCATTCATCCCACTAAAGAATATTTGCTTTAAATATGAGTTTTGAGCTTGAGGATCGAGTGATGGTTATCATTTGGTAGTTTGAATGTGCGGTTTGAGTGAGAATTTGGCTTTGGGCATGTCTTGGGATTCATAAAAAAATGAAAATATGATAATATCACATTTTTAATTTAGTGTTCAATACTTCTCTATAATACAGATAATTGGTAAGGTGGTACCTTACTGTAGAAAGCATCTGCCATATCTGTGAGAATATGAACATTGAGGATGAAAATCACTTCCTCTTAGATTTCCCTACGTATACCCACATTAGATCTAAGTTTCATATTTTTTTAAGTATGAGGGGTTTCCATAGTGCATTATATTAGATATCATTTTTTGGATTCAAATTCATTAAGTACATCATTCATCTATGAACATTTCCATGAGAGGTAGTAGTAACTGACTAATTTCTCATGATTTTTTAATATTCCACTTAGCACTCATTTCATGAGGTGATTCTCACAAGGGTGAAGAAGTGGGATCGAAACTAGTGAAATGAATCACAAAGTGTCAATCATCACTTTTGGGGCTTGCACCTAGTAACTAGGACTTCCCGGGAGGTCACCCATCCCATAAATCCTCTGGCTCAAGCACACTTAACTGTGGATTTTTCCTTACAATCAAGGCCACTTGTATTTTTACCCTTTGTTGCAATACCAACCTTCCTAGCCTTTTAACATGTCAAAATTATAGTGAGATTAGATCGCTTCTCTACAAGCTCTTTCAACCTAGTAATAAAATTTTAAAACAAACTAAATAATTCATTTATTTAGGTCTGATAGACCAAGGTTTGGTCTTAGTGGAAATTAACCACCACCACCACCACCACCAACACCATCATCATTCTATTAATAATATAAGTTGAGTGGAAAATTTATTTATTAACAATAATAACTAATAATAATTAATAATTAATATTTATTAATTGTTTAATTAATTATTAATTAATATTAGATTTTGTTTAATAAAATTAAATAATAATTATTCAATTTAATTTATGTGATATTGTAATATCCACAGTTTGTTATGCTCTTATTAGACATTTGAACAATTCCAAAAGGGTACAGTGGACCCCAATGGAAAAAAAATGTGTTGATTGATTTTATTATTTAAAATTAATAAAATAAAATGGAAATTTATGTGCAATGACTAGATAATGATTAGAGGTCTGGAAGCCCAATCCATGAGGATTGATAAGGTTGTAAGACTTTCCCAGAGTACCAGAAACCCTTGGAAGGAATAAAGTAAATACTAAAACTAGATTAGAGATAAAAATCTAAAAAGTACCTGAATAAAGAGGAAATTATTAGGACGAGATGGAACAAAGCTAGAAAAGCAGAAAATATAGCTTTAAAAGTACATTTGTGGAAGAAACAAAGGGAAATCCTAGACAAACAGGAATACCAAATCCTAAATTAACTAGATGCAGCAAAGTGAAACAGGATGGGGAAAGCAAGCTTAAATAAGTTGATCCAAGATAGACAAAGGGTTGTCTATCACTGGAGGAAAAGATCTCTGCTCGGGGGTGAGTTGTGGAGAAAGAGCTCTAAGGTTGGGAGGCAACTAGTAAACCTTAAGTGGTATGCACATTTAGTTTGGAATGATATTTGACATAAATTTTAATGTTGTGATGAACTACTGGAAATCATAAAATGACCATGTTTATATGAATGTCTGAGTTTGAATATGTGTCTAGGAAATGGAAATTATATGAGTTTAATTATCTTTTGGTAGGCTATACATTTAACATAATTTACTATAGAAGCAATAGTTAATTTTGTATAGTTGCACATACATAGTCTGAAAGAGGACCGACTTTGAGAATGGCTATAACTGAGTGTTGGGTCTAGATCTGAGGTGAGGTACCTCACAAAAAATTATATGACAAATTAGACTATTAAAATATTATGTTGTCAACTATATACTCAAAAAATCTAAATAGAAATTGCTATATATGGACATTGAATAACCTTACAGCATTATTAAAATATTTCCATATTAAAATATGCGTACAGAAATTGAGACATGAAAGAACAATATACATAAGAAAGAATATAACTGAAGAGCTATTAAGAATGATACATGTATGAATTTGGCCTGCACAACTATAATAATAGCCTTCATGCATTCATCTAGTAAAGGAATTCTATAGTTCATCAGAAATCAAAGAATATGAACTACATATTAGAAAATTTTGATTTGAAAAGAATTCAGATATGTATATGCATGCTGAGTTATTTTCCCACATTAACAAAACAAAAAACCAGTTTTGTGAAAAACATAGAGGTATTATAATACTTGAAAAAATTATATATTTGACATTTTCAAAGATTTATTGATTAATAAATAAGGTTGAGATTTTACAAAAGTCATTAATATACAAGGTTAATTATAGATAGCACTTTGTCCTTTGTGGAATTTCAAACAGTTCTCTTATAAAATTTAGGAAACTAAGTTCTATATGGAAGAAAAATGGAAAATAAGTGTATGGAGTCATAGATTGATTATGAATCTTCGATGATATGTGGGACCAACCTGAAGAAGAAGGTGGAACATAGTTAATATTGGAGAAACTATGGAACAAAACTTTTGGATTTCAGGTACCAGTGAACGAAATTACTTTGAACAAAGAATTCAATGGAAGTCAACACTAGGGATGTAGTAAATAAATATTCATTAAAAAAAAAAGTACAAAGAACCAAGAAAATACATATTACCTTTTCAAGAGCTGAAAAAGGGGAATGATTTGTCACAATAAAAGTCAAGATTAAATCCTATACGAATAAATTGAAAAACTATTTTGAGAAAATCCCAACAGAATATGTAACCAAGGTTAAATCCCACTAAATCTGCAAATGTTAGAAATACAAAGGAAACTGTAGCGTCTCTACATATCATTAAGGAAACCAAATTAATATAACGTAGACCATCAGATTCTTCTGCTGGGAATAAGAGAGATATCTATGGTCCTGCGCTAACAGCAAAGAGGTGAAATTTGACAACCATAACTAATAAAAATACCATGAGTATATTGGAACTTACAAGGAGACATTTAAATAAAACGCAGAGGGCAGAGGCAATTAACGTTAAACAATTAAAGGAAATATCAGAGTGCATACTATACCTTTGCTACTTCCCAATTACTGTATTTGTCTAAGAACAAAATAAAAGGTGCATGCCATCAAACCTCTATCTGCATTGAAAAAAAAACGCAATTAGAATCATAAAACTCTGAGATGTAAATTCAACGGAATACAGAATAGGTAAGAAATTTCGGAAACAAAATTAAAACTACAGAGAGAGACATTAAAATAAATGAAGACAAGAGTAGAGGCCTATGAAAAAGGAAACCTCATAGTATATACCTTCAACAGTATGAACCTGAAGAAGTAGAAGCAAGCTACTGCATTTTAGGAATGCGTTGGGCTTGGAGTTTTTTTTAGATTTCCCAAAATAAGAAAAACCTATTATTATGTATGCTAAGTTGAAATATCCAACCAATAAGAACATCTACTCTGCAACTAATTCCAACAACTAACATTCCTAAATGAATACTTAAGGTATTGATATAGCCAATTAACAAATCTTTGTAGATTAAAAATTAAAAGGGAGACGACGTTTTAAAAATGATGAACAATTTGGGGCACTCCAAATCGGATTATAGTTTTTAAAGTAATAGGATACTTATACATTAAGGACCTCTACAAAATCTGAGTACTCCCATAAGTGCTAGGTGAAGGCAGAAAGAACAATAAATTAGAACTGAAGCAAATGAGTCCCTATTCCCATAAAACTATTAACGCAAAAATCTTAAAAATTGAAAACGGAGAAGGGATGCAAGTGGAACAATGTCCATCCTGAAGTAGCCTCATCGCCTTGGCATAATAATGTTTGAATTTACTGTGGGTTGGTGTTTTTGGGAAACTAGATGGTGGCCATAACTTGTCACACTGAAAAAAATTGGTGCAAGAGGAACAATGTCGCACCAGTAGTAAAATGAGCCCCATTAAATTAATAGAGAAAAATAAACCTTCACCCAATATCATAAATTATTATAGGCTAGTAAACCCTAATCCTACATTCAAGCAAGACGGTCCATGTGTCAAGAGTTCTGAGGGTTGGAAATTATTCCCACGGATTGATACTCTGTCAGCAGACCATGTGATCCAGTACTGAGAACTAAATGTCAAACAAATCCCAATGCATTTAGATTTTTGTAGTGTCTTAATCGAAGTATATGATGGGTATAGATACAATTAAACCCTAAAAATTTCTTAATCCCAAAGTCACCTAGGCCGTCAATTTCGGGTTGTGCAGTTATGAAAATGGCTCTTTAAAACCCAAGTCACGTCGTGGTAGTACAATGGATACATACTGAAGTAAAGGTTAGATTGTCCTTGAGCCACAATAGCTATACGGTGGTACTGATATATTCAATGCGTACAAGTAAGGGTTTGGTAAGTTGTGACATTTAGGTAAAGGATTGATACAGTCCAGATTTGACACGAAAAATTATTGGGTGAATGAAATTCATGTAGGATAATAATTTAATAGAATATGGTGTTAGAACATTTTGAGCACTGGACCCAAAAAGGAGGTTAACCATAGTATCAACTCCATTTACAATAAAGGTAATGCAATGGTGGAAAATTGGTAAGTGGCAAGGGTTCAATAAACATAAGATATAAAAAAATAATAATTCTTAAGACTACTTAAGGTCGCTGAAATATTCTTGAATATCGAGTAATGTGAATATAGTTTTGGGGAACCTAATTTTAAGTATTGTATAGTTCTCAGTACAACTCTTAAGGTAAGTAACCTTGTATAAGGTTGAGAAGGTAAATGATAGCCACATGTCGAATAGTGCCAAATAATAAATATATGTAATTAATTGGGGATTAGAAAGTGTGATGTTTTTTGAATAGGAGTATAATGTCTATAATAAGGAATGAAAAACTTATTAATAAAGAAAATAAATTTGGTGTTAAGAGAAAGATGGAAATGGACATAGTGACAAGGTGAAGTGTTGTTATAAATAAATAAACAGTGGTGTAAGAAATTGTTAATAATATAATGTCGTCGGAATGTGACAAATGGCATATTAATGATAAACTATAATTACGTACGAATAAGACTATAGAAAAAAAAATTAGAAATGGGAGATGTTACAAATATAAATTAATTATCTTATAATATTAAATATATAATAATAATAAAAAATATTACAACAACAAAATAACAATAATAATAATTATTGTTATAATAATAATAATAATAATAATTATTATTATTATTATTATTATTATTAATATTTAATTAATTTAATTAAATACTAATATTTTTTATTTCTTAAAATATTTGTTATTATTAATATTATTAAGATAATTGTTATTTATATTAATGAATTTCTTTCAATAACGTAATTATTATAAATATAATGTTATTTCCATGAGGTTTTAGTATTGTTACGTTGTGCTTAATATTGCCTTAGGATATTGCCTTAGGTTTTTATATATCACTTGCTTTTACAATTTTTTGGGTTTATTTATATTGGAAAATTATCATTATTTTATTATTATTACATTTTTATTAATATCAATAATAATATTAATATTAAATTCTTATGCATTGGTGTCTATAAGTGCATAAATCAACTACATTTTACTATGTGCTTGTGCATGTGATTGGTATATCCCTATCAACGTATATGAACCAAAATTAATTATGTGGTTTTGCTAGTCAAATTCAGAGAATATTCGGCACAATGCAACGTTGGACCATGGTTGAATAGGAATGATTTTCATATCGAGACAATATTTGTCACAGTGTGATGGTGGACCATGGTTGACCATCATTAACCATGCTTGAACATATTTGATATTCATATTGAGACAATATTTTTCACAATGCGACATTGGACCATGGTTGACCATGGATTACCATGCTTATCACAATGTGATGTTCGACCATGAGACAATATTTGTCACAATGTGACCATGGTTCACCATGCTTCAATTTCATATTGAGACAATCTTTTCTATAGTGCGAGTTGGACCATGGTTGATGATGGTTGATTATGGTTGATTTTCATATTGAGACAATATTTGTCAGAACGTCATGTTGGACCATGTTTGACCATGATTTAAAATGGTTGTTTTTCATATTGAGAATGATTGAACATGGTTGACCATGATTTATTTTGATACTGAGACAATATTTGTCACAATGTAACATTAGACCATGGTTATTGTTGACCATGGTTGATTTTCTTATTGAGAGAATATTTGTCACAATGTGACATTGGACCATGGTTGATCATTATTGATGATTGTCGATAATGGTTGAAGATGGCTGAATTTCATATTGAGACAATCTTTGTCACAATCCAACATTGAACCATCGTTTCCCATGATTTATTTTCATATTGAGACCATATTTGTCATAATGTGACATTAGACCATTGTCGACTATGGTTGACCATGGATGACCATGGTTACCACAATGTGATGTTGAACTAAGGTGTTATAAACCCCAATAAATAATGGCAAACATGAAGAGTTAATATTATAAACCCAAGATATTATTATTATAAGCCCAAGGGATTAATATTAAGAACCCAATGGATTAATATTGAGAACCCAAGAGATTAATCTCATAAACCTTTGGGATTAATATTATAAAGGTAAGCGATTATTAACATTATAAACGCAAGGGATTAATGAACCCAAGGAATTCATATGATACATCCAAGGGGATAAAAAAAAAAAAAAGATAAAAAAACAAAAAACCATATAAATTAAATAAAAAATATAATTAATTGGAATTAAATAAAAGTAAAATAAATAACATAGTATAATAATAATATTTTTCCCTTTTTTAGTCAAACTAGTTGTTATAGCATAACGACTATTTAACCCTCCGCTTCTTCTATTTAAGTCTCATGCCCACAATCTGATCTCTCATCTTGTCTTGAAGATGAACCACACTAGTTTGTTTGAAATGAATTGAAAAAGTTCTTTCTTATGTGATTATTATCGAAAGATATATTTGTATAGAGTAAAAATGTAATTCCACATCACATGAAAACCTGTACAAGTTAAATAATTTAGGATGACTTATCTAGTTCAGTTAATTAGATTTGAGGGTCAAAATAGATGCAGGTAGAGTGTTTCTTACTTGTTTGAGTTTAATTTGAGCTGTAATTAATAAACTCAATTTATCTGAGTTAAAGTCAATTTAACTAGTTATAACTGATGAAGGAACTGGAGAGAGGTCAAAGTGTGAAATTTTCATTTAATTCACACGTAGTGATCAACTAGATAATTGATAATTCAGTTACAAATAATTGATGCATGTCAGTTTTGAGAAGGACCGAGTTGAGATTGGAGTTAAATGGAGTTGTACTATCAGTTGTATAATCATCCAATTGTATAGGTGGTGCATGGAGTTAGAGGAAGAGCCTTGATGTATTGTGAAATCATTATTGGGGAAATTCCTTGCTAATAGGGCCTAATTACCTACGGAAATTGCCACGAAATTGATTAAGTGTTGAAACAAGCATGTCTAGGAATCATTGAGATAGATAGAGATAGTGCAAAGGTTTGTCATCTTGGAGAAAAAAATTGTAATATTCTCATATTATTTGGCTTATGAAATATACAGATAACAAAAATTTTAGCCATGAATTTCCCCAGATAAATATTCGTGTTGTTCGATTGAAATCCTTTCTATTTCTTGTTCATGTGATTATGAAATTGTAATTGGTTTCCACAATTTGTAGAGTAGGTTCAAGTACTTTAATTTAACATATTACAAGATCAGTTGAATATACATGGATTTTCTACATGGTATTAGAGAAAGGATAACTCTTGAAGAGAAGAATATGATTTTGTTTTGTCCAGGTGAACTGAATTTGTAGATCTACTCTTAAGTACCAACAACGGGATCATTATGTCTTTCTCTATATTGAGACTCTAATATTATTTTGATGGTAGGGCGGAAACGTGAAGCTCGGTTACACTTTTGTGAGAATCGGAGGTAGAAATTTTTTTTCGGCAATAGTTCGGCCAAACATTTTATAAAGTTCGGCCGAACTTTTTTAGAAAGTTCGGCTGAACTTTTGAGTCTGTTTAGATTGACGGCACAGTGACAGCGCAACAAACAGAATTTTTGCCGGAGGTTTGGAAAACCGACAATAGGAGTTCGGCCGAACTTAGTTAAAAGTTCGGCCGAACTATTGTTTTATAAATAAATCGCCCGCGAAAGTAGTAAGGTTACTGTTTTCATTGTTGGCGCGCGATTTTTCTGCTGTGTGTGTGATTTCCGCGACGAGTCGAGCTGCTACTGTGTGTGTGATTGCCACGACGGGTTGAGCTGCTGCTGTGTGTGTGATTGCCGTGACGGGTCGAGCTGCTGCTGGTCGTTGTTATAGGCACCATTGTTAAAATCTGCCGGTATGTTCGTCTGCCATCGTTTGCTCATTCCATGTGCTTCGTCATTCTAAACTCAAATACTCGAACAAGGGAAACTTATATGTCATTTTTAGATCTCTCTCTCTTTTTGTCTCTGCAAATAATATTTACAATTGTCTCTAGGCTAAGTATTTGTCCTATAAAGGAGGTGTCTCTGTCATCAAAGGCACCAACACCTTGCCTCACCCAGAAAAAAATTAACATCCAACACTTCGTAGTATAGCGTCTTCCTCACTTCGGAGTGTAGCATCTTCCCCCTGGATAATCTGCTAAAATCCCCAGGGGATAATCTGCTGAAAAGAGGTTTCGTGGGTACTAACCTCTGTTGTCTTTGCCAGTCTAAATCAAAAACTTTTGACTATCTATTTGTTCATCGACTATTGACTATCTATTTGTTCAATGAAGGAAATTTTTCAGCATAACACACTATAAATTCTTGACTTCATGTTTACTTATTTTCTTTCCTTTAAAAATTGTCTTCACATCAAGACACTTACATGGGTCAGTTCAGTGTGCCAACAGACCACTCACCTGTGGGTAGATATTTACAAGTTTTGACAAAGCTTTGCCAATTCGAATAGGGAATGTAGTTGCATCCAGGCCTGGAAATTGACGTCCTGTGGGACGTATTTTTTGTTTAGGAACGTATTTGACTGCCAATAAAAAATTACACACGTCAAGTTTGGCGTGCCGTATACCTCTCCAACCTATCAAAGTGACTTCTAATTTCACAAGTAAAACGTAAAAGTTTATAATACCCAATTTCATACATGTACACAACACAGTTTCAACTTAAACGCTGTTTAAATGTTGCATTGTCTTGCTGCCTATTACTCTAGTACTTACCATTAAACTCTTGAGCCCATACGAATGATACGCAAATGATACGCAAATATTTACGGCCCAAACAGTAAGAAATTTGGTGGTCCTGTGGCCATGATCGAGGATTTCTTCACACGGAAAATGTCAAATATCTTGATGTCAAAATTAAACTGCAATTACTCTTGTAAATTTTTTTAATATGCAAGACAAAAGAATATGACTGTCATCAATTTACTAAATATAATACCAAAACTTATTTGCTACTCGACTGCTCGTTATGTTAAGGAGAGGTCTTTAGAGTTGGATTCCCCTTCCTTTCTGGCACCAACTCTTCTTGTAAGCTCATCACCGAGATGCTCCAAGATCCAATAAGTTTCTTTATTAACTGGCCCCTCTATTTTTGAGAATATGTATTAGCGATTTAAAAGTAGCAAATTAAAAAATATATTTGCATGTTTTCAAACTGAGATTATATATTATTGATGTAAAAATAGAGTAAAAGTAACAAATTTAAAATATAATAAAAAGATTGTGCATGTCAAATTTATTTAATTATTTTAAATAAATAATTTATTAATTATGAAAAAAATATTATTTTAGTTGTAAGGTTAGAAATTATTTTATTTTTTAAGACTAAGATGATGTAAGAGTGATCCAAAAATATAATAAATTTTCATTTTCTTGAACTTTCTCATTATCACATAAAGAAAGACTTCTTTAAATCATTTCAAGAAAATTTATTTGGAAACACATCATTTTCTCCTTCAAAGAAAAAAAAACACATGTCTTGGTATATTATGCCATCAAACTGAAAACACGTCATTTTCTCCTTCAAAGAAAAAAAATTAAATTTCAATAGGCTTTAGGAAATTTAATTTCAAGTCATTTAATTTCACATGATTAGAATTTCTTTCAAATTCAAGAGCTTAGAATTGCTTTCAAGTTCAATAGATCAAATTCATTTCCAAGTCCAATAGAATAGGATTTACCTTTATGTTTGATAGAATCAAATTTCAAAAAGCTTTCATAGTATAGAATTAGAATAATTTGTTTCAAGTTCTGAATTTGATGCTTTGATATATGCTAGTCTTTGATAAATAACGTGTTTGTGCTCATTTAGATATTTTCATTAATTGGTTTTCTTTGAGTATTGCAATCATTTCCATAGCTTAATTTCCATTTTTGATTGAGAGTTAATTGCTTAGCATATATTGTGCAAGTGTACTTTAGAAGTATAAGAACCTGGATTGACATTTAATGCAAGTAATTTATCTCACAATTAATTTACCCATTAGGATGCTTTGACCTAGTAACTTGAGAGATGAAAAAGATCATATCACATTAACGTGAGGATCCATTTTCACAATGAACATTAGGAAAAGACAATATTCATTGCAGTTTGTAATATAGTCAACTAGTAGACTATTCAATTATTAACAAAGTTGATGAAAGAATGCAAGGAATTTAAGGTTGCATTTCAATTTTGAAAATTTTCTACAATAATTTTTGTAGGATAATTTGCTATACAATATCATTTTCATAGTTTACTTTTATTTTTATTTTTATAATAAAAATGCTCATACCTGTAATTTCAATTATATGGTTGGTTGTATTTCACAAATTAATTTTGATTATATATTTGGTTATATTTTCCAAGTATATTTATTCTTGTTGGACTAAGTATTTTTAGGATCACACACACACACACACACATGTTAATGCAAGTTTCCATAGTTATTTATAATTTTTATTTTAGAAAGAACCTTCAACCAAAAATACCCCTAAGGTTAGTCCCCCGTGTGCCCTTTGAGACACATTAGGCCATCCCACCAATTCATGCCCCATGCTTCATGAGTTGAAGGGTATCCTTCATACCCTTCAACTATTGGTGCTTAACTATTTCTTAAGCACCCCCATTTCTCCGCACTCCATCATGTGATGTTTCCACCTCATCACGTAATAAGGGTTTAAGAACCAACGGCCTCTTGTCTATTTATGTGAAACACAAACATTATACACAACATTGTCTCAATCTCCGACGATATCAAGATGTGTTGGTCACCATACATCATGTCTCAATAGTAGCACCACCACTTACACCAACCTCATATGTTGATGATTCCTCTTCCACCATTTATTATATCACGAACTCGGTTAATTAGTATATGGCATGCCCTTGAGTGCTCTATGTTAAAGACACTCATCTCGTCTATATGTGTCCTTTACTCATCAAATACCATCATCACTGCATGCATCAAGTGACATATCCCCCTCATCAAGATCCCAATCCGCCTAAATTTGGATGCTCCTCATACACTAAGTACCTTGACCATATCAATGGAATGCCCAACTCCTAGCATGGTTCCCACCACACCAACACAACTATTGGAGATTCAAACGACCTCACCACTTAGAAAATGATAAGAAATTATTTCACCCCCTTGTACTAACAATACATAGAAAGAATAACATAATTAATATAAGAGATAAAAATATGAATTAGAGAAAGGGATGGATCACATATTAAAGAAAATGTAAGCCAACCTAGGAAGAAACCAACTCTTCGCTCCCACTTCAAATAATTTTTAAGAGTAAACAATGAAAACAACAAATTGATCTATGTACCAGATGTACAACATTCAACCATACCTATATAAAGAGTGTATAATGAAATTAATGTTGGTTTACTTCAACACTTGGAAAATATCTTGTTTCTATCCCATTTGTGGAAGTTATGCAAATATGAAATAAAGATATAAGGTTAAGAAGTTCTTAAAATTTGATGAAGTAGATGACCCTACTTTTGAGGATTATCCTATAGAGTTATAAAACATGAATCAAGGGAATAAAAATGTAATTCATAAACATTTTCATATATTCCTACTAATAAATAAAATATTATTACACAACTATATGCTAGATTTAGGAGAAACAACTAATGTAATTCCTTTGAAAGTGATGAAATAATTAGGCCTTACAACAACTAGGGCATATATAAATGTATGTGCTATGGATCCTATGAAAATCGGGATGGGTAGAGTAATAAATACACATGTTTTGAAATTTTTTGAGGAGTAACTCAAAGCATGCATATATACAAAATGAAGTGGCTACTTTCTTCATATTCCATGAGGGACTATTGTTCTTCCTAAATACTATTCATTTCATGTACCTCTGAATTATTTCTAGTGAAATTAAATGACTTGATATTAAATTTCCTAAAGCCTATTGAAATTTCTCCTTCAAAATAAGGATGCACTCCCATTTGATTCTCACGGATAGGTTATAATCATGAGGCTCTCGCTCAAGAGTGGACCTTCGCAAAATCTTGTGACGTCTTGTCACAAACAAAACCATCAAACTGAAAACACATCATTTTTCTCCTTCAAAGAAAAAAAAATTCACATCATGTGAATATGTCCATGTACTCTTACATATTGGTGTACAAAACCATCAACCAAACACAAGTTGACAAAACATGCCTCTTCAAACAACTGACTCTTAAGTCAAATAATAGAGCTCATGTACTTTCAACATCTTGCTTCATGAAACATGCACCATACTTTGAATTTGCAAAGAAATTAATGAAACATCAAAATACATGCTAGGCCTTAATTGGATAAGAAATCTGACCATTTGTCAGCAAACCATTTCAATGGCGCTTCTTTTTGTTTCAACTATGTTGAATTTAGTTTTTAGTTATATTTTTATTTTTGGAGAAAATAACTATTTATTTCATGTGTAATTAGATTAGTGATTTCATGTGTTAGGGTTGTGGATTCAGACATTGAAACAACACCAAATTATATTTCAAATTTAAAAATGATGGTTTGAGTCCTAGGTAGCTTAGAATCCTACTTGTTTTCAAAATAAGGATGCACTCCCATTTGATTCTCACGGATAGGTTGTAATCATGAGGCTCTCGCTCAAGAATGGACCTTCGCAAAATATTGTGACGTCTTGTCACAAACAAAACCATCAAACTGAAAACACATCATTTTTCTCCTTCAAAGAAAAAAAAAATTCACATCATGTGAATATGTCCATGTACTCTTACATATTGGTGTACAAAACCATCAACCAAACACAAGTTGACAAAACATGCCTCTTCAAACAGCTGACTCTTAAGTCAAATAATAGAGCTCATGTACTTTCAACATCTTGCTTCATGCAACATGCACCATACTTTGAATTTGCAAAGAAATTAATGAAACATCAAAATACATGCTAGGCCTTAATTGGATAAGAAATCCAACCATTTGTCAGCAAACCATTTCAATGGCGCTTCTTTTTCTTTCAACTATGTTGAATTTAGTTTTTAGTTATATTTTTAATTTTGGAGAAAATAACTATTTATTTCATGTGTAATTAGATTAGTGATGTCATGTGTTAGGGTTGTGGATTCGGGCATTGAAACAACACCAAATTATATTTCAAATTTAAAAATGATGGTTTGAGTCCTAGGTAGCTTAGAATCCTACTTGTTTTCAAAATAAGGATGCACTCCCATTTGATTCTCACGGATAGGTTGTAATCATGAGGCTCTCACTCAAGAGTGGACCTTTGCAAAATCTTGTGACGTCTTGTCACAAACAAAACCATCAAACTGAAAACACATCATTTTTCTCCTTCAAAGAAAAAAAAATTCACATCATGTGAATATGTCCATGTACTCTTACATATTGGTGTACAAAACCATAAACCAAACACAAGTTGACAAAACATGCCTTTTCAAACAACTGACTCATAAGTCAAATAATAGAGCTCATGTACAAATTTCCATATTTGTTGCATTTAAGTGTGTCTAACATAACTCTACTTTCAACATCTTGCTTCATGCAACATGCACCATACTTTGAATTTGCAAAGACCTGAATTCTCCACCCCCATTAAAATGACCCTACAAGTTGATTCTTTTAGTTTTTTCACTCTATAAGCATCAACGTACGATTATGCATGATGGAGAATCTCTAGCGCTTTCCCTTGTTAATATATTTAACAAGGGAAAGCGCTAGATATTCTCCATCATGCATAATCGTACGTTGGATTTGGTGATAATTGTCTCCATATTTTGGCTTTCTGACCCGCAAAACATAATTATTTTAGAAGGGAGGGAAGGAGTGATGATCACATTGACTTGCTTGATGACCTGTCTATGAAGATTAACTACCTCAAGAATTATTTTTTTGCGTAGGGAAAGAGACACATTCCCATGTCTAGTTCTTTGATATTGTTAATGCCTCTAGTGTTTACTTCTACAAGTTCTATAGGAAGAGTCTGTAAAAGGCCAAGTAGCCTCTGGATCTCATCTTTTATGAAAGGTGACATATCTAGTAAATGCCCCTGCAGTCAATCTCTGGAATGGATCTAAATAGAAGTTCTTCATTTGTTAATATTCGTAAAACACAACAACTTTAAGGTAAGCTATGTAGATGTTCCATTCATCATGAACACAAACCTCACAAGCCTCCTTGGCTTTGGAGCATTTTCCATGTTTTCCATAACCAAGACCCAAATAATTAGGCCCTTCTTGAACAACATTTGGCTCAACTATGCCTTGTACATGCTTGCCTTTAAAACCCTTTACTTTCATAGCACATTTTCATCAAAAATTTGGACCTTGTTCCTCTAATGTCTCTAATGTCTCTCAAAAGCACGTACACATTCATTTTCAGAGGAAATTGAAGGTACTCTAATGTCTCTAATGTCTCTCAAAAGCACTTACACATTCATTTTCAGAGGAAATTGAAGGTAGAAACCAATAGCTAATTCTTCTAACTAACCTTGACTAAAATGAGCTAAATTGTACTTTGATACGAACTTGATCTAAATTGTCCACCCCACATTAGGCACCAATGATTATAACCTTTAATGGGCTAGCACTGGTTTGTAATCATCATCTCAAAATGACCTAGTAGATGAAAAATTATCATGTTTGTAATCATCGTTTCACACCATCTACATATGACCCTTATACACATTATATGATTGAATTTATGGTAGGTCATCTCTTCTATCTAGACCATGATTGATTGTGACATTAGGTGAATAAAGGAAATTTGATAAGGAAGGGATCAGTATAAGTTTTTCCTCCTCCACGCACTCCATATCCGGTGATTGCCTATTTTTTCTCTTCCAACATTTTATTTTGGAAATTCATTTTGGTACTTAATTCTACTAATAGCCACAACACACTTGGAAGTCAAAGAAATTGTTATATACACTACTAAACTCAATTAACATTGTTTTTTATTGGACTTTACAATAACAAACAACGTAGAGTTCATTAATGTAGTAGTGTATATGATAATTATATGTATAGTGGTGTGGCTATCGATAAAATTAGCTGCTAATGAATTTTGAGAATAGAAAGTTGGAAGTGGAAAATTGAGAAATCACTAGATACGGGGCGGATGGAGGAGGACAAGCTAGAAACTATCTTCTGCTTATAAATTGTATTTTATTCACCTGTTGTCACAATCATTCATGGGATAGGTAGAGAGGATGACATTTCAAAAATTCATGCATATAATATGTAGAAGGGGTCATGTATGAGATGGTGTGAAGTGATGATGATTGACATGGTAAATTTCATCTGCCAAGTCATTTTTAGATGATGATGACAAACCAATATTAGCCATTTTAAGGTTATAATCATTAACAAGAAATATGGGGAAGGAAATTCAAAGTGTCAAATTCTAAGGAACAAGCCATATTTGCTTCTCAAAAACTTTATTTGATATATTCTTAAAAAACCAAGTACAAATTTTAGTAATCCTAGAATCATGCTTTACATAAGGTAAAATTGGAGAACTCATGACTTGTACTATAGATAAAAAAAACATTTACACTTACCAAAAAATATATGATAAAAATTGACAAACTACATAAGCTTAAGCTCAAGGGGATATAATCATTCTTGCCTTCCATATAGATAATGAAAATTATTGTTCTAAGTCTCATGTTGCTTCTCATGTTATTTTATAAACCTTCTATTGTTCTAATAAATATAGAACATACTGGATTTAACAGCCCCAAACTGGATTTTACTCTGAGGTATTGATTTTTTGAAATCTATTTTGTGAATGTCGGCCAATAGATATATATCATGGAGGATGAAAGACGAAGATCAGCCGAATCCCATATGGAGGCTCAGGGATTGGAGGATGTTCACGTTATTTAAATATAATCTTAAATCTCCATACATGTGTGTACATATGAAGTGATTTTTTTATTAACTTTGTGAGTGAAATTAGTTGTTAATAAGTTTCATATTTTAATTTTTAGGAGGCAAGAGGAGAAGGCTTTCTACTCCATCCATGGAGCGTGGCTAAGGTTCAATCGGTCGAGGTAGCAGGGTACGGGAAGGGGGTGATATTTATTCCCCCGAAGGCCAGCAATCAACGGCTGCTGGTTCTCAATAGGGTCACTGTGGGTTTGGTTCTCAGCAGCATCATTCTGGGGTTGGTTCTCAGCAGGGTCAAGTTGGAGATGATGTTAACCAACAACATCAAGGTTGCCATCAATTTCAATATTTTTTCATTAAATTTGTACGACTTTTTTTACACGTGTTTTTTCCAATATACGAAATTTTATATATATTGATGCAGAGGCTGAAAATGTTAGAGCCAGTGGTCAAAAAAGACGTAGGGCAGTGCGCTACATTGAAGAAGAAGGCTGTCAACCTAGCACAACTTATCTAGCTGAGATTACTGATATACCATGGGAAACGAACATGGCGGAATGCACCTTACAAAGGTGTCAAAGCCTTTATGCAAAATTGCAAAGAGATCTCCAGGATTTGTCTCTACCTGCTAAGAGTAGACAAAGCCTAGAAATAGTTACACATTCATTGAGTGAAATGGTAAAAGTGTACAAAGATTTGGGGCCAACCACTGATTCGTTTGTAGAAGTGATGAGAAAGAGAAGAGAAACAGTGATAGGTCCTGATAAATGGCAGGACATAAAAAAAATAATTTCAAGAGCACAGGCTAAGTCAATGTTTAATTATAAGGAAGGGCCAAAAGAAAAAATGTTGAAGGTGCAGTATTTCAAGCACCTAGACAAAGCAAAATATTTGTATAGTCGACATCTTGCGGCCTTTGGAAGGCTTCCATGGAACGATGAGGTTCCTCTTTATTTTGCACAAATGTTTTATGCAGAATTTTTTTTGGATATGAAACCCGACTACAATGATCTTCCTTCAGAATTTTTTGGCCCGGGGAGAGGTCGATTATATCAACGTAAGGGCGCTAAGCGAGATGTGGAGTTGCCTCGCCCTGAGCCGCCATTGGTGAGTCGACCATCTCGAGTCGAAACCCTGCGATCAGAGATGGATGCGACTTCTCAAATAAGTCGTGAAGCAAGAGATGTTATGATCGAAAATGTTCATAGCGGATTGAGTGGAGTCGATCTTGGCTTAAATCGACAAATAGCACGTGAAAACGCACGTGCCAATTTTGTTTATCATACATATGAGGAGATTTACAACATGAATGTTGAAGATCTCCGAACATACGCAATAAATTGTCGCAATGGTCTGCAAGACCTAATTTTTCGTGAGGAAGAGGGCACCGAAACGGTATGTGTTAGTGACCTTAGGGTTTGAAATTATATTTACATATACATGTGTACAATTTGTAATAAATACATGTGTATGTACATGTATACATTTATGTGTATGTGTACATTAATCTAACAAAAATGTATGATTATATGTTAAAACACCATTTGCAGTTCTCAGGCATGATGCGTGATGAAAATGTTAATATTACGTTCGGGACCTCTGGCTCAAACGATGCAGATGGGTTTGACCATCATGATATGTTGGCACATGTATGTTAGTGTTTTTAAGTGACTCTAAAATAAATAATTGTTTCCACACATGTACATGTATGTATATATATAATTCGATAAAATGTTTTAACAGGTACCGATTCCGTCTGATGTTTTTGGGATGGCGGTACCTTCTTCTTCCTTAGGAGATATACCTTCTACTTCATTGGGAGATGTAAAAGTATGGACAATTTTTCACAAGTTCAAAATTTATGTTACCTCAAAAAGTTCCATTAAAAATTGAGATATATAGAGAGAGATCTATATTTTGAGTTATTTAAAATTTTTGAATTTAGGTTCGTATAGAAGATTTTTTTAATCCGAGGACTTTAGCGACGGAGATAGGAACATCCACAGCATTTGAAGAAGTTGTCTTTAGTTCTTTTTTTTAATATTATTGTTCAAATAAGTTTATATATGTACACGTGCATTTTCATTTGAAAGTTTTTAATTTATATAAATTATTTATGCATATATATATATATATATATTTATATTTAACTGTACATGTATATTGTACAGGTTACCACTGGAGATGTTTCTATGGAAGATCCTGTTCATCAAATGGAGAGGCAACCTTACGAGGTATTGCGTGATTTTTTTGTTATATTTTGTTTTTTACATGAAGTTCTAGATATATATAAATTCTCATTCATTTTTAAAACTTCAAATTTTAATGTTCAAGTACATGTGCATTTTGTATGTAGGTTTCCTATTTGCAGGATAGGGAGCTAACCGAGACCCAGAGGCTAGATCCTTCATTTGATGGACAAGATATACAGTAGATTTGATTTTATTTCAAAATTTAGATGGTTTTAAAATTTGTTAAACTTGATACAGTTTGATACTTGAGTGAGATTTACAATTTTTGGACATATGTTAAATGTTTTTGTTGGATAGTTGAATTATAATTGGCATGGCATGTGATATTTAATGTTAAATGTTTTTGTTATATAGTTGAATTATAATTGGCATGGGATGTGATATTTAATGTTAAATGTTTTTGTTAGATAGTTGAATTATAATTGGCATGGCATTTGAAGTTTTTAAAACTACATGAATGATGGAATGTGAACCTACATTTGCACGTGTGGTAAATTGAAATGTTACTTGTAACACTTGACAATCCCCATTGATTTCATTGTACAGTATATGTTGATTTCTGATTTGATATAATTGCATACATATGATGGTACATTACTTGTAAAGTCATTGGATTAATAACTTGTTCATTGATTTCGGTGTTCTTTGGATGGTTTTAGTACTTTTGGCATGTGAATGTGAAGTAATGTTGTCATTGAATTACATTTGACATTTGATATTTAATGTTAAATATTTTTGTTGGATAGTTGAATTATAATTGGCATGGCATGTGATATTTATTGTTAAATGTTTTTGTTGGATAGTTGAATTATAATTCTAATGGTATCTGAAGTTTTTAAAACTACATGAAGGATAGAATGTGAACCTACATTTGCACGTGGTAAATTGAAATGTTACTTGTAACAAAACAATCCGCATTGATTTCATTATGTAGTATATGTTGATTTTTGATTTGATATAATTGCATGTATGATGGTACATTACTTGTAAAGTCATTGGATTAATAGTCTTTATTGATTTCAGTGTAAGCGTAAAAAATTATTGACAATGTAGAATGATTTTTGTGTTATAATAATTAAACCTAATAATATTGGAGAGCAAGAGAGACTTGAGGTATGGTGTTTACTACAAGAGTTTGAGCTAAATATTTAAATGGTTTATCTATCTTTCATAAAATAGTTTAATATTGATCACAAGAATTAAGAGTTCATGTCTCGGTCCATCATTGGTATGGTCCATCATAGAATGATCATCCATGTCAATGACTCTTAAGTCTATCTTTCCAAACCATGACCCTACTCTCACATGTGTGCCTTTCATGACACCAGTTGTGCTGCTTTTATCCTCGAGTTGACTGCCTTGAAAGCACTCAACTCTTTCTCGATGCTAGCCTTCCTCTTTCTAAGAGATGAAGCTGCCTTTCGACTTGGGAAGCTATGGGTAGCCCCGTGTCTATCAAAGCAGAGAACTTTTTCCCATGTACGGTTGTAGACATGAATCTCAAGTCCAAGGAACTTTCATCATCATTCCTCCTCCTTGTCTTGCGCCTTACTTCCGCAATCTTCTTCAACATTTCCTCTTCCAATATGTTTTTCGAACTAGCCCTTGGCTTAACAGTGCTTTTCACATATCTATTCTCATGAAGCTCCATAGAACAATTTGATCCTGGGCCTGCTTGAATTGGTTCAAGCTCTTTCCTTTTCGAATTCTGTTTAATTGCTCCAATACGACATATATTGACTCCTTCCAAATGAAGTGCACCAATCCTCTTAGTGTGGTCATCTTCTTTTCCAAGTGTGGCAACACATGCATTTTCTTTCTTCAAACCAATAGGTTTCAGATCAAGAAATTCCCTCTTGATCCTATCTTCCATGTTCTTGACTTTAGCCTGCAATGTGGTGCTTCTTTCCTTCAAGTGAGCCCTTTCCATAAAGAGTTCCTGAAGTCTTTGTTCACCTTGTCATATCTCCATGTCAAGCTTTTCAATTTCAGCAGTTTGTCTAGAAAGTCCATCCTTGGAATTTCTTGCGTGAAAAACCAAGTAGGTTGAACCAACGTTGGTCTAGTGCATTGGAATTCATTAAAGAATTGGTCATTGGCGCTGCTTCAAGCTAGGAGTGAGCATCGTCACCAACCTACATTGAATATTTTACACTCCCTATGGTGAATGATACTTTAAATTGATTGACAGTCTAAGAATTTCGAATTTTTCCGAATGCCAAATGATCTTACAAAGTTAGTATTTATAATATTCTAGTAGGTCATTCGGTGACAACTTTTACTGAAAACTTGAAACGACTTTGGCGTGTGATATTTAATTTGTTAAATGTTTTTGTTTCATTGTTGAATTATAATTGGCATGGCTTAACAGTGCTTTTCACATATATCTTCTCATGAAGCTCCATAGAACAATTCGATCCTGGGTCTACTTGAATTGGTTCAATCTCTTTCCTTTTCGAATTCTGTCTAATCGCTCCAATACGACATATATTGACTCCTTCCAAACGAAGTGCACCAATCCTCTTAGTGTGGTCGTCTTAGTGTGGTGTGTGATATTTAATTTGTTAAATGTTTTTGTTGGATTGTTGAATTATAATTGACATGGCATGTGAAGTTTTTAAAACTCCAGTTTTGGATGGTTTCAATCTACATTTTGCATGTGATATTTAATGAAATTTAAATGTTAAATGTTTTAATGATGCACAATATATAATCAAAAGGGTTTTAAAACTTAAAGTTTTGGATGGTTTCAATTTACAACTTAAAGTTTTGGATGGTTTCAACTTACATTTGCACATATGGTAAATTGAAATTATGTTACTTGCAACAAGACAATCCCCATTGATTTCATTGTATATGTTGATTTCTAATTTGATATAATTGCATGTATGATGGTACATTACTTGTAACGACATTGGATTAATAGTGTTCATTGATTTTACTTTAAGCGCAAAAAATTATTGACAATGTAGAACGATTTTTGTGTTATAATAATTAAACCTAATAATATTGGAGAGCAAGAGAGATGAGGTATGGTGTTTACTACAAGAGTTCGAGCAGGTCATTCGGTGACAAGTTTTACTGGAAACTTGAAACAAAGAGAATCTATCTTTGGCTGGGACATCATGTAAGATGCTCGACATAAACAGTAAAATTGTACTTAAAAGCCGAGATTCGGGCAAGTGGGGACAACCACTTGTTATATCGTCCCTTGGAGGCTAGGCCATATGGGGACCGAATCTGAATTTACAAAATAAAGTGAAATAATTTGTACCATATGGTCGGAGAACATATACAAGAACAATTAATATATAAGAACAATTAATTTCATTCTAGAATATATATATCCAATATATATTTAACATTTTTAATCAATGCACATGTATAGAAAAACTACTTTCAGTGGATACTAGAGCACGTGCTTGTACCCAAACAATTTGTAACATCTGCAAACCACAAATAACATAAGCAGTTCAATTTTTAGTTGAGTATTGAAAGGTCTAAAAGATAATAAATTGTTGGACACTTCACTCAAAAAAATTCTAATGGAATTCCATCCTCAATAATCCGTTCATGATCGGATTTTGACATTTTCCATTTCTTAATTTTTTATTTTTTCTTTGATTGAACTTCTATCAACTTTATGCGTGCTGCACACACCAAGTGACTATATTGACAACTTATGGAATTAGGTTCATAGTCTTCGAAGTAAACAAAGTCTCCACTTTGACGAGTTTGTTTGAAAAAATAACCTTTCAGTATAATAGACCCTTTGTCATACTGAAATCCATGATCATTATAGTCTTGTAATAATTTCATTTTTTGTTCAATGCAACGTATCAAATAATACTTCACATTTTCATCGTTGTCAATAGGTGCAATTACAGCAAAAACATCTCCTGCACAATAAAATAAATTTAACATTTAATTATGCATATTTAAATTTATTTGTAAATATTTAAATCATTAAAAATTAATTCAAATGTTACCTTCTCTAACAAGATCAAAAACTCGATCACCATCGGATGATATTGTAGTTTCATCTGATTCCATTTCTTCAAACATTGCAACAGACATTTTTCCCTTTGTATTTAGCTCTATATGTTTCCAATCGTTCACATACATTTTGTTTTCACAGACGTCATTGGATTTTGTGTTGTCTATGCAAACATCACAAAAACAAGAATATTTTCTTTTATCCAATGCAAACACATTTGTGGACAATTTTGTTTGAATTGAATGCAATTTTCGAGTCCCTTTATTGTTCCAACTTCATTTCCAATTGATCTATTTACGTCTCCGATTCCAATATGCCAGAAAAACCTTTATATGGAAAATTAGAAAAAGAATTTGTAAATATGATATCAAAATACAATTAAAAATAATCATTGCATGATAAATGTAAAATGTTTAAAATTAGATTACCAATATAAATTAAATTGAATGTACCTTCGCACTTCTCTTGATGGGTTAATTTCATGGCTTAGAGCAGTGATGCACCATTGAACAACTTCTTCAGCGTTCACAAGTCAGCGTGCAGAGTGGTTCATTTGATATCTTCGAAGTACTTGTTTTATGCATGCTCCTGCACCATCATGTTCTCCTTTTCCATGGTCAGTCTCAAAGAAATTCCAAAAATGTTTAATGCAGGTTTTCTTATGAAGAAAAAACAACCAAAAGAATGATCGTGCAGATTTGAATAGACCTGCGCATCCGTACGACCATATCCAATGTTCATTGAATGTTATTCCACGATTTTTCAATGAATCATAAATTCTTCCAAAACAATGTTGTACAAAACATGTATCATGTGTACGATCGTCACTGATATAAAAGTGATATTCTTTAATGATATGTCGATTTTCACTCGTGCTTTCTATATGATCGACATTTTGTTCAGCATGTTTATATAGAATATGGACGAGCATGGAGACTTGGTCAGAATGATAGTATTCACTCTGAATTTCTTTTTGTGGAACAAATGTGTAGTTTTCTGCAAAATCAATCACTGACAAAATGGTCCCTGGTGGAAAAAATTCACGAGATTTTTTGAATTGCAAGTCTTGCCATCGAGCTCTATGGGAATGCATGGTGTATTTGTAAATTTCTGCTTCAAACTTTCTCAAAAAGTCTATTAGAAAAATTTCGTCTTCTCGTAATTCGATTCTTTTAACACTATATGCACCTTGAATCGATGTACTGGTATATTCATATCTCTTCCATTTCACTTTCATGTTGGACAATGATTGATCATTTATATCAATACGATATTTGTTTTGAAATTTAGTCAAATTTCCACAATCATCGCATTTTTTACCACCAACACATTTCTTTTTGTAAAATAGTTCATCGCTTTCTCTTTCACATAGAATTTGAGATATGAATTCATGGATAGTGGAAGGAGGAGGTGAATCCTTCCATAATGTTCTAGCGAAATCAAGGAATGTGTCATAATATAATTCAAATTCCACATGATAACGGCAACAACAAGTGTCGCGTACGGTGATAGGTTTTACATACCATGGTTTTTGTTGAACAAAAGCACTGAGTGAAACTTGAATTTGATGATTCTCTTCTTTGAACTTGTTGAATAACTCTATTTGAGTGGTTTCCAAGAGATGTTTTTCATGTTCTTCGTATTGATTTCGTGTTATTCTTCTTCACATCACATGTCTTGCAGTGGGTGAAACACGCGAATTGTTCTTCCAATATTCATATATTATTTTTTTAACATCTTCTCCAAGTCTATATTTGTATGGTTGCCTACAAATAGCTCTCCAACAAGCGAGTTCATAATTTACGTCTATTTGCAGTCGAAATTTTCGATGTTTGTGCAGAGTTTTTCGCGAGGTTCCTAGTGCTCGTGCCATAGATGTTAGATTCAAATGATTCTCTTGAGTACTTGGTGAGACCATTGCCATTTGTATTCCTCTGCGTATATTTGAAACCTCTTTATCTCTAGATCTCTTAATTGACTCTATAGCACTACTCATATTTTGTATCACCTCTTCTTTCATTTTTTTATCTTTGGTTGATTTTCGAATACCCAATAGTATCGTGGCTTCTTTTAATTTCTTTGATGATAGGAGACCTTTCAACATTTGAGCTTGAACTGTCACTTGCTCAGTTTTGAAAAACGTTTCCAAAATTTTATCGACACGATATCGTATAACATAGTCAGGTTTTTTATCTCCATATGTGTGAGTGTCGACATTTTCTAACATCTCATTATCGATAGTGATTTCATCTGTACATATTCGAAAAAATAGTACATATTCAATAAATAACTAAATTAATAAATATGTCGATAAATATTAGGAAAATTTTAAATATATCAATAGATCATAATATTTACATTTACATACCCGATTCAATTTCTGCTTGAGGTTGATTTTCTTCTTCAATATTTTGAGGAGTATCTCTGTCTGTTTACATCAAAAAAAATATTTTTCAAACTAGTTCATCAAATAAAAATTAAGCTTCACATTCTACATTGGGAAAACTTTAAAAATATATCAATAGATCATAATATTTACATTTACATACCTGCTTCAATTTCTGCTTCAATTTCTGCTTGAGGTTGATTTTGTTCTTCAATATTTTGAGGAATATCTGTGTCTGTTTACATCAAACAAAATATTTTTCAAACTAGTTCATCAAATAAAAATTAAGCTTCATATTTTACATTAGGAAAATTTTAAATATATATCAATAGATCATGTGATATTTACATTTACATACCTGCTTCAATTTCTGCTTGAGGTTGATTTTTCTCTTCAATATTTGAGAGAGCTTCTAACTTTCTTTTGCGATATTGTCTCGTCTCTTCTCTACGTTCTTCAGGCTTTCTTTTTCGATCATATTTTCTCACACAAGTTCTTCGATTTCCCATGATAATAGGGTATGAGGTTCAAAAAATTTCCTTTAAAAAATTAGACAATAACTAAATTACAAACAATATCACAAAATATTTTATTTAAAAAAATATTTTCTAAAAAATACGTAATCCTTGATCCAAAACAAGTACATACCTCTAAGAAAAATCACACCGCCTCTAAAATGTGAAGAATTTTTTTTTAACAAAGAAGCTCAAAAGATTTATTTCAACACAAAACACTTACATACCTCCAAGAAAAATCACGTCGCCTCCAAAAAAATGTCTTCCCAAAAAGTTCTTTAAACTCAAACTTTGAACCTCCAAGAAAAATCACGCCGCCTCCAGAAAATGTCTTCCAAAAAATTTTTTAAACCCAAACTTTGAAGAAAAGTTTTTGAATTCAAACCAAGTTGTAAAATGAAATGAGATAGCAACGCTCAAACTAGAAAACAGAACTTGTCATGCAAGCTTCAACTGTTCAGGAACTGTCTAGCAAGTTTGTCTAGTCAACAAGGCAACATATCAGAATGTCATAGAAGGCCTAATGGCCTGGGAGTTCTGTGTACTCAGAATTGAATGATGCCGTAATTCCTACAACATAACTAAGAGACAATCAGCGTAGGGGAGAAACTCTAGTGTGAAGGGAAGCCACATTGATAGAAATGATTGTTAGCAAGTGTTGAGAGGGCTGACATGGATTGTCGCTAAGCCCTAACTAGATTGTAGAATACAATAAGGTACCAACACATGAGAAGGTATGTTTTTCTGTTAAATTGTTGGTCCTAGTTTGGACAGTTGGAACATTTTAGTACAGCCTGCAGAAGCGAAGAAGGGAGGGCTAATGTGTTGGTTAGAAGCTCTAACCAGTGTAATGATTGATGATAGGATCAAATTCATATGCAACCTGTGGGAGCCATGTGTTGGGGTTCTCTTGGGTGTTAAGAAACCCCAACTAGGACCAGATGTCGCAATGAAGTAATGGGTGTCCTAGGACAGGACTGTTAGAGAAGTCTCTTGGTAGCCACGAGGAGGATTTCCTAAGTGTGAGGATGCCTTAGCTAGAAGTAGCTGCTACAACAAGTATTGGTCACTCGTGGACTGCTGGAGGGCAACGTGAGAGTGGGACAAGTGTGAACGTGGATTGTGCATTTATGGTATGTTGGAGGACAGTGTGATAGTACCCATGTTGGGGCCTGGTGTGCACCAACTTCATGGACCTCGGTGGTTGCTAGAGGTCAAGGGTCTGATCAACCAGGAGTAGTTTTGTCACTTGTGTAGCCCTAGACTTGTGTGTGGAGAACTTCTACATCAGATGATGGGCAGTCCTCCTAGCCTATGTTCATTGTGGGATATAGACATCTTGTAGCGATAGGTGGTAGCCCTTCATGCCCTA
Source organism: Pinus albicaulis (assembly GCA_034641835.2). Lineage (NCBI taxonomy): Eukaryota > Viridiplantae > Streptophyta > Pinopsida > Pinales > Pinaceae > Pinus > Pinus albicaulis. The sequence goes on along the minus strand of CM076577.1, from coordinate 1,044,600,006 downwards.
TGTTGGCCTTCATCAGTGCAGCAGATGAAGACCGTAGTGGTTTGAAGTCCCTAAGTAATTGAGGAGAAGCAATGAGAAGATTGAGAATTTTTCACAAACGAAGTTGTGAACAATTTGACAGGAGTCTCGATGTGTTGTGCCCTTGATGGACCAAGGCACAACTAGTGAGCAGATTGGTAGCCAAGCTTTAGTGGCTAGATGGACTTGGAGCATTGATAGAGTCAAGAGATACAGATCGGGAGCCGAAGGACCGAGCCGGTACAGGGCATGACCGAGAAGATCTGAGAGAGAATGCGACAGCAACATGGTCAGAGTATCTTGTTGAGGGCAGATTGGTTGTCGATGGACTCACACCAAAACCAGTTTTGTATCTTGTATCAATGGGTGTATGAAGGCCATTATCCTTGGTATGGGAGCCCTAAACTATTGTATCATATGTTGATTAATATAACAAAGTTGGGTTAAAAATTGTAAGAATTTTTCTATATTTTGTGCATTGGTAGATTTACTGCTTTTTATATTTCGTTGTGAAAATTAGTATCATTGTGATTATTGGTTTGGTAGTGTGAAATATTTTAAGACACTATCCTAGACCCAAGATCATGGAAAAGTAACATGGTATCAGAGAGTATTTGAGCTACTTTAAGGGATAGTGAATCAGAGTGTGGTTAGCGCAGCAACTCATAGGGAGTTGTGGGTGTCTAGATCAAGGAGCAAAAGGTTCAGCGAAAGAAGAGTCTAGGTTGGCTTGACGTTAATAAGCCATGTGACAACTTTTCAAGCCAATGTGTACACCCAAATGAAGCCTTTATATTGCGTATAAATAGAAGGTGAGGGAGGCTAAGATAACATCCAAGAAAAAATATTTAGGAGTAAAACACCTTTTGATGTAAGCCACAACTTGAAGAAGAAAAGACTGAAGCCTGAAATGACTGTTTTGAGGTCAGATTAGAAGATATAACAGGGCCGAGGAGTAGCTGCGTAAATACATTTATAGTAGGGTTGGTTTGGTACCAAAAGGGGTGGCATATTTATTGTTTAAGAGAGTCTCAGGCATTGTAGTTATTATAGAGATAACGCATGTCTGTATGAGGCTTGTTGGAGGGGCCGTAAGGACTAATTACTACAACAAAAGTAAGGGACAATCAGTGTATGAGAGCAGCTCTAAGGAGTGCCTGGTCTTGCTAACCACAAAAAAAAATATGATTCATTTTATAAAATCTTGTCAACCCTACCACTGCCTTCTACATAATTCCGTATACAAGTTTAAATCTATTGAAATTTTAACAATAAAAATCATAGATATCAGGAAAATACCTTTAGAACTTATCAATACACACTCTCCCTCTTTGAGTTGTCGAAGGTTGCAATTTTATCTCCATATGCTCGCAACGGACCACATGTTTTCTGTTCCGAATTGCAGAGAAACCCCCAAATCAGGAGAATAATATCTCAATTAAAGCTAGAAAAAGAGTTAAACCAGATCTGATATAATAAAATCGCGTTAAGAATATAGTCGAATCCAGAGTGCAACGAAGAATAGAGGGGTATGGCATCTGCACCAAAATCATAAATATTGTTAAAGATCACCGAACTTTGTCCCAAACCTCGCCATGGAAAATAGCCGCCTGAAATTAAAGTTTCAGAAGCCGCCGAAATTAAATTTTAAGAAGCCGCCCGAAATTAAAGTTTAAGAAGCTGCCCATAATTAAATTTTATGAGGTACCAAAATCTTATAAAGCAATTGCAATAGTCGTTTTTATTTTCATAAAGTTCTAATTTTATTTCAGCAAAAGGAGGTCATCTAGTATTTTTATTTGAGAAAATGAGGTCATTTCACATCTAGGAATAAATTTTAAGAGGTCCATTTACTAGAGTTTAGACTAGCGGCCAAATTAGATTTTAATAGGTAGTAAAAAATTATAAATCAATTGCTATGTTGGCTTTGGTTTTTATTAAGTTTATTTTTATTTGAGTAAAAGGAGGTCATCTAGTATTTTTGTGGTCATCTAGTATTTTTGGTTTTCATTAAGTTTTATTTTTATTTCAAGAACAGAAGTTCAATTCAAATAGAAGCTATATTTAATATTTAATGATGTTGAAGACTCATAAAGTAATAATGTTAGTTTAATTAGAGCATCAATAAAAACTATATTAGGGAATATAGTTTTTACACGGGAGCTCGTGCGTGCTACTTGACGTGGCTCGTGTTTGAAATTCTGACTCCGCCCTCCGCCACCATGCCCCCTAGAGTTCGATCTCGATAGGGAACCACCCCCTGCTGCTCCTCAAAATTATGCACAGCCGCCTCATGATGAATCTGCAATCGCTTTTGTCTCTTTGATTTCCTCAATGGGACCTCCATGATCACGCCCAACTATGACAAAATTTGTGAAAAAACTAGATGGAATACCAGAAACCACTCTGCCTCCAACACTCCCACACAGAAAATCCCTCTAATGGGAGCTTGCTCCTTTTCGTTTAAAACTCCTTATGTGAGAGAACACTACAAAATCCATCTCAACATGATGAAGCGTAGATATTGTGAGTAATTCAAAACGAGGCTTTGCAAATTATTCAATTGTATACATTTGGTATACATGATAATAATGGAATTACCCACAAACACATATCCTCGTAACCAGTACCTAGTTCTCTAAGAAACAATTAATGTTTCTAATACGCTCAGTTAGAGATGAAGGATTCTCCTGGGAGGTCAGTTTGCTGGTTTGGGGTGTTGTACTTTTAGTAGTTAAGGAGTTAGTAGTTAAGGTGTTTAGGGGTGAAGGGTTAGGGGTTAATGGTCACAGGTTAAGAGGATAAGGATTTATGGCTTAGGAGGTTCATGGATTAATATAGGTTAGGGGTTAATTTCATAAGATTTAATGAATGAAGGGGTATATGGGTTATGCTTTATGAGTGCAGGGGTTAAGGGAATATGGATTGGGGGTTAAGGGGGTAGGGAATTTAGTGGTTATGGGTTAAGGGCTTATGTTTTGTGATAATTGAACTCCTAATCCCCTTATCACCATTATTTTGGGTTCCCTTATCAATTTCTCTTGTTGCCTTCCCTCTAGGTCTCCTAGGTCCTATGAAATTAGGTCCTAAGCCCCCTTCTCATTCTCTAATGCTAGGATTATAGATCTTAGTAAACCATGCTTGCACCTCTGACTTCTACACATACATGCTACCCTTGTGTCCCCTTGGCCTATTCAAGACACCATAAGATACCCCCCCCCCCCCATAAACTTTTTTGTTATGTCATTCCACTTTTCCTAATGTTATGACCCCCCAAATTTCGTCTCAATGCCCCTACAAGTACACCCTTGGGCCCCCTTGGCTAAGGGAGTAAACATATTAGGGGTTATGGGTTGTGATAAGGGAGCCCCTAATCCACTTATCACAACTAGAAATAGGCTTATGAACACCATCAAAATCTATTGTAGGTGTTGTGATGAAAGCAATAACGAATAAAAAATTTGTGGTCAATAGGACAGGGAAAAAGTATGCCAGAAACATAGTAGGAAATTTTGGAAAAAAGGTTCTAAGTAACCGGGACTGCGCTCCCGCTCTTATCTCCTTAACCCTGCTCTTCTTTAAACTCTTTAAACCCTCCCTATAATAGGAGCTTGTTCCTTTTCATTTACAACTCCTTATGTGAGAGAACACTACAAGCTCCATCTCAACGTGATGAAGTGTAGATATTGTGAGTAATTCAAATCGAGGCTTTGCAAATTATCCAATTGTCTACATTTGGTATACATGATAATAATGGCATTACCCACAAACACATATCCTCATAACTAGTACCTAGTTCTCTAAGAATAAAGTAATGTTTCTAATATGCTCAATTAGAGATGAAGGATTCTCCTAGGAGGTCAATTTGCTGGTTTGGGGTGTTGTTTTCAGCTTTGGATACTTAGTGGTTAAGGGCTTCAAGGGTCAAGCATCAAGGGCCAAAGGGATTTAGGGTCAGAGGATTTAGCAGTTAAGGACTCAATATTTATGAGATTTAGGTGTTAGTGGTTAAGGGGTTAGTAGTTAAGGTGTTTAAAGGTTAAGGGTCACAGGTTAAGAGGATAAGGATTTATGGCTTAGGAGGTTCATGGATTAATATAGGTTAGGGGTTAATGTCATAAGATTTAATGAATGAAGGGGTTTATGGGTTATGATTTATGAGTGTAGGGGTTAAAGAAATATGGATTGGGGGTTAAGGAAAAAGGGAATTTAGTGGTTATGGGTTAAGGGCTTATGTTTTGTGATAATTGGACTCGTAATCCCCTTATCACCACTATTTGGGGTTCCCCTATCAATTGCTCTCGCTGCCTTCCCTCTAGGTCCCCTAGGCCCTATGAAATTAGGTCCTAAGCCCCCTTCTCATTCTCTAATGCTAGGATTATAGATCTTAGTAAACCATGCTTTCACCTCTGACTTCTACACATACATGCTACCCTTGTGTCCCCTTGGCCTGTTCAAGACACCATAAGATACCCCCTCCCCCCTAGAAACTTTTTTATTATGTCATTCCACTTTTCCTAATGTTATGACCCCCCAAATTTGGTCTCAATGCCCCTACAAGTACACCCTTGGCCCCCCTTGGCTAAGGGAGTAAACGTATTAGGGGTTATGGGTTGTGATAAGGGAGCCCCTAATCCACTTATCACAACTAGAAATAGGTTTATGAACACCATCAATATCTATTGTAGGTGTTGTGATGAAAGCAATAATGAATACAAAATTTGTGGTCAATAGGACAGGGAAAAAGTATGCCAGAAACATAGTAGGAAATTTTGGAAAAAAGGTTTTAAGTAATCGGGACTGCACTCCCGCTCTTATCTCCTTAACCCTGCTCTTCTTTAAATTCTTTAAACCCTTTCTGCAGAGCAATTCGATTTTTTGGATGGAAGGAAAATCCATGAAGCAGTGGGGGTAGCTCAAGAAACCCTCCACAACCTCAAAAAGAGTGGGAAAAAAGGAGCTATAGTAAAAATTGACCTCTCTAAGGGCGCCTATGATAGGATCAATTGGATGTTTTTAAGACTCTTGCAATTGACGCATCTTCGCTTCAGAGGGGAGCTCAAAGGTATTGAAGTAGCGGTCAATCTCTAGGTAACCCATCTCCTCTTTGTAGATGACATCTTGCTGTTTAGTAGCGGGAGTATAGAAGACTGTCGGTGTTTAAAGAAGATCTTAGACATTTTTCTAAAAGCGACTGGACTAAGTATAAATGGCCAAAAATCTTCCCTGACCACTGTAGGGCTCTCAAGGGTGGAAGTGGACAGAATAAAAGACTACCTTCACTTTGAAGTTAAAACTCTATAGAACTCCTTTAAGTATCTGGGCTTCTTTCTTAAGCCGGATAATTATCGGATTCAGGATTGGAAATGGCTCTTAGCTAAAATTGAGAACAGGATGAATCACTGGAGTTTCAAATGGTTGTCCAGAGCAGGGAGGTTGGTTCTAATCAAATCTGTGGTGATGGCAATTCTGGTTTACTGGGCTAGCCTCATTTGGATGCCAAAAATTATTCTGATGAAGATCAACAAAATCTGTAGCAGATTCCTATGGGCAGGCTCCAAGTCGGAACACTTAACCCCTTGGGTTGCGTGGGAAAAATTATTCAAACCAAAATGTTAGGATGGTTGGGGAATAAAGGACCTCTTTTCATTCTCAAGGTCTCTAGCGGCGAAACTAGCTTGGAGACTAATCACTACGGAGAACCTCTAGACTTCGGTAAGAAGGAGGAAATACATAGACCCTATGCCAACTCTGGTCTAACTCAGACTGCCTCAAAAATCGTTCAAGAATTCGTCGATGGTGTGGAAGGCTTTGGTGGCAGCTGTAAAAATTATCGAACAAGGTTTGGCCTGGAATGTTGGGGATGGGAGATTGGTCAGACTGGGTTGAGATTCTTGGGTGGGCTGTATGGGTTCTTTTGTTCTCTCGAGAGACGTGATTGAGCACCTTAATAATAGAGGGTTGCATTTCCTAAACCAAGTAGCTGACTTTGGAAATTCTTCGATTTGGAGACAAGAATGGCTATCTGGGAATGCTCTATTCTTGGAGGAAAGATGGTTTGAGGAATGGGAGAACTATAGATCTGGCCTACTGAATTCCCATATCCGAATTACTGACAAGAACGATGAGTTGCGGTGGGTGCACTCTCAGACTGGTATGTATACCCCTAAGCTAGGTTATGCTTGGTTTATGTCTCAGAATGGGTGGGAGGATCTTGTCTATTGGTCAAAACCATTGTGGAAGCTAAAAGGGCCGGCTAATACAAGATTGTTTTTCTGGTGTATTCTTCAGAAGAAAGTCCCCACCTGGGATTTCCTTAAAAAAAAAAGGGAAAATTGGTCCAGGGTGATGCTCTCTGTGCAAAGATAGTGAAAAATCAGTGCAACACATTTTTCTTTCTTGCCCCTTTACCATCAGCCTTTGGAATGAAACACTGAGGATGACAAATATTCCTCAGAGATAGGAAGGCCAGCTGCTCTCAGAAGCATGGCAAAGATGGTGGCAGGAAGCTCCTAATGACAAAGTTAGAACTATGCCCCTCTTGATTGCCTGGGGAATGTGGATTGCAAGAAATTAGTTCATCTTCAAAGATACTCTTTTCCCTATCGGTAAACTGGCAGCAGAAGGGGCAGCCATCTTTGAAAACATCCCTAACCCTTGTGACTCTCAGAAATTCAGAGTTGTTCAGAGGGAAGTGGTTAGGGAACTATACCCTTATCACCATTATTTTGGGTTCCCCTATCAATTTCTCTTGCTGCCTTCCCTCTAGGTCCCCTTCCCTCTAGGTCCCCTAGGCCCTATGAAATTAGGTCCTAAGCCCCCTTCTCATTCTCTAATGCTAGGATTATAGATCCTAGTAAACCATGCTTGCACCTCTGGCTTCTACACATACATGCTACCCCTGTGTCCCCTTGGCCCGTTAAAGACACCATAAGATTCCCCCGCCCCCCCAAAAAAAAGGAACTTTTTGGTTATGTCATTCCACTTTTCCTAATGTTATGATCCCCCAAATTTGGTCTCAATGCCCCTACAAGTACACCCTTGGGCCCCCTTGGCTAAGGGAGTAAACGTATTAGGGGTTATGGGTCGTGATAAGGAAGCCCCTAATCCACTTATCACAACTATAAATATGCTTATGAACACCATCAATATCTATTGTAGGTGTTGTGATGAAAGCAATAATGAAGGTCAATAGGATAGGAATCATCAAGATGTTGAACCATACAATGTAAAGATGGTTTTCAATGCTAGCTAGTGATCTAGTCACATAAAAGAGTCCCCCATAAATTTGTGCTTTAGGACACCCCTAGGATTCAATAATTAATCTAAAGTTAGAGGATTCGTTGCTAAGGTGACAATGGAAATGACCTTGGGTTGACACAAAATGACACTTAGTGATCCTTACAAAACTATGGTGTCGGTTTCATCATCAAGAAGAGGCACAATTGACAAGTGGAAACATCTCACATTTAAAGGCAACAAGTAACGAATATTTATGCATGTTTTTCCACCGAGGGTACCTTAATTCACATTTCCTAAGGCACAAATCACATATTTGGATTAATTTTGGATAACTTGTCATATTCCACTAGCTTTGGGCATGAAGAGGAGCTCCCATGCTTTAAAAATATTTTGGGGGATTTCATGGCATAGTCAAGGGTCTCATGGATAAAAGAAGAACGTCATAGCTAGTTGGTTTACCTTTTCTTTCACACATTGAGAGACAAGATTCATGTATTTTAAGGTGTGTTTTATTGTTGAGTTCACATATTTGGAAGCACAATTGCACAAGTGGAAACATCTCAAGAATGTCATAAGAGTAAAAAATATTTAGAATTCCTACCATATTTATTAGGATTTATATTTCACACTAATGTTTTCTGGAGTTTCCTACCTTTTTTTTTAATAATTTGGTTTAAATTGAGAATAAAACTCATTACTATTCAATGAAATTATGAATTAGATTTCCCACCAATATTTTTAAGAGTTTATAATTTCCATTTTGTTTAAATTGAGAATATAACTCATTCTTATCCAATGAAATCACTATTTATATTTCTTGCTATTTTTAGATTTCCCACCATTTTTATTAAGATTTAGATTTCCCACCAATATTTTTAGGGTTTTTTACTATTTAAATTGAGAATAGAACTCATTCCTATTCATTTGAGTGTGCTTCAGATACAATTGGAGTCACTATTGAAGCCAGCATGCCATGACTACAAGAAGAACAAATGAAAAAAGGTAAATTTATGTTTTATAATAATGAATTATTTTAAGTTATTTTTTTGTGATTTTGGACATTTTAGCTGTTTTTTTTTTCTTCACCTGAAGCAGGTGTGCATGTATATTTAGGCAGATAAATCTATTTTTTTGAATCAGTTCTTTTTTGGGTTCGTCAATCTTTTTATTGTACTGGTGACATCGGTCCCGAATCACGTTGGTGACATCTATCCTCAATGCATGTTTGGCTAGGCTTCATGTGCTTTAATTCTTGATGGCCTCCACCATTTTTATGAGGCAAAACCACGCGATCTACATTTAATTCTGGATTGCCTCCACATTTTTAGATGTTTTCATGCTAATCCCTTCCATCAAAACCACAGTTAGCAGTTCCTCAGCAAACACAACAAATTTCCAGTGTACAGCAATCACATACATCATCCGCATTGTGCAATGTCCAGACACAAGTAGTAAACCAAAAAAAGTAGCAGCAGAAACCTTCCCAGGTTTTTTCTCACTGTCATGAAGATTATCAGAGTTAGGATGGGTGTTTGCTGCTGTTTGTTGTGCTTTTGTGCAAATGTGTCGAGGCCACTAAGTATGTTAAATACAAGGACTCATACAGATGAATACGTTTGTTTGCATAATCTCAAAGAAAAGTCATCAAGTTTTGCATAAGGGTTGGGCTTAGGCAAATTCTGTGGCCCTTCATTGTGACCAGTCGAATATATGACATATGATCGAAAGGATTTGAGGCATATTGCAGTGACAATTTTAGGCGTCTTTTTTATAAGGTTTCCTCATGTGAGAGTTTGCAATGGTTTTTGGTATGCCCAGAAGATAATCAAATCACTTATTTTATGTTTTCTTCCAAGATTTCATTCCATCGTTTGATTACATTATCACAATAATCCAAAATCAAATTACCTGTGTTTCTTAATCAAAAATTCAAAAAAAATTGAGACTTGCAAGCAAATGTTATGTTGGTTGTCTCTGCCAGAAATGTTAGTGTTGAACCATAGCACTGCTCTGCAATTTGAGACTTCTATATCGGTGACAACAGATTTGATTCAACCTGCCAAAACGCTGTTTACGAAGTTTTATTTCGAAAGAATATTCAATATAGTGTCTTTTAATGTGAGAATACCAATATTTTTAGTCACAAGATTTCCGAATCAGCATGCATATTATTCCTTCACCTTACAGATGTTCAATATTTTCATAGAAGTATGTTTTAATGATCAATACAGATTTCCCAATATAAGTTTTTTTGGGGTTTTTTTCGGTTATAATACTGCGTTTTCAATTTTTGATGAATATTATGTTGGTTTACTATTACGTTTTTATGTTAGCACTTTTATTATGACATTATCTTCATTAGTTTCAGAATTTATTTCGCATAGAAAGTAACTAGAAGAATTGCAAATCGCTGTAGATTATTGTCAACAGATGGACTTGCATTAATTTATATAATTCTTTAAGTCCCTAAATTATATATCTGCCATACTGATCAACTAAAACTTCAAGATGAACCATATATGATTTGTCCCTGTTTTGTCCCAATTTCAACCAACATTTTGGGGTGAAAATCATATCATTTCTGATGTCAATTCTGAAGCTGTGTCATATAACCAGTCCTATATGGTGTCTGCCTTACTGGAGGAGGTTCCGATATAGAAAATATACCTTTTATAAGCCAGAAATGATTAATCTTCATCACACTTATTTTGTCTAATTTAAACCTGCAAGCAATGGCAGATTATGTCATATAAATTGTCCGCCTCTTTATGTTTTAGCTCATAATTATATATAGGAGGATCACTCAAGATTCATAGTATAAGATATGCATCTGTCGACCCGTAAAATGATGTTTTTCACAGTATAATGCTCTACATTGCTTTAACATTTGACTAAATCCTTGTTTTTTTTTTTTACATAATCGGTTGCTGTTTGTATTCAAAAAGAAAAATTTGGGAGTCTAGGCTCCATTGTTACAGGGAAATATGTTTGAAAAAAGAGATAGAGAGGGACATCAGTAAGGCTAGATTTCCCTGCACTCCGATTATGCTTGGCTATTGTAAGAGCTAATCTAGTGTAGATTCGGACAAACTGTGACAGTAAAAAAATACATTTGTAAAACATGTTAAAGAGAGGTTGTCTTTAGAGCCTGTAAATCCTGTAATAATATGCCTTCAAGGCTTGTAGATCCTGCATTTTCTGTGCTGAAACTGGGCTCAATGTTTCCAAAAAAATTCCTAGTTCCCATCAAACTCTTGGGCGTGAAAACAAAAAATACCTCTGCAGGAAATCTAAGAGAATTTGTCCAGTTCATGGCAGAAAATAGAAAGACTCAAAAGCATTGCATTTGAGGCTACTGAGAGGTTTGGAACAATCCCTGTTTGCTTGTGCATCGGCCTCCTTATTGAGGGAGCGAAGGACATGAATAAATCGAGTTTCTTGCATTAGCTGGGTGAGCACACGGCATCGATTTATTATTTGCTGGAGAGCTAAATTGGAGGTTGTCCGATTGTGGACCATTAAGCTGATGCTGATTGTCGAATCTCCGATCACTGTTGCTGTGCGAATGCTGAGAACTTGGAGCTGAAGGAGGCCTTGGTATAGAGCGAGGGCTTCAGGTCTGTTATTGGAAAGGGGGCCTAATCCCTATTCGTAAGCAAGGATGATGTCTCCGTTGGCATTACAAATAATTCCGCCCGCCTCATCCTTCCTAGGATTAGAATTGGAGGCTCCATCAAAGAATAGATAGTGTGTGTTACAGCTTCTTATCCAGCCTGCAAACTCCTTATCCTTCATTATAATTTTCCAACTGTTGTTAGAGATTTGGTTACTGTTGGTGTCGTTTCTGTTTTGGCCATAATATTTGCCGCTGTTGCTTTGATCGAGCAGACATCCTATATAATTCCGTTCTTCAACGAAGAGACCAGCAGTGTCAATGCTCCTTTGACACTTGACAACTATAGTTTCCAAAGCGAGTCCTCTTGCCTTGTTATATAGCTTCCTAATTTCAATTTTTTTGTCTCTGAAGATTGTTTGATTACGTGCTAGCCATATGTGCCATAGCATATTATAAGGGAGAGTGTTCCAGACTCATCTTGCCACATTGTTCTTCTTGCGCTGCCAGGGGTAATTCTTCTTCCATAAGTGTAAGATTTCGGCAATGGTGTTGTGGGAATCCCAGGGGAGCTGGTCCTTCAGGAAGGCTTCTTTCCAACAAGCAGTGGTGAAGGGGAAATTCATGAAAAGGTGGTGAATAGTTTCCTCAACTGCTTGACAGTTTGGGCAGTGGGAGGGACCAATAATACCACGCTTTTTCAGATTATCAGAGGTTAGCACTTTCCCTTTTAGAAGAACCCATATGAAGAATTTAATTTTTGGAAGATTCTCTGATTTCCAAGTAGTTTTCCATTGAGTCCATATGGGCTTGGGGCGATCACTGTTACAGATTTTTCGGTAGGTGGTTTTGACAGTACAGTTGGTGCCTGAAGGGTCCCAACAGAAGAAATCATCTTCGTTTTGTTTGGTGGGGGCGATACCATGGAGTTGAGTCTGCAGATTATCCAGGCTTGAACGTAGCTCGTCAGGTATAACAAGGAAATGCCAACCTATCCAGAGATGAGTGTGAATATCCCATTTGGATATCTGGCTCAATATGTGAATCCCCTTGTTTTCAAGGAAGGTGAGGATCTGATGGGTTCCAGGCTTACTGTTGATAGGTAGCTGGCCCATTTTTTTATCAGCCCCTATTCTAGTGTTGTTGCCTCCCTTGGGGACCTTAGAAATGTTAGAAGCAAGGATGGGAATTTATTTTTTACACAGCCCTCGGATTTTGGTGCAGGCTTTGAGAGGAATATCGTGGTCTAATAGAAGCTTCATCGGAGAATTTAAATATTTGGTTTCTAGCACATTCTTCCACCAAGAATATTCTCCATTGATGAGTCTCCAGATTATCTTGCCACCAAAGACCAGGTTTAGTAGTTGTGGTGATCTGATCCGTAGCCCTCTAGAGTAACTTTAATCCAGAATTGGTTGATTGTATCAGTTTGGTGCTTCCAGGCAGTGTGGTTCCAAAGGGTGGGAATTCCCCCTGAAGCTCCCCTAGATTCACGGATGCTTCCATCATATTGCTTGAGGCGATCAATAATCCCTCTCATTTCTTGGTATCCTTGCTTTGTTTCTTGTAACAGTAATATTCTTGGTTTTTCCTGATTTATCAAATCATTCAAAGCTGTGATTTTAGAGGGGTGCCCTAATCCCCTGCTATTCCAGGATAGGACTTTCATCATTGGGTGAGAGGGGTATGGAGAGTTGCTCGCCCTCCCTGATCTTTGTATGCCGCTTCCTTACTGTTTTGCCCCAAAATGTAATTTTATATAGGGTTTTGAGTGCCCATCTCCTACCTGGTCCTTCTCTGTGCTGTTTGGTCGATCTCTTGTCTGGTCCTTGTTTCCTGTGAGTGTCCAGATTGGCCCCATGTTCTTTAGTAGAGCTTCTGGTTGATATTGATGAAGGAGGGTCATGGGAGAATGAAGGAGAAGGGTTTGCAGGGGAAGTGGGAACAGGAGTGCCATCTTGAGATGGAGGTAGAGTGATGGGGGTTCATCATCAAGGGAAATGGAGGAGAAGGGATTAGAAGACTCTAAATATTTCCTGGGAGGGGAGGGCGGAGGAGTCGACAAGGAGGAAGGATTAGGTTTGAAGGGGGCAAATTTGGGAGGAGCTTCAGCTAGCTGAGTAGCTGAGTATTTTTCCTCTTGACAGTTTCCCATTGTTTCTCAGGCTGAACATTTTCATCATTAACAATTTTAGAGCATCGATTGGAAAAATGACCGTACTCGTGACATACCTTGCATTTAAATGGGATTTGTTTTAATCGCTATAGATTATTGTCAACAGATGGACCTGTGTTAATTTATATAGTTCTCCAAGTCCCAAAATTAAATAGAGGCCCAACAACATCAAGAATCTAGACTGCTTTGAATCTCTTCTATAATTGGACTGCTTACGATAACCCTTTGAATTTCATAATTTTGTATATGGCAGACTTTTCCTTTGCCTTTTTCAACTAGAAGACCAGTATGTTAGCATGTAGTTGTCTCTTCTACTGCTGTTCAACTACCCATGCAATTTTCTCTTATACTGTTGTTCAACTACCAATTCCATCTTGTTTTATCCGTGTCTAGCCCTCTTTCCTAAACTATTTCACTTAGAATTAAAATTGTAATCCTTATTTAATAATGCTTGATGACACAACATGTCTCTTTACAATAATGTATGCTACAAATTTTATGTAGAAGCCTAAAAGGTAGTCACATGAAGATGAATATAGACAGATTCCAGAGAAACTCGGGTTTATTCCTGAAAAGTATGAGCCTCTATTGTTTAGTTTCCTTTTTTGGAGTCCATAGAATGATAACCGTAATGGCTTTGGGAGTTTTATTGACATGCACATGGCATCCATTGCTACAATATATCATTCAAGTGTTTCACTCAACATGATTACTGTTAGATGCTTTTCTCTCTTTATTTTTTTATATTGGACTTATGTAATGGTTCTTTCAGCCTAGTTGTTCACATAGAAATTGTTTTTAACTTTTTTTAGCCTAGTTGTTTACACGGAAATAGTTTATTGTTTATCTTTAGGCAAAATAACTCCTCAATTATTGTTATATGTGAACCCATTCACACCACCCTGCAATTTCTTCCCTAGAAATGGTAATGTCATTGTGGCTTTAGACTATAAAATTTTACAACTCATACTTCTCTTTAAGAACAAAAATGAAATTAAACTTTTATGATCTGAATTGAACTCTTATGAAATGACAAGGATTTGCTAATAAATTTTTTTTTTTTGTTATGCAGTCTCTCCGCGGATATCCATACCAAGGTAAGAAATTATTTTTCGTTTTGGACGTCAATGATTTTTTAACAATTATTGTGTTTTCTTTTCTACTTTAAGTGATCTCTTACTAAATTTTATTAAGTGTCGCAATCTATATGTGTAGGTATCCAATAGGAATGAAAGACATCGTAAGAGATCACTTTTAACAGTGAGTAAAACCACAAAGTCAAGCCACATTACCAAAAAAAATGACAACATTCGATGTGGCATCATCAAAAAACATGCACAAAATAGAGCACCAGGATCTGTTTCCCCATTACAACATGAATCTAGTTGCTTTAGTGTGAACACCAATTATAATGCACATATTCTTGAGATAAATGTGGATGAACCATTGGAAGGTATGATCATTTTTCAACTTTATATTTCTTTCATAAATACTTCAAGATTTTATGTTAAGAGATTCATATTGTTATTGTCTCAAAAGGTGTGATTTGTTTTCCAGAAAATTCTCAGCACGTACCATAACAACAACTTTATGGTTTGGAGCAAGAATCATCAAAACTAGATCATGATATGGAGCAAGAACAACCACTGCAAGAGCATGGATTGGAAGGAGAAGATCCAAGTCTTGAAGGTCATAGTACAACAAATGTGAAAAGGAAGGGTAGGGGACCAACAAAATGCCTCTTTGGAAACACTACAGAGGCCTCTGCATTGCTTGAAATTCAATTTAATGAGAGGGGAAAACCTGTTGGTCCACAATCATAGAAATTCTCCTCCTTTTTAGGTGTCCTTGCAAGAGAGATTGTAGGCATCAAACATACAGAATGGAAACAAGTGCCTGAAGCACTTAAAAAAGACATATGGAGTGCAATCAATGTGAGTATCAACCAAATTATTATTGGATTTTTTTCTAAATTTCATTGGTGTATGTGAACGTGTGCATGATAAGTTTAATTTCAAATAAGTATTTGCATCTAATAATTCGTTGTTTATCTATTGTAGCGTACCTACCAAATAGACTTGTCAGCAGAGCAATGGTGTTATAAAGCAATATCTCAGTGCTTGAGAACTTACATATATAATTTGTATATAAATTATTATTTGAAATACAACACAGATGAGGAGAGGATGACAAATGTTCCTATTGGAGTAAATGAAACCGATTGGATTGAATTTGTTAGAATACGATCGGACCCTAAATTCAAGGTAAAAATGAATGACAAATCTACTTGCTATCGTTAAATGAGATTTGAATTTGAATCCTTGCATATAATCAATTTCAATCTAAGCATAGATTTTTTATTGAGTTGCAGGAGAAAGCAAAATTCAATCAGGAAAATAGGACATTAGAACCAGAGACCCACACTTTTCGTCGTAGAGGTTACTTTAGAGTTGAACATGACCTTGTAAGTTATAATCAAATTTATTTTTTGTTCACAATCACCAATTGCAAATATACTTATCTACACCATTGTAATTTTTGTGACTAGAATCAAACTTGCAATCAAAATGATGCACCTGTAACTAGGGCTGATGTGTGGATGAAATGTCATACAAAGAAGGATGGCACTCCAATGTCATCATTTAGTGCAGAGAGAATAGTAAGTTCCTGACCTATTCATGTATCTATTTAATTTTTTTCTTTTTTAAATATTAATGATGTTTCTTACATGTATTTGTTGAAATGTTGTCTTTGCTAGAAACAAATTGAATCGATACAAAATGTTTCAGTGTGTCCTGCATATGCAACAAAGGAAGATGCCATTTCAATAGTTTTGGGGCCTGAGAGGAGGGGTTGTGTACGTGGGGTTGGCTATGGGGTTACTCCAACTGATTTGTTTGGAAAAGACCGTGCTTACAAGAGGCAATTACATAATACAGAAGAAAAATTGAAAGAAAAAGACAAGGAACTTGGAATATTGAAGGCAACTGTTGAAGAATTAATGCAATGGAAAGATGCCACGGAGGCGGGAAAAGAAAATGGTCGAGTTAATCCAGAACCAACCAACAATGTAAGAATTACGTGTAGGCTATTTAATTGTTGATGTATGCCATATTTGAAGATTGAAATTTTAAAAGCACAATGCCAATATGAACATGATTGTATTGTTATAGATATGTAATTAATGAAATATTATTTCTGTAGCTTAACCGTTCATCTTCTGATATCATGGTATCACATTCAAACTATTTATTTTTTAGCAGAGTTCCTTAAGTCTTAGTCAGGCTTCACTAGAACAAACTCCATTGACTTCAGGACAACCTGTTCATGACCCAATTGGTGACTTAATAACATGGGTAAGTTTTATACTTGTTTATTTTCTTTTTTAATATTTTCTTTTTATTCTATGGAATCTTACAAGAATTTGTTTATTTGCAGGGTCAACCGCAATTACTACCTTCAAATACAGGATTGAAGGGGAAAAAATGTTCACTTACATATTTTAATGGTCAAGTGAAGGTTGCAAAGGGTTACATAAAAAAAACTGAACCAAATTTTTTCATGCCCAATGGAGAAGTATTAGGAGAAGGATATTATTTTGTGTGCCCACAATCAATCTTGGTTGATTCAGATTGTGAAATTAAGCTTAAACGTAGAAGTAGTCAATGCGAGTATTTAGCAGATGCACTTAACACTTTTATATGTTGGAAGAGTAGTGACATTGAATTGATCAATGATTGAGAGAGAAAAATGAATTGGTAAATTACTATCCGAAACATTTGAGGATTCTGGATGCAGATTGTGATAGCTTACTTGTGATTAATATCATGGTTAAGATGTTAGATACATGATTACTATTATACTTCTTTAAGCTATATGTTTTTTACATCAAAAGTACTGCAATGTTCTTGCTACTGTTTGGTTATTGTTTGTAAGCTGGATATATAAACCTTATCACGCTGGATATATATTGTCTTATCATGCTTTGTAAATGTTGTGTAAGGGTTGCAAGCTTTCTGTTATTTTTTATGATAGCCAGAATCCCTTTCAATTAAGGCTTAAACAACTATGAAACCATTTAAATTATCCATCCTGCACTTGCTAATGATAGATATTTTCCAACTTCTTTCTTCATTTTGATATTTTTCTTATTCCTTTGTTTTTGATGCTCAAGGAAGCACACATTTGGCTTATCAGGAAAATATGCACTCTCTCTTACACTTTGGAATCTAAATTGATAAGCTGGAACAAGTCCTTAAGGAGCTTGCATATGCTAATGAGAGTGTGATTCCTCATCATGTTTTGATGTCACTGCTCCCTTTTGCAGATCAAGAAGTTCTTTTGGCCTCATCCCTAGGAAGATTTTAGTGTCAGGTTGACTCCTTAGGTTGGTTTTGTGATATTAGACACCTGGTGCTAAAGTTAGTAAAACTAGGGTGATGGTCTTTAATCCCATTAATGAAGCTCTTTCTACTTCTCACTTTTCTTGTAGAGAACAAATAATGCATAGCATTTAGGAGTGAAATTTACATGTCTCTCTTATAGTGTCTTGGTGCAAAGGGTATGCTTCTCATTCATGTTCGCAATATTTCTAGATTCACTTTTAGGATATCTTTTCGGGATGAGGCTCTTTGATGCTGTCATAAAATCCATAATTTTGTATGGTGTGATGAAGTCTTGGTTATATGAGTGGAAAGAGTTCACATTATTATGCTTTAGTGCAATTTGCTACATGGAATCTTCTTCTTAGTGTGTCATTGTTTAAGTAGAGTTTGGGGCCTAACCACTTTACATTCAATTTATCTTTAGGTTTACCTCTTCCTTATATAGATTCCACTAATTGGGTGACCACTTCAAGATGTGATATGTACCCTTTCTTTATTTTTTGTTTTTCTAACAAGTTCGCTTCTTTCGATTAGTTCAGCCATATAGACTGTATGGATATTTCAATTAGTCACTCCCACTACTTCATTTCTCTTTTTATGCTCATCCTCATATTTTCCCTTTGAGGATTAACACTCTAAAGATAGAGGAAATCTAAAAGACATTTGTTTAAATTTTAAGATACTATCTCACTTAGTATAAGCCTTTAAACTCCAAGATGGCTTTGTTAATCTTGTGAAAGAACCTCTGGATAGAAGTTTGGTCTGCTGAAATAAATCTGATGGTAGTATTTCACATGGCACAGACTTAGACTTATCCATATTAATATGTCTTATATTTCTTATAGTTAATGCAGTTACATAACCTGAGTCCCCCATAACTGTTATTATTTGACAAGTAGATATTAACCTGTCAGTATGTAAATATCAAATATGAATGCAAGCAGTTCAGAATCGCTCACAAAATCGAAACTAGACTATTTCTTCAAGACTCTTTGCAAACAATGGCTGTTTTTATATGCAACAGAGGACGTATGTGATGATTTTAACAAGCCTTATTGGTAAAACTAGGCTTGATGTGACGACTGCAACAAGCTCCGAAGAAATTAGGCTCAAGTCTCAAAATCTTCAAAATAGGATATTTGAAGTTCACCAAGGTTGGATGGAACCAGCTGAAGTAGACTAGTGATTGAACTGATTTTAGACCTTTGACATTAAAAAAATGCTGGAATTAGTAATAATTGAGGACCATATATTAATCCTCTGAGAATAATATTTTGGATTACTTTTGTTCAGTGTTATCCAAATTATTTCTTCATTTTGATATTTTTCTTATTCCTTTTTTTTTTATGCTCAAGGAAGCACAAATTTGGCTTATCAGGCATATAAGCACTCTCTCTTTTACACTTTGGAATCTAAATTGATAAGTTGGAACAAGTCCTTAAGGAGCTTGCATATGCTAATGATAGTGTGATTCCTCATCATGTTTTGATGTCACTGCTCCTTTTTGCAGATCAAGCAGTTCTTTTGGCCTCATCCCTAGGAAGATTTTAGTGTCAAGTTGACTCCTTAGGTTGGTTTTGTGATATTAGACACCTGGTGCTTAAGTTAGTAAAACTAGGGTGATGGTCTTTAATCCCATTAATGTTGCTACTAACCTGAGGTCAACATATCAATGCCCAAAACACTTGTGAAGTCTAAATGCCAAAGGTCTATCTTACATTGTGGTCTATGTGTAATTTCAATGTCAATGGAGGTTGAATGTATCAATGTTAAGACCAATACATCGTGGCAATATGTCAATGTATCAAACTTCCTCAAATATGGCACCATGTTTTGGTTCATAATTGCAATGAGAGGTTTTGGTTCATTACTTCTCACATGTTATAGCATTTCCAGAACCTAACATGGCACACAATCAAATTTCTGCCTCTCTTTTACTCTTCTTACTATGCTGCTTAAATTAATATAAAATGTGATTAGCACAAATAATATACAATCAGCACAAGACTAATTAAGGCCAAGAGAAAATCCTTTAGGTTTGAGTGTGCCTTAAGTGCATAACCTACTAAAGACTCTTTTTAAATCTAAACAAAAAAATCATCTCACTGATAAGTTCTCTAAACAAAAGCATTCTAAAAAATTCTCCAGCTACCCTGGTAAACCTATTGATAATTGAGCATGCACCCAGAATGGCCAGCAAAACCAACAAGAATGCAGTCCACACACATACCCTGTGTATAATCAGCAGAGTACTTGTAGTTATTTAATGTGAATGCACACTTATTTGCATAATCTGTACTGTTCTTAATAAAAACACTACAGAAATACATCGTACTGCAGGTATCAAACATTCTACTATTGCAATTTAGAATGAATTTGTAACTTGTTGACACAAGGTGATCAAATTTGAAGTACATCCCACCCTGTCCAAGCCAGAAACAAATTTGGGCCTAAGTCTTCTCTATCTTTGGCAAAGTTGTACATGAATGTATACATAAGCACAGTAGGTTCAGCCACCCCAAGAATTAACAAAGGCTGACCTCTGAAAATAGAATGGATGATGCCACATATTGCAATGGCTGATAGTGTTTGAACTGCGGTAAGGATTCAATCTGCAGTGCATTTTGATACTTAGTTTTTAATAGCATTTATTAGTAAAGCCTCAGCAAGAAAAAAATGCAGCTTTTATTAATCCTATTGCTATTTTTTTCCCATATTTTCTGTGAAATTATTGACCAATTTCAATGGAAGATTCATCTGAATAACTAAAGTGATTGGAAAATTTAAAGAATGAATTTTTTCAAGGGGTGAATGTTAATATGCCTGCAATGAATGCTTGTTAGTCAATACTATTACATGAAAAATATTCCTTTCATATATTATTAGTTATGCCACAAAGACAACTTGACTCGTATTAGACTTCCTATGGAGGAAATCAACTCTAGATGCAGCAATATGGAGTGCACATATGGTAGATTTCAATGAGGTCTATTAATTTCACAGACGATCAATAATCTTCAAATCCCTTTCCCACAAAAAAATTGCATCTCCTTGCGATATAGATATAGTGAAATGAAGTTTGCCTCTGTCAAAGTGTAGATCAGACCAAGGCCCCTAATTGATATATGGAACTTGAATGTACGTGAAGCTACAAAAGCCTTTCCAATAGCCTCCTAGTAATTTAGAACAAATTTATTTTTCTAAGATATATCTCGAGTCCTTCAGTGGAGTTTATCTCTAATGCCAAAACTTCCTCAAGTTTTCTACCTTTTTTGTTAGAATCATTTTCAAAAGACCAGTTAAAGCATACTGCAATGATTCTCAGAATCATTTCTCTTGTATTTCCAAGAGATATCAAAGAGTCCTTAAGTACATTTTATCTATAATGCCAAAAGCTCCTAAAGTGTTTCACCATTTTTTTACAATCGTTTTCAAAAGGTCATTTCTTAAAGCATACTACAATGCCTAGAATCATTTGTAAAAGCTAATTGGGTCATAGTATGGAATGTGCACGTCCAATGGGCTATTTAAGCATACTGCAATGCTTTTAGTCATTTTAAAAAGGTAATTGGGTCATAGTATGGAATGTGAACTTACAATGGGCTATTTATGAATATCTATGTGTATAACTACCCTTGTAGACAGGTTGGATATCTCTTGAGGACATTTTAACCAATGTCCATCACGGATTTTGGGGCTTTAAAGGGTATTTTAGTGTTTAAATTTCTTAATAAGCAGGGTTCAAGGTTTAAAGCCTTCACATTTTGGTATAATGCATTTAAAGTTTTAGGGTCTAAGATTTAAGATGTAGGATGAACTAGCTCAAGGACATTGGATACTGCTACTAACCTGAGGTCAACATATCAATGCCCAAAACACTTGTGAAGTCTAAATGCCAGAGGTCTATCTTACATTGTGGTCTATGTGTAATTTCAATGTCAATGGAGGTTGAATGTGTCAATGTTAAGACCAATACATCGTGGCAATATGTCAATGTATCAAACTTTGTCAAATATGATATCTCAGTCAAGTATACTCAAATTTCAAGGTCATATCAGTGTAGGGTAGATAGTTTCACTGTCTATATGTACTAATGTCCACAAATTTGATGCACAAATCAATATTTTAGGGTCACATAAGGTAAGTGTTATGGCACTATGTTTTGGTTCATAATTGAAATGAGAGGTTTTGGTTCATTTCTTCTCACATGTTATAGCATTTCCAGAACCTAACATGGCACACAATCAAATTTCTGCCTCTCTTTTACGTTGCTTACTATGCTCCTAACATTAATATAAAATGTGATTAGCACAAATAATATCCAATCAGCATAAATCTCTATTGTGAATAATGTGAATACACACTTATTTGCATAAATCTCTATTGTTCTTGATAAAAAAACTACAGAAATACATCATACCTCGTAAGGATGTTAGCACGGGACTTAGTGAGGAGACTATTTCCAAGTGTTTAGAGAAAATCTTGTACTCCTCAAAAACATAGTATGCTTCTCAGAGTATGGATATTGAAGTCAAATGCAGCATTTTCCAAGTATTTATAATATCTGTGGGGAGGACTTTTCTTTGAATGCAGTAACTAATATATGTCCACTTCTTGTCCATAAGTCTTGAAATGCTGCCAGCTGGAATTATCAATTTACAATTTCACACCAAGTTACCTTATATTTTTCAAGGCATAATGCAAACATCACTGAAAAAGAGAGTAATCAGTAAGATTATCAAAGAATGAAGCAGGCTTGGACTTGAAAATATGTTTGTAGATTTATAGGTTTTTTTGGTAGTTTTAAAGTGTAAAATTTTCTCCCTCTTCAGATTCAAAAACATATGGAAACCCTTGCTAATGATGGTAAATCAGAGTATGAAAATGATGGTATGAATTGCTTGTACAAGAAGAGTATTTAGAAAGATATGAGCTGGGCAGTTTAAAGTGCAGTCACAGTTATCACGAGGCCTGCATCAGGCAGTGGTTGCTTTAGAAAAACAAGTGTCCAGTCTGCAATATTTCCATCATTTCATAGCAGGAAAATTCTGGTTTGCTACATTTTTTTTCTGTTTCTGTTAGGAAAATCTTAGGATTAGTGCTTTGATGAAGCAGCAAGCCCTTCCCTTGATTTTATTTCCTTGGGCTGGTGTTTAAACTTTTAGAAAATCCTATACATGTAGATATCCTTTGTGCAACCTGCATTCTCATGACTATTCCTTGGACAATGTTCTTTTGTTTTTCTAGTAAATTATGCTTATAATATTCCTTCTATAGATATGACTAGCGTTAACCATAGGAAACTTCCCCTTTGTTAGGAGCTTTCTCAAACTATTAACCATATGCAACTTTGTCAGAATCTGGTCCAACACTACCAACTCCCTAATGAACTTGGAATCTTAGGAAATTGTATTGAATATCAATGTGTTTGAAATTGTTATGACACATTGGATTTTCATAGAGCTTGATGTAACTTTGATTCTCACAGGAGACAATATTGGGCTTCAACAAGTGATTGGTTGAATCTACAATCAAGTTGCAAATCTAGATAGCTTCATAGTAAGAATATGAAACTGCCATATACTTTGCTTCAGTGGAACTGAATGCAACTGTTGATTGCTTCTTGTTGATTTGATAAAAATGATTTATAAAATGATAATAATGATGTTTAAAATGAGCCTTATGATGGTCTACTTATACACATTGATTGTTCGCGAGGTGTTAGGGGTATGTTTATAACATCACTGCCCTTGAAAGCTTTCTCTTGAAAGCACAGTAATTAGAATTTTCTTTAGTTAAGCACATTTTTGTGGTGGAATGAAGTTTATCAGATATCTATTTATACTTTGTAGAGGTTTGAATTTGTTTGACCTTTGAGTGTTGGTGAGGTTTCTTTGTATTTTTTGCATCATAGTCTAAAGTATTTTGATGTGATTGTTTAACATGAAAGCTTTATGCTTATTGGCAATATATTTGAAATACCTGCATGATCAAGAAACTGTTATGGTTAATTAAATTACTAATTAGGTACTACAGAAAGAGGATGATGCTGAGAGGGCTTTCTTGGGTGACTCTGGGAGCAACCCAGAGGTGGTCAGACAAAGCTCTTCTAAGTCACAAATATGAAGAGAAAAAACTGGTGATGTATATGTGGTTGCTCAATCTGGGTTGTATTGAAAATCTTGGCAGAGAGTGTTTACCTTTACGTGTCTTCTCGAAAGTAGGTTGTCTGCTCACAAAATAAGATCGCTACATGTAGGTGATGGTTCTATAGTAAGTTCTCAGCCTTATCTTCAGAATGGCTAACATAGAGGATCAGGTTTGAATACAGGATATAATTTGATGAATTTGTACATTTAGAGTTAAAGAAAATTTTCACATTCCCTAGGTCTAGCCCCATTAGGTCACCTAGGGAAACAATTTCCTAGGAATATAGCTAGAGGAAAACTTCTATTTCCT
The DNA here is from genome assembly GCA_034641835.2 of Pinus albicaulis. Lineage (NCBI taxonomy): Eukaryota > Viridiplantae > Streptophyta > Pinopsida > Pinales > Pinaceae > Pinus > Pinus albicaulis. Next base: position 1,044,576,113 of record CM076577.1, on the reverse strand, counting down.
AGAGGCAGCTGCGTTGTTGGGTACCCTCACTCTCCTCAAAACTTGGGCCAATTTCGACGGTGGAATATTTAGATACCTCAAGCCCTAGCTCTAGGATCAAGTTTTGCCTAGGTGGTCCCAAGGATAGAACCTAGTAGGATCAATTTGACCTATCGAAGCAAAAAATATTTTCTGATCCTTTCCCCTAACCTTTCCAATATAGGAACATCATTGGTTGCTAAATTCCATCCCCAAACCTGGGCTGGGTCCACTTGGCCCCGTGTGGTCCCATTTGGTGTCAAAGGCCTTTCATCAAGGACCATTTGGGAATCCAAGTTCCCAAAGGATTTTAGGGATTGAGAACTTCCTTCATAAGTCTTTTTATTCTCCCTCAACCCTTCAATCCCCCTCTTCTCTCCCTAGAAGATAAATTCACTTGCTTAGAAGGAAAGCAAGTCCCACTCTTTATTTTATCTTAGAGAAAGGGTTTCGAGGGTCACTTCCCACCTATTCATTGACCAATACTCTACAAGTGACTTCCTAAAATACCGAGACTCCACCCATCGGTGAAATTACGTGAAGAGCATGGAGCCTTAGTTGTGGTGACAATGGGCTAAGCCTCCATCGTTTCCCTTGTCCTAGCAATTGCCCTCTTAGGAACACCTTTTAGGTCCACTACTAGTTTGAGTGGTAACAAGTTGTTCAAAATTGCATTTGTGAACAACTCTTTCGTATGCCCACTTTTTCCATATTACAGCTCCAAGATGAGAAGTCCGGGGCTATGGAGGCTACCCTTCTTCTCTCTGAATCAATCCTCTACAATATAGTGAACTAGGGCTAGTTGGTTCGCCTGCTTGACTATTACTTTAGTCCTTGAAAGTCTGCACATCCTTAGGCCCTATACACCTACTCTTCTACCAAATTTGTTGTCCTTCACCAGAACAAGAATCAGGGCTCTTCTTTGACAGTAATCTAACAACCCTCCAACTGTACTTGGACTACCATCAATCTGCCCAACCACAATCAATTATTTTTACTGATCTAGGGCCCCACAATATTGTCTTCATCTAGGGCTCTTCAAATCTGCCACCTAACAAGGGTTTGTGTCCTCTCAAGATCATTGTTCTTGTGTATCAAAAATTTGATCTTTGTTGTCCAATCTACGAACATATATGAATTACTCCTCTTATCATACTTCTAACAATCCGTAGATGACTGAACTGGGGTCACAAATCAGCCACTAACAGTCCATTGACTAATTTTTTATAGGTTTCTTCAGATATTTGTCTAAAACTCTATGGAAAGTCCACAAAAATCAACTCCTCTGCATGTCAATCCATTCTCCATATGGCACATTTCTTCTGCATGCTCAATCTTCTGCTCAGGTTCCACCCTCCTTTGGATCTATTGTCTCCACACATACCGAATCTGAAAACCATCTTCCAGATCTGTGGTCTTTATTGTAGAAATAAACCTCGCTCTAAGGGTCACAACCTGTCTTCTTCTACGCAAATTTGCCACAGTCTTAAGGGCATACCTTATGAACTAAACATGCTAGGAAACTGTCCTAACTAGGGCATTATACTTATGTACTTCTAATTGTTGTATAAAAAACCCTATCCACACATATAAAAAACACGACTCTTGCCTCCATAAGAGACTCGACCTAGCTCATATGGATCCATAGATTCTGGGCATTTCTTTGACTGAATCTTGACATGAACTTCATATCTCAATGTCGACCCTCAAACTAGGGTTAAATCAGTCAATATTACACCTGTGTCAACTTCTGTTATGGCTCTAAATCACAGTGCAAGCCCTCCATTTATTTTGGTCTTTATCACAGACCTTGCGGCCTACTAACCACCACAAGGCAAGATGGTATCAACCCTCTCTTCTATTTCATGTAGAAAATCTAACCAACGAGATTCAATCTAATCTTGTAATGTACTAAAACAAGATATTGAATCTTTCCTACAATTTGTGGAAACAACACATGATCACACAATCACATATAAGTAAGAGAAACAAGTTATCAATCACACAACACAAGATGTATCTGGGGAAGCATACATTCCTCACTCCTAGTACATCAAAATTCCTCACTAGTGTGGGTGCATTTTTCTTTGTCCTTTCTAGTTTCCAATTTCACTATTTCTTGTTGCAAATTTCAATACTCCCTCTCAACAAGAAAGGAATTCAATCTATCTCCATTCAGTACTTTTGGAATGTTCTGCATGCTACACTTCTCTAGTGTTGTTTGCACCTGCAAGTCCTAAAATTGAATATCCTCTGAACAACTTACTCAGTATATGCATCTGTCATCAGAATCTTCTGACTGCTGCTAGCTACTGTATCTGTCTAGTACTGGATTCTTTGCGCTGCTGCTGACATCTGCATCTGTGCCCTTTGAACTATTGCTAACTCTAATTTGTGATCCAGTATTTGACATCTGACTCTGATTTTTGTCTTGCTGACATCTGACTACATCAATTTAACTGATCCTTCTTACTACTATTGTACTGTGGCTCCTCGTAGCTAAGTTCAATCCATCAAATCACACGCCATCTCAATGGACCTTGCCCAAATTTCTTATCTTGGGATTATGTCTACACATCACCCCACCAGCTTACACCTCCAAGTATGGTTGTTCCCTCTTCCCATCTGGCTCGAAATTTCCCCCTCATGGAGGTCTCTGCTTGAGTGGATGCTTCCACTCAGTCTCATCTCTGCTTCTCCAATTGTGGCAACTACTCCACAACCTTATGAGACCGCTTCTCATGAAGATTCATGTTAAGAGGTATTTATGCTCCCTTTAAACCACCAAGACTCTAACTTTTTCCTTTCTCCTCAAAGCTTTGCATGCATCTGGTACCTCAATTACATATAGGTTCTTGACTCACGCACAGTGTAATTGTCCCGACGTTACAAAAATTTTCTAAAAAAGAGTTGATTTTAAATCGATGATATCTCCCTCATCCGAGCTCCGATTCGACCAACTTTTTTTTTTCTATTTCGGTAGATTTTCGCAAGGAATCCAAATAGCCTATTTGTTTTTGAAAATTTTACACCAAAATATTCAAATATTCTATGCAAACTCACCGCCCAAAAAATTTATGCTCTAATACCATGTAGAAAATCTAACCAACAAGATTCAATCTAATCTTTTAATATACTAAAACAAGATATTGAATCCTTCCTACAATTTGTGGAAACAAAACAAGATCGCACAATCATATATAAGTAAGATAAATAAATTATCAATCGCACAACAACATGATGTATTTGGGTAAAGAAACTGCTCAAAGGCCCTCTATCTCTATTGTGTATTAAGTCAAGGAAACATGAAAAAAAACATTAATGCTTAATCTCTCATGAGATTCTCCAACACTCTGTCAATTGTCTCCCGTTGATCTAGGCAAACTCGGTCTAGTACTTAGCCAATTCTGATCCTTACTTTAGCCTGCCTTGCTCATACAATCCTAGCTAGGGAATTAACTGCTTATTAATTAGGAAAATCAATCTTCCTTGATTGCACAATCCATTATGGAATCCCAATGACTTTATAATTTCACATGGGAAATTTTCTCTGAATACAACTGATAGTTATGTTCCCTTTAACCTCTGTCTCAACTGGGTATTCCTTGAAACTGACATGCATACAACTATTAATAGTGAATTATCGGTTATATGATTGATCACTCATTGTGAATTAAATCTAATTTAATTCACTGGACCTCTCACTAGCTCATAACTTAGTTAGAACCAGTTAAACTGATTTTAACGCATTTAATTGAGTTAATTACACTTGCACCCCACTAATGCATCAATTTCAACTGGACCCAAAAAATATTAGAATCCCTCTAGATGCCTCATCTTAGACCCTCAAGTACTTGAATTTCTTGAGCTAACTTGGTCATCATGACTTAATTAACTAACACAAGTTGTTATGAGATGAAATTACAATTTATTGTCCAATTTATTTAAGGGAAAAATAAATTAGACGCCCCACATTCCTCACTCTTGGTGCATCAAACTTCCTCACCAGTGTGGGTGCATTTTTTTTTGTCCTTTCTGGTTTCCAATCTCACTGTTTCTTGTTTCAAATTTCAACATTTCAGAATTTGATGTGGCCTTCACACAAAGACACCATTGAAATCACATGCCCAGATTCTCATGAGAAACCTCTCTTAAGCTCGATCTGCCAGAAGAGAACCAACAATATGCCATCCTACTTCCTAGCGCAAACGGACCCTTAAGGTATGTAACATTCTTCTGAACACTCACATGATGATCTTGCTCTTGGAGGATGATCATGACCTCCCTTTAGCAACCCTTACTCGCCCTCGTACTCGACCTACTTTAGGACTACATCTCTCTTCACCCCCTTGATGTGCCAGATAGTGGGAATACATGTCAAACATGCTAATATGTGCTAAGTGATAAGGCATGCCAAGATGTGCAAGGGTGTGTCAATGCATGTCAGGGAATGTCAAGACAACGAAAGGGAGAAAAAAGTTAAACTACAAGGAAATGAACACATAAGAGGGTTAATAAGTCATCAATTTACCTCTTCCAAGAGGGGCATGCTAGGCACACCAACACTAGGCAACAATAGGTGCCAAGTGCAAAGTCTTAGTGCATTCTAAGTGCCAAGTATTCCTTTGTTGCTTCTCATCTACTTTCCAACAACTGATAATCACAAATAAATTTAATATTAAACCATGCCAAATCATACCAAGGCATCTCAACGTATTCCACACATGCTAAGACTTTCCAAGCACCAACACATGCCAAGCGCCAATATGTGTCAGGAACTAGTGTTATGCATGTTATGAAGTGGAAGGGAATGTTGAAGAGTGCTAAAGTGTGCTAGAGAGTGATAATGCATGTTCATGAGTGTTAAGGATTACTAGGGAAAAACATTAAGGGACCACTAAGTAAAAATTCATGAAAGTTAATGAATATGAGGAATGTGCGCTAGAGACTAGTGTTAATGAGTGTTAGTTGTCATGCCAAGGAGGGACTGACAAGGTATGCTAAGCATTGGTAAGGCATGCTAGGGAATATCAAGGCATGTCAAGAATTCCAAAAGTGTTCTTGGGAGTTCCAGGGTGTGCTAATTATATCATGTGCCAATTAATAGTGCCAAGATATGCCAATACATGCTGGGTGCTAAGGATGTGGTGCAGGGGACCAGGGTATGTCAATATGTGTCAAGGAAAAAAAAGGAAGAACCAATAAGAGGGTTAATAAGTCAGGACTTTATCTTTTTGAAAAGGGGCATGCTAGGCACACTAATAATAGGTCCCAATACATTCCAAGTGGCATTGTGTGCCAAGTGCTAATGTATGTCAATGCATTCAACCAAGGTGTTCCAGGGCATGCTAGGGACTATATGCAACATGCCAACACATGTTAGCAGAGTACGATGTTGTGCTAGCGCATGTCACCATGTGCTTGGGTGTAAGTGTCATCACAAGATGTTCTAGGTACAAAGATGTTCCAATACATGTGGGGTGCTAAGAAATGTTAGTGTGTGCCAAAGCATTAATTTAAGGCGTGCCCATATTGGTGAGGATCGTTAGGTCTTTCTCATTAATAGAATTTTCAAAGCTTGATTATGTATTAAATAATATATTTCCTACACACAATAGTGGAACTTTATCTAAAGGGAATTTTCTAGATAATAAACTTAATATATATGAATCATCTTTTGACTCATAGGAAATCTCTATTTGACTAGTTATTACTTGAGGGAAATGATACACACTAATTACTTCTAAAAAATTCACTGACCCTAACCACTATGGCTTTGGACATATTATAAAAAATACTCCACAATAATGGTATTAAATCGTTAACTTTTGACAAAAATATTGAAGAAAATGGTGGTAGTTGTCATCAAAACTCATTGGAATTATGAATGGTGATATTTTTCGACCATCACCATAAGTGACCATCACCATAAGTAACAAAACGAGCATAAGAGCATTGGGTAGGGTCATTAAAATTTTGCACTAGAAGGTCACTCTGAAAGAGAATTAGTGATGGGCCTTTAACTACCCTCACCAAAAGTGTCATTCAAAATGTCTTTGGTGACGGACCATAAAGGACCATCACTATATACACTTACAGTGACGGTTTTTTAATGATCAATGACGACGGAAAAATTTTGCCTGTCACCAAAAGTAACAAAAAGAGCATTGGTGAGGGTCATTAAAAGTTCATCACTAGAAGTGTCACCAAAGAGAGAATTAGTGACGGGCCTTTAACAACCCTCACCAAAAGTGTCATTGAAAATGTCTTTGGTGACAAACCATAAAGGACCATCACTATACACACTTACAGTGACGGTTTTTTAAAGGCCGTCACCATATGTGACATTGGTGACGGACCTTAAAGGTCTGTCACAAGCATGACCCTCACCAATGTGATTTTTTCTTGTAGTGCACACTTTAGTGTTGGAGACATGGTTTATCTGAGGATCACCGGAGATCAGTTTCAGCCACCTAAGGGGACTACTAGGTCTTTGAAAAGATGATATAATGGCCCATTCCATGTAAAGAAGAGATTTGGTGAATTTGCATTTGAATTGGATCTTCCAGACCATATGCGTTCCACACATCCTGTCTTCCATATGAGTCAACAGAAGAAAAGCAGACTTGATGCTGATCACCCAGAGTGAGCAACACCACCGAAAGGTCCAACCACAATCATTGACAAACCACACCTGATTTTGGAGAAGATCCTTGATATTCGTACAACAGGTGTTGGGATCAATGCCCAAAGGAAGTTTCTCATTTACTGGAGGGACAAACCGGAGGATTCGAGTTGGGAACCAGAGGATTTGATGTGGAATTAACAAAAGGAGATAACAGAGTTTGATGAGCAATTGATGAGGTCTAACGGATTGCTGAGGATGACAATGCCTCAAGGTGGGGGAGTATGTTAGGCCCAATATGTGTCAAGAACTAGTGTTATGCATGTTATGAAGTGGAAGGGAATGTTGAAGAGTGCTAAAGTGTTCTAGAGAGTGATAATGCATGTTCATGAGTGTTAAGGATTACTAGGAAAAAACATTAAGGGAGCACTAAGTAAAAATTCATGAAAGTTAATGAATATGAGGAACGTGCGCCAGGGACTAGTGTTAATGAGTGTTAGTTGTCATGCCAAGGAGGGACTAACAAGGTATGCTAAGCATTGGTAAGGCATGCTAGGGAATATCAAGGCATGTCAATAATTCCCAAAGTGTGCTTGGGAGTTCCAGGGTGTGCTAATTATATCATGTGCCAATTAATAGTGCCAAGATATGCCAATACATGCTGGGTGCTAAGGATGTGGCGCAGGGGACCAGGGTATGTCAATATGTGCCAAGGCAACAAAAGGAAGAACCAATAAGAGGGTTAATAAGTCAGGACTTTATCTTTTTGAAAAGGGGCATGCTAGGCACACTAATAATAGGTCCCAATACATGCCAAGTGGCATTGTGTGCCAAGTGCTAATGTATGTCAATGCATTCAACCAAGGTGTTCCAAGGCATGCTAGGGACTATATGCAGCATGCCAACACATGTTAGGAGAGTTCGATGTTGTGCTAGCGCATGCCACCATGTGCTTGGGCATAAGTGTCATCACAAGATGTTCTAGGTACAAATATGTTCCAATACATGTGGGGTGCTAAGAAATGTTAGTGTGTGCCAAAGCATTAATTTAAGGCGTGCCCAGATTGGTGAGGATCGTTAGGTATTTCTCATTAATAGAATTGTCAAAGCTTGATTATGTATTAAATAATATATTTCCTACACACAATAGTGGACCTTTATCTAAAGGGAATTTTATAGATAATAAACTTAATATATATGAATAATATGTTGACTCATAGGAAATCTTTATTTGACTAGTTATTACTTGAGGGAAATGATACACACTAATTACTTCTAAAAAATTTACTGACCCTAACCACTATGGCTTTGGACATATTATAAAAAATACTCCACAATAATGGTATTAAATCGTTAACTTTTGACAAAAAAATATATTAATAGGTACATAGCGTCATCAAAAACTCACTGGAATGATCAATGATGATGGCCATTTTTTGACCGTCACCAAAAGTAACAAAACGAGCATTGGTGAGGGTCATTAAAACTTCGTCACTAGAAGTGTCACCAAAGAGAGAATTAGTGATGGGCCTTTAACGACCCTCACCAAAAGTGTCATTCAAAATGTCTTTGGTGACGGACCATAAAGGACCATCACTATATACACTTATAGTGACGGTTTTTTAATGATCAATGATGACGGACATTTTTTGACCGTCACCAAAAGTAATAAAAAGAGCATTGGTGAGGGTCATTAAAAGTTTGTCACTAGAAGTGTCACCAAAGAGAGAATTAGTGACAGGCCTTTAACAACCCTCACCAAAAGTGTCATTGAAAATGTCTTTGGTGACGGACCATAAAGGACCATCACTATATACACTTACAGTGATGGTTTTTTAAAGGCCGTCACCGTATGTTAAATTGGTGACGAACCTTAAAGGTCCGTCACAAGCATGACCCTCACCAATGTGCTTTTTTCTTGTAGTGCACACTTTAGTGTTGGAGACATGGTTTATCTGAGGATCACCGGAGATCAGTTTCAGCCACCTAAGGGGACTAATAGGTCTTTGAAAAGATGATATAATGGCCCATTCCATGTAAAGAAGAGATTTGGTGAATTTGCATTTGAATTGGATCTTCCAGACCATATGTGTTCCACACATCCTGTCTTCCATATGAGTCAACAGAAGAAAATCAGACTTGATGCTGATCACCCAGAGTGAGCAACACCACCGAAAGGTCCAACCACAATCATTGACAAACCACACCTGATTTTGGAGAAGATCCTTGATATTCGTACAACAGGTGTTGGGGCCAATGCCCAAAGGGAGTTTCTCATTTACTGGAGGGACAAACCGGAGGATTCAAGTTGGGAACCAGAGGATTTGCTGTGGAATTAGCAAAAGGAGATAACAAATTTTGATGAGAAATTGATGAGGTCTAATGGATTGCTGAGGATGACAATGACTCAAGGTGGGGGAGTATGTTAGGCCCACGATTCAACGTTCCTTACTAGGGTGAAAAACATGGGAGCACATAGACAATATCATCGACGGGCATGCCCATGGGAACCTCTGGTCGTATTGTGCAGCATGCGATGTTATGGGCGTTTGGTCACACCATAACCTAGGGCATGCGACATAATGAGCTAGTGGTTCATTTAGCATAGCAACATAGTGATGTTTATAGTGTGTCGACCATCATCGCAACAAAACTAAGTGGACAGGTCGACATTATGAAATAATATGACGGAGGGCATGCACCAAGGGGTTGGGTCGACTCAAGTCCACCAAGAGCCACCCAACGCTCTCACATCGGTGGGAGTCATGGTATAAGTAACATGGAGGAAGGGACCGTTTAAACATCAATGAACGAGGAGCTTCATCCATCGCACTTTATACCGTATCATTGGACTTGCAGAGATTGGTGAGGATCAGCCTGCAAGTTGGGAAAACAGAAGTCTGAACGCGTTCCAAGCCATCTCGGGAAGCGAGTACAAAATTGCAGGGCGTAGGTCACAAGAAGTGCAACGACATTAGATACGGTTCAACAAACAAGTAAGGAAGTGCAGGGCGTGGGTCACGAGTCACCACAATGTGCACAATTTGACGATTGCATTCACGACTGTGGGTGCGGGTCAGGTGCGAGACGCTATAGTGAATGCGAAGGAGGCTGAACGCGTTCAGGGTGTGGGTCAAGTCGTGTGAAGCCCTGGAAGCATGTCTAAATGTGTGACAAGTCGTGTCATGTGACATCTGTTTTTTTTGTAAAATATGTGCTTGGCTTGTATAAAAACAACGAGACAATTTTATCATATTTATATATAAAATTGTGTTTTAAACATGGTTATGTGCACATTTCTAATTATAGAAGATGTTTTATATTTTGCATGAAAGGTATTTAATAAGTGAAATTTAATACTTGGAAAACTTCAAAGGCATAGTTTGGAAAATGATGAAAAGAAAAAGTAGTAATGGGCTTCGACCCTCCCATGCACGAGCAGTAATGGGCTTCAGGGAAACTAATCCTACGACACATAAGCAAGTAGTTGAAGGTGAGATGGATGTCTCACCGGCCATTCGGTATCCACAGGCGATGGTGAAGGTTGGCTCTCTAGATTGCACAAATGAGCAACCGCTGGCTCTCAGGCCTTGCCCTAAGCTCCGCCGGCTTGAGATGAGTACGGTGATAGTTTTGCCAGATAGCAGTAGCGAGATTTGGCAGTCAAGAAACATCCTCGCAATGAAACGAGCACAATGCATAGGTGGCCCTGGTGTTCATCCCGCACGCCCGAACATAGATTACGGACTGCGCAGAAGAAATTCTTCATTGTCCAAGCCCTAGGGTGGTTCTTCCTTGGGCTTACATAGCACTCAGGCTCTCCTGCGATTGGCATTTGTGGGTGGTGGTGCCTCCGCACCTACTCGGACAACTATGTGGAGATTGGTGGTAGTCGTGTGTCTCTCATCTACGGTGCTCGAGACGTGGTTAGTTACAAAATCAACCGTGGGTGCAAGGAGGTAACATGGGTTTTAGGGGCTGTGGGACCAGTAGGGACTTAGCGCTGCAGCCCAACACAAAGAGAGGGATTGGTGGGTGACTACATGCCATGCAAACAAGGTTAGGTAGGATGTGGTCGTGTTGGCCATGGCATTGACAACCACCAGGTACCTGGGAACTCGAACTCCCACTCGGAGTCTAGTGAGAGCCAACAATCGACAGTGGCCATGGTAGTTTCTCTAGCTCAATCACTAGGCGATATTGAGGCTCCGACCACCCTCAAACCCATTTCCATTGAGCTCTACCTAATCTAGCTCACCCAAAACACCCTGCATGAACAAAGGTATGATTATCGTAATGAATTAGTGGCCTACATCAATGATGTCCAAAACCTATAGACAGAGACCCTCGAAGCTCTAGAGAGTTTGCACCATTTACCGAGGCGCTCTCAAGACCACCTCCGAGCTCTAGAGACCAAAGTGAATCATATCAGCTACATATGCACAATCAAGATTGTCTCTTTGCAGCTCCTCCACTTGGTCCCCTACACCCTCCCCCATGATGGCAGTTCCGGTATGTTTATTTTGTAATTTTATGCGAAAAATAACCAAGAGCTCTGAATGCCTTGGCAGGCACCCAAGTCCTTCTCGGAATTGCATGTATTTTGGGTTGCCTGAATGTAATACAATCATACTTGCTCCTACTATAATTTATTTTTATGATATCATAATATAATCTAGACTTTGACTGACAAAAAAAATTATTTTTTATAATTAATGTTTGTTATTTATTAAAATATTTGTTATGGTTAAAAAGTTTTATCATTAATATTATTAAGATAATTATTATTTATATTATCATTTTTTAATAATATTAGAAACAATTTTTAATATTTAATGTGGTTGATATTCATATTAATTTTCATTTTTAATTTATATGAATGATTTATATAAATAAATTAATGAATGAATTTTTTATTAATAACACAATTATTATAAATGTAATATTATTGTGATGTCTTTTTAGTATGGATTCTTTGGGTTTATTGTTGTCTTAGGTCTTTATATATGGCTTTCTTTTATAATTTATTGGGTATATTTATAATAGAATTATTATTATTTTACTATTATTACATTTTTATTAATATTAATAATAATATTAATGTAGATAAATGTCTTTCGGATTAATCGCATCATTATGATTAGGTCGACATTTCAAACCATCTAATGTGGTTCATCCTAAATGTCGATGGTTCGAAATGTCGACCTAATCATAATGATGGGATTAATCCGAAAGACATTTATCTACATTATGGATCACAAAAGTCTTAGATCTAACAATAATATTAATATTAAATTTGTATGCATTGGTGCCTATGTGTATATATTAACCACATTTTATTATGTGGTTGTGTGTGTGATTGGTATATGCCTATGTGCCTATATCAACCACATTTAATAACGTAGTTGTATTAGTATAAAATTATAAAAAAAACATATGCATATCAGATATAAATGGTATGAATTAAATGGTATGAATCAAAATTGATATTTTAGTTCTAAACAAAATTTATATTTTCCTTGTAAATTTGGATAATAATAAAAAATTAATCAATAAAATTATAAAAAAATAAATATTAACGATAAAATATACAATCTATTGTCTATAATTATAAAGATAAAATGAAATCATCATTCAGATATATACTAGCATATACTCGCCGAGAGCTCAGACACATTCTAAATATGGGAATATATATAATCGGTGCTTATTACTTGTCAAATATTTTAAAATTTGTGACGTTTATTTGTTGTCAAACAGTCTTATAGTAAAGACATGTTAAGATGAATACACCGAATATTTTGGATATGATTCTCAGATTCTCTATTTTAACGACTCTGTCAACTGTTGCATGGTCTTCAAATTCTCTAAAATTTATGCCGCTTATTTCTTAAGGACGTTAAAGATGACCATAAGGAATATCATTTTGGGTATGTTCCTCAAATTCTCTATTTTATTGCCTTTGTCAGATATGGCGTGATCCTCAAATTTCTTATTTTAATGTTTCCCTCGAATTCTCTATTTTAAACATTTAACTTTCTATTTGCGTTTGCGTTACGTATATAGTATCGCATGCAATTAACCTCCCGTGCTTATCACCAAGTTCTATACTTTGTGTAGATCGTAAAATATTGTTCATCGTTAGTTGTGTTATCCAATATTATTTCTGAAAGCTTAAAAAAACATAAGAATTTGTTCATTTCTAGCTATTCAAAATCAATGGCGTTTTCTCATTGTGCTGTTGTGTTGCCCCAATGCCCACAGTTAAAATATCAGTTACCCATTCAAGCTCTTTAAGACACAATTCCTTTTCTGTGGCCCTGCGAAAACCCATCCTCAGAAGACAATCAACACCCGCAGTATCTCCAGTCCACAGAATCCTGTGCCTACAAGCTGTTGAAGAGCTTCCACCGAAGCTCCAGAATATTGTAAAAGTATTCCGGAAAGTTCCAGAAACTCGTTCAAAATTTAGGCAAGCCTTGCTGTATGGGAAAAATATGAAGCCCATGCCTAAAGAATTTAAAATTAGCGAGAACAAAGTTCAAGGGTGTGCGTGCCAGGTGTGGGTGAGAGCCTTCATGGAGGACATGAAGGTGTATTATGAAGCGGATTCTGATTCTTGGCTGGCAGGAGGCATGGCTGCACTTTTGGTTGAAGGGCTCAGCTGCTGAAATAGTGGGTGTCACAACAGATTTTATTGAGATGTTAGGTTGTACGCAGAGATCGACACCTTCGAGGAATAATGGGTTTCTGAACACGCTTAAACTGATGCAGAGGAAGGCACTTCAAATTTGCACGGAGGATGAGAGTTCAGGTGATTTAAGTCAAATTTCAGTATGCAAAGAAAATCAGATAGCAGGAAGTATGTTGATTTGTTGTTATACCAAAATTTACAAGTGTTAGTAAATTTTTTAAACCAGTAACTACACCAGTATTATTAATTTTTTTAAAGCACTAACTATGACCTCTAGAGTGGGAATTATAAATTCCATAGAAATGCAATAATTCCTCTAACATTGATCATAGCTAGAATTGATATTTGCACATCAATGCTTGGAGATATAGCTTGTGAGAGTAGGGATGTTACACCAGTGCTTCTATATTCTCACAGCTCACTAGTCTCCTAGTTAGGAGAGTTGTAGGGGTTAAATTTATTTCTACAACTATACTAGCAATTGTTCCAAAAAGTGTAAAGAGAGACCCATAAGATTGTTAAATTTGAATTGTTGAATTGGAAAAGTTGTACTTTGGTTTGAAATAATAATTGTTGTACAAGATTTAGTTTGTTTAGTGTGTTTGTGTAAATTTTGTAATACAAAATTGAAATAATATTTGAAATATTGAGATGATTAAAGTCCCATAGTTTGTCTCTACATATCAAAGAGGCTGTGGTGCCATATGCATACTTTTCTTAGAAATGAGAAATGAGATATTCTTGTCACCTACAATATAAGAAGTGGCAGCAATTCAAAAGATGGTTCTTATATTGGAACTTTAGTTATAAACATATTGTTCCACAATATTTTAGATCTTTTAGATTTGTGAGTCTCTAATTTTTGAGAATTGATTGATAGTAAAGATGTTGTAAATAGAACCTTTTTAATGAATTGATAACATATATACTTACACCCCAATAAAAACTTATGGACGTTAACATAATGAACATATCAATAATATATGGAATATTGATTCCCTCTATCATGCAAGTATCATAATATAAGCAATCAAATTATTTGATGTACAAAATTGCCAAAAAAAACTCTTTTGATTTTTGTAATTTTCATTAGATACCTAAAAGTCCTTAGAAGAGAATTCAAAACTGAGATTAATACTTCATTTATAAAGGAATTATTGATCATCATTCATTATTTTGTCGAGGTATGGTGATGTTGAATTCGTGATAGATATCGAGACCCATGAGAAAGTAGCCCTTAGATTCACATTGCACTCGGGAATTGAGGATGAGATGAGAGTTGGCATTAAAGTTGGTGATGTGGATGTTCTCAACGGGTTTATGGGGATCCTTAGTTAGAATACCAAGTACAGAATTGTATTGATAATGGTGGCCCTTAGATTCACATTGAACTAGGGAATTGAGGTTGAGATGAGAGTTGGCATTAAAGTTGGTGATGTGGATATTGTCAATGAGTATATGTGGATCCTTAGTTCGAAGACTAAGTACAAAATTTCATTGATAAAGGTGATGATCACAAGGATAATGAAAAGAGAGACCAAATTCAAATTTGCATTGATAATGGTGATGATTGCGAGGTGATGAAAACAAAGAAAAATGTATAGTACAAGTAGTGAAAACAAGAGCTTTGATGCTTAGGAGGTGATGAGTAGTATCTAGGATGCTCTTGCAAAGAGCAATAGGGATTGCGATTTTTGGATGACACATGGAACATTATAATTGGTTGCATATAAGATATAAGTGGCGAGGCTTGAGGGGTCATCAACAGATGACAAAAGTAGGTGAAGTCAATTATCCCTCTCCTCTTAAGGAGAGTGTAGTTTTAGATATTGTCAAGTCCCCCAATGGGAGACTATATACATCTGTAAATTAGTTTCTGAAAATAATACAATTCACCCCAAAAAAAATATATCAAATAAATGGAAATTTAATATAAAATTAAGAATAATTAGCATGATTTATTTTTATTTTTATTTAAAATCATTTTTAAAAATATATATTTTATGATTAAAATATCATTATTAAATTAACCATATTTTTAATTAATTTCTTAGGTGTCTTTTAAGATTAAAACCTAAATATAATTTAAATAAAGGAAAGGGTGACGGTTTTTAATAATAAATATCACTATATTAATCATATAATTAAAGTTTTAGTTTAAAGATTCTATAATATAATTTTTTTTAGTTAGTTTTCTAAAATAATGAAAATAAAATAAATATTTTTGTTATTTGAAATAATAAGAAAGAAAATCATTTTTTTAATTTAAAATAAAATAAAATTATATGATTAATATTCCCAAATAAAATTACATTAATAATTTAATATTAAAATTATAATTTAAAATTATATATTAAATTTTAATTATAAGAATTAGTAACATTAATTAAACACTTATGTTTTTAAAAACATAATCAAAATCATAACTAACTATATTTGTAGCTCAAATTTTAACTAATTAGGTTGATACATAACTTTTATAAAATAAAATATATGCGAAATTTTTGTAAGTTATTTGGAATGGTTAACAGGTTGGAAAGAAAGAAGAGAAACGGTCAACGTAAAACATAGTCAAAATCATAAATAACTAGATTTATAGCTTAAATTTGAATCAATTAAGTTGATACATCACTTTTATAAAATAAAATATATACGAAAGTCCTTCGAAAATATATAATTAAAGGACCTCACGCGATTCGAACCGACTTCGCTATATTGACGCCTCAGTTTTCTTAGCGTTAAGCTATCTTTCCTGCACGGGTTTTAGCAGCAATTGAACCTCCTAGATCAGAATTATGGTCGCGACCGTTAAGACGCCTGACTTGTCATTGAGATTTGGGATTTTTTTTCCGTTGTTCCCAGCAGGTTTCTAACATGCAGGATCACATCAATTCTCTTAGAGAGCTTAATCAAGAGGTGGGGTTTTTAACTCCACAGAAATCCACTTTCCATCTTATTCAACATCGACTATGCAGTTAGGTCACAGCTTTTGCTGTGGCGGCAGACAAGGTGCCCGCAGATGAAATGCACCGTACTAGATCTTTCACTCTATAAATCACATTTAACGAAAGAGGTACCAAACAAAATTAAAAATGTGAGGTGAACTGATTTATATATATATATATATATATATATATATATATATATATATATATATATATTTAATAAACATTACAACATTGCTTGAGAAGGATAAGCCTTGGTCCCAATGGACTTAGGTTAGAGTTTTTTCTTACTTGTCTTGACTTCATTGATGAAGAGTGTTGGAGCACACTAAAACAATGACAAGATTCTAGAAGCTTTCAACATTATCTTAATAGCCATAATTCCAGAGATTGACATCCCAACTCCCACGGAAGCTTTCAAAATATTTCACTTTCAAATATTATTAACAAAATAATTTCAAAATCATCTCTCGAAGGCTAAAGAGTATCTTGTCTTGTCCAATTTCATCTAAGTATTTTTTCTTCATGGATACGGTAGTTTTTGTTTCTAGTATCAATTACAGTGGTTTTTGTTTCTAGTGCTTCTTATTGATAGCGTGTCTTTTTTATTTTTAATATTTTGTGGGAAAATGAAAGTTGTGTTGGAGGTGCAAGTTCACTTAAATCGTTGATAGAATTAAGTATTGTAGGATCAAATTTTAAGTGCTTTATTTATGTGTGAAGCCTTTTCTTTCATTGGCCATGTAGCTTGCAACTACCTTGTAATGGTGTAGTAAAGGGTTAAGCTTATGTTCTCAAAGACTTTATATCCTCCATTCCTCATTACCTTGTAATACTTTACTCGTAGTCATTTCATGATTAAATTTGTATCTTTATTTGAAATATTTACTATATTATGTTTACCATGGATATAAACAATTAACTTCGTGTTCCATTTTTATAAGTTTGGTTATTATATATTTTTTTATGTGGGTATATGCTACATCATGCTAACTTCTCTCACGAAATTTTTTTTTTCTACCCTTTTAGGTTTAATGGTGTGTTGTTTTTTGCACACCCTATTTACAAACTATAAGGGATGAAGATTTGGTTAAAAGTACAGGATTATATTGCTCCCCTCCCTAAACACGTGATTTTTTTCAAATGGACAATGTTTCATTTATAATATTATGATCTTCACTTATTTTAGTGTTATGGTTAACAACACTTGTTTTGAGTTTTTGTGTAATTAATGCTGAGGCTTGTAGATTTTGTGGTTGCAAATAGAATATGTATAGAACCACCCTTATATTCACGCTATAACAAGTTTTATCTTTGAATTCAACAAAAATTGGTTCCAGAAACAAACCTTACAATAAGCTTTATCTTTGAATTTCAACGAAAAGAAGCTAAGTTTGAGCTACTTTTGTTTCTTGTTTACATTGAAAAAATAAACCATTTACACATTTCATTCCGATGAAAACAAAATCCAATGATTTCCTTCATTTGAAAATCTGATTCGCTCAAAGGCCACTCCAATGAGCTGTTGACTAACAATAATTTCCAGAATGAACTGCAAAAATATGTGCAGAACCCTTAAAGGTGTAAAGATTCATTGAAGGAATAGAACATGCCTATAATGTTATTGCAAAAATGTTGCATCAAAGGAAACATAACAACATAAAGTGTGGATGATGGAGGGGAGGAAATGTGTTCAGGCTTTCCAGAGTCGCAGAGTTTCGTCAATGCCTGTGTGACAAATGTTGCTCAAACCATTGTTCCTCACTAAATATTCTTTTCCAATCACATAATTTTAATATTATAAGTGAGTTGAATTTCTTTATACATGAAAAAAAAATTGTAATTTGACTAAATAATAGAACATGTTTTAAAATTAAATTTATTTATAGTTAGAAATATATTTAAAACAACATAAAATCACAATTTAGGGATAAGTTTCACAAGTGTACTTCGGATAAGGAGCTAGGGAGAAAGAAAAAATAATATATTGAAGAGTTTAATCCCACCCATAATCATCAACAAAAATGGTACATAGGGTTCAATATTTCTTGGAGAGCCAAAATTCATATTTCTCACCTAAGGAAAATTTCACATCAACTCCTTTGTGAAATAGGGCACTGGAAAAGACCAAAAAAACTGTGGGAGGACAGAGTATGTTTTTTTTTCTGTTCCAAAAAAGTGGAAATAAAAAACATTTCATTTTAGAATGTGAGGCCTCCAAAGACAACAGGGAAAGTTATGTAGATATTATAGAACCTATATCTTGCAGTAATCTATTCAAAGAGGGGTTTATCAAGAAACTGGAGCATTTATTGTGAGGCTTCACAAGAAAAGGGTCAAATACAAGAACTAGATGGAGAAGAAATTTGTCCCATAGGTTATCTTTGGCCTTGTGAGTGTTAAAATAATTTATTACTCTCTTTATTTCTCATCTCTCCATAAGTACTTATGGTTGTTGTTGCACAACTCGTGGGGGTCCCACAATAATGAGTGACCATGTAAATTAATTGTAGTTAATAATTCTTTTTGTCGAGGATGACCATTCGTAAACAAAAAAAAAAAATACTCAATAACGTCTTAGGTTGAACATGATTTAAGGTGGGAAATTATCATAATTAGTTAAATCAATTTTTGTGAGACTTATTTTAGGAATCCCTAAAGCCAGAATTTCGATAAGAACTTGACCAAAAGAAAAGTTTAATTTTTTTTTTATATAAAAAAATTGGTTATGTTATGATTTAGATTGGTTCAAAAAAATCAAAATTATAGACATTTAATTTTTCAATTAAACATTTTATATCATTTTACATTAAAAAACCCCATAAACAGTTAATTTTTTTTTTAAATATATATAATTTAATATAAATCTTAATATGCTATCATTAAAGAAAATCTTTAAAAATATAGAATTTAATGTAAATATTTTTATATTTATATGCTATCATTAAGAATAATGTAAAAAGCCATGACTAAGATCACTTGTTTAAATCAAAGTGAGTCGAATCTCACTATATAATTTAGGAGAAAAAATGATCCAATTACACGATACTATTTAGGAGAAGAATCTCTAATTACATCGTCCCTCGAAACTATTCTCCTATCAATATGGTTTCATTCTGGATTATAGATGTGAATCTGAATAAGGTCTTGCGAAATGGAGAATGTGAGTGGCATTTCACAATTATCCATATCCACAAGTCGAGGCATCAGACGAGGATGCAAATACTATAGGATTCACCCCCGTCACTTCTCTTACAATTCATCTGGAAGGATTTTACTTGTAATAATAAAAAAACCCAAAAGAAGAACGTTTCTTGTGTATTCTAGGAAGTACCCATATATCCACCCATGGGAAGAGTGTTGCAAATCCTTGGGATTGGTTAAATAAATCAGTGTCACAGTCCCCTACTTTGTCAGAAGAGAGAATTTTTCTGCGGTAGTGCTATCCAAGCAAGCTTTCTCTAAATACCAGGGAGATTCGACGAACACTAATAAGCCTCAATCAACACTCTAGTTCAAGATATTTTGATGTAATTGACATCTCTTCACAGTTGTCTACTAATTCAAATTATGAATTTGATTCTGAGATCCTAGTGGAAAAACCTTGTGCTCCTCACCAATACCCATATAAATTCCAGTCAAAAGGTATTGAAGTATACCGAGGGAAGAAACATTATGGAAATGTAAATAAAGTGATGGATGGTAATATTTTGGAAGTGGTTCCCTCTTGGGAGTGTAGTGGCACAAATGCTTATTGTAACAAGTTGGGCCCTTTCATTATGGATAATAAATTCCATGAACTTAAGGGTGGTGTAAATAAGATAAAGCTTTGTGTGAAGAGGGAAAATGGAACTCATCTTCTGGTTAGTTGTATATGTTGAGAAACCTTGGAGCCATTAAGAATCACAGTGCATGTAATTCTCAAATCTTTATTTACATTCCGCTTTCATTTTCATTGAAACAAAGAAGTGTAATTGTTCACAACATTTTAAGCACTCATAAAAATACAAACCCCTTCTATCCTCTATCATTTTATATAATGAATCGCTAATATTTGCCACAGGATGTGTTAAAAAATACCTCATACTAGTACAAGAAGACAAAATTGGCCCGAATAGAGTGAGATGCAATTATAGGTTTTGGAAAATCATTCTTAATTATCCCCAGAAGAAAGCTTAGCAGAAAAAGACATGATTTCTCTGATCTAGGCAAGGATGTTTCATTCCATTGACAGAGAATTTTTGACTTGTTTTCCAGAGGGAATTTTGTGAGGAGCTTCATAGGTTTGGATGTTATAGCCATTGAGGAATTAGGGAGTGGGTTGGATCTAAAAATTTTCTTTCATATATGAGGAGCTTCTAGAATCACCTCATTCAAAACGTCCTGAGGAGAAGTCTTTGAAAGTTGTTGCAAAGCTAAAAAAATGGAAGGCAATCTTTAAAATATTTTTCTTGAGGGTCTCTATGATTCAATAGTGGGTATAATGCACCTTATAGGATACAGGTATTTTCGAAGGGATTTTTGAGCTCCATGGTGAATATTTTGCATGAAACAGGGGATCTGCGTGATGGTTTTAATTGCCTCATTCAAGTGAAAGTGTAATATTGATCTAAAAATTATAGATGCTTCATAAATCCAACAATGAATAATTTCTTGAAAAGCTAATCAGTCTTTGACGACCCATTTTCTTTCAAGAAGATCAAAATTGAGACTCTTCCCATTATATATTAGAGCCATACAGAAGATATTATCTCTGGAAAAAATGTCGAAGGCATGTTGCGTATATTGATAGCATCGCTAATTATTGGGTGCATTCTTATCCAATTATTGTATAGTGAAAATAAGGTAGAAGTTGCTTCATACATCTCCCTTGTCATGTTGGAACTTCAAGCCATTGGATATAGTTTTCCTATCATAATAGGTGAACAAATGCCTTGTTCGAGAGTACTAAATCTAAACCTGAGTACAATGTTATTATCGATTCGATGCATAGCATAGGGTTTGACAAGATTGAGTAGATGGTTAAATTGTTGTTGTTGATTTATTGTCTATTAATTCTAATATTGTGTCAAAAGGTTTGGAAATCTCGTATTTTCTTACTGAGAAGGAGTTCGTTAGAGCCAAGGAGAGTCCCAAGTGATAAATGAGTGTTTCATATTTCCATTGATATATATGCTATGGGTTTTTTAATTGTGTTGATTGTTCATAATATGAATACTAGTAGCTATCCAATTCAGTCCTCAACATATATGGACGCAGAACTCAATGGGAACAACCAACATGAATGGGATAAAATTGTCCCAACAATAAATTTGCAGGGGTGACATTTAAATGGCTGAGAAATGGAAATTGGACTTGCTTTGCAGTGGATTATTTCAGGAGAAGATCTCCTTTTATGTTGGACCAAATGTGGACTTCGCTTGAACG
This sequence comes from Pinus albicaulis, assembly GCA_034641835.2. NCBI lineage: Eukaryota > Viridiplantae > Streptophyta > Pinopsida > Pinales > Pinaceae > Pinus > Pinus albicaulis. The sequence goes on along the minus strand of CM076577.1, from coordinate 1,044,554,404 downwards.
ACTGTGTGAGAAGAATAATATTGCTAAATTACCATTCAATGTAAGAAAAAACCCTCATTATAGGAAAGTTTAGCCTAAAAGTGCCCATGAAATTGTCATATAATTTCCATTTCATAATATGTAAACCAATTAAAATAATTTAAATTCTAAAATAGGTACATGTAAAAATTTTGAAGGGAAAAGAAAAAACTACTTTTTAATTATATTTTTGGCCTATCTCCCTATAGGTTTACTCAAATATAAATTTTACACACTCGTTGGATGAAGAGTTAAATTTCACATCCAAAGAGTACCCATTATGCATACTTTTGAGAAGACCCACATTGATAAAAGTTGAAGATACATTAAAAACTTGTGTTGAACATTGTGTATCAGCTTTCTTAGGTGATATATATTTGCACAACCCCTTCCATTTCCATCGAGGGTTGTCTAAATGAATTCTAGGGTTATACCCCTTACCTTTCTTAATCAATTTTTCTTTGAGGTCTATGAACAAAAAGGATGTGCTCTGCAATGGGGTATGTTCGCAAACCTAGATTTCATCATTTTTTTAAAACATGATTTATTCATTAACCTACACTTGCCTACCCTTAAGTATGGTTATCCAATTTCTTAAATTCTATATTAATTCCATGGTGATCACATTTTCAATTCCCTGCAATTAGGAAAAAGATTATGTCCAACCCACTCTATTAAAAAATGTTGTGTGCTTTTTTTGAAATTCTCAATTAGGTTGCTTCGTTGAAAACTGAATGAGCGCCCATATCGGTTGTTTCTTAGGAAGTGATCTGGAGTTTTTTCAATGGTTTTTAGCATGTAACAAGTTCGAGGAGTAACAATGTTCAACAAATAGAAGTAACATAAGAGTTCAATGAATACCAGAGTTAACACATGAAAAACAAAGTTACTGTGATAAATTATATGTCTTGTCATATGTGTGGTTCTTCAACCCCCCGCCCAATAAAATTAAAGGGAAAAAAAAAACTTGAATGATGTGGTGGAAAATGAACATAATAAACCAAATAAAAACAAATTAATCGCCATAATGGAAGATCATCAAACCATGAAAATATCAACAGATACAAGTGACATGATTATAGGGTGCACAAAATGTTGATATATTCTTACGAGACTAAATATTCAAGGAAATAAGAGAATGGGAATATATTTAAGTCTCCAATAATGGCTAAGACAAATTCCCACCAAAATATTACTCCTAGAGAGAAAGAGTTTGAAGATATACTTGGCAACTTTTTAGAATTTCATTCCTGATATATGAAATTTAGAATAAATGGTTGTTCACACATACTTGACATTACCACCTTTCTAATGTAATAAATTTCCATAATGATCTGATTATCCTCCTTTATTATTGGAAGGGGAAGACAAAATAGAAGTGTTTATAAGGTGATTTAAAATAAAATCCAATGCCACAAACATGGCCTCTGCTTCCAGCAGGAATCCATAGCCTCGAAAAGGTTAAATTCTACCTCGTTGATATACTAGTATCCCATTCTACTAAGAAGGATTCATCACATAATTTTGATAATTATTGTAAAAAGACCATTTTTCTGGCATGGTCACCAACTAGTAACAATGCCATTCACCATAAATTAATGAGACAAAAAATCTGGCTCGTGATGATACCTCTTGTCCTTAGACTTAATTTTCGAAGGCCATTAACTTGGCTTAGTGACCCCAATGGTAATTTAACCTTATTAAGTACTATGATCATGGTAGGTTGGCTCGTAATGAGGCCTCCTATACTTTTGGTGCATTTTTTTTTATTAGCAATTTTCTCACTTTTTTTATGATAATATATTAGTGAATGGGGTATCTCATAAAATCTTTAAGAGTTAGGGATGGTGTAAAAAGTATTGTAATAATTATCCTTTTCGTTTGCTAGTTTCATCTAAAAAAATTATTTGTTAAGGAGATCACCAGATTATAAGGAAGAAAAAGAAACTCCTGTGGTGGTAACTGAATAGATATATCATGGAAACTTTATGTATTTACAATATTAGTATTGTTAATTTTTATATGAAGTTGAGAATTCAAATAAAATATTCGCATTGGGTAATCATTGGAACAACATAATTTTGTCACCATGATTTTAGAAAAGTGCTTCAAAATCAAAATAATTTCACACAAAAATGGTTACAAGTTAAGAAAATAGTAATCATAAGGGAACAAAAATTGTGTCAAAAGGGAATAGTAGCTATTACTAAGGGAATAGTAGTTGTGATGATAGGGAACAATGACTGTGACTAAGGAATCAACAATGAAGGAACAATAGTTGTGACCAAAGGAAAAACAACTGTGATAAAAGGTAATAACAAACTATGATGAAAGGGAACATCAACTGCAACTAAGGGAACAAAAATGAAGGAATAGCAGTTGCGACCAAATGAACAAAAACTATGACCAAAGGAATGGAAATTATGATAAAAAGAATAACAAACCTTCCCCCCTATTTCAATATTACTATTATTATTATTATTATTATTATTATTATTATTATTTTATGAAACATAAATTTCATGAAAATATAAAAATTATGTACAAAATGAAAGAAATTCTGGAAAAAAATTTGCTAGATGTAGCTACGAGGTTACCTCCCCAATCAACTACGTTGTGCAAATTAGAATCATTACATATCGTATGGAAAAAATACTCTCAAGTAAGTGGTTGATGATATAGGCAGAGTCGGTGTCCATTAGCAATAATAGAGATGCAAGAGCCATAAATAGTAGTCAATGTCACTGTACCATTTTGATAGACTTCGGTAATCTCATAAGGTCCTAACCATCTCGTCTGATATTTTCTTTGAAAATATTGAAACCTAGAATCGTACAAAAGCACCCAGTCACCTTTTTGAAAATTTTAATTTAAAATAATACAATCATTACTTTTGGCCCTTTTTTGTTAAATAACAGTTGTGTGTTACAGGGTCGGTAGGAGCATCTCATCCAATTCATTTTCTATCATAATCATTACTCCTCTTCTTCTGTGAAATCCAATCCAATTTCTCTTGTAATATTGAGATTCTTAATCTCAAATTAAATAGGAAAAATGGGTTCCTTACCAAAAACAAGGTGGTATGGTGAATAGCTAGTAGTATTGTGCCTCGTTGTTCGATAGGCCCATAATGCCTCTGAAACTTTAGATGCCCAGTTATGGTAGTTTGTAGTTATTGTTTTGGTCATAATTGCCTCTATAACCTTATGCATACTTTCCACCTCTCTTTCTGGTTGAGGATGGTAAGGAGAAGTGATTTTGTGCATAATATGGTACTTCTGTATAGTGGTAGAAATTTTATGAGGAGTGAATTGTTACCCCCCACCTATTATTATTTCCCTAGGTAGTCTGTACTGCAAAAATAGTTCAAATAAGAAGCTAATGGCTGCTTCTTATGTAGCTTTCAAGAAAACTATTACTTCCACCCATTTAGTCACATATATTGTACAAAACATGATGTACGCATTTTGATTCGATGGTAGGTTAAAGGGGCCTACGAAATCTAGTGCCCGTCTTTCAAAGGGTTTATTACAAATTCTAGCGGCAGGGGCATCTCATCAGCTTAAATGGGATGACCCATTCTATGACAACTATCACAACTTTGGACATACTTCTTTTCATCTTTGAATATAGTGGGCCAATAATAGCCCATATGGACTACTTTATGCCCAGTCCTACGCTCAATGAAATGTTCTCCGTAGGGTTCATCATGATAGGCTATGACAATGTCATAAATATTGTCTTCTCTAATGCATTTTCAGATCTAAAAGTCTGACCCTATATGAAATAGGTAACCATGTGTCCAGGAGAACCATGCATTGTGTTGAAGAATAAGTTTCCTATCCCGGGGTGGATAATGCACTAGAATTGTTCCTGCTACTAGGTAATTATCCACATTAGCATACCAAGATGTCTTGATTTTTCTGGAAAATAGGTGTTGATCTAGAAATTTAAGTTCCACAAGTAAATAATTATTTGTTTTAGGTACTCTAGATAGAGAATCTGCAATGATATTTTTCTTTCCTAGGAAATCCTTCATAGTAGTATCTAACTCCTGCAATAACAACAACCATCGAGTTATTTGTCCATTGGTAACAGGTTTATTATCTAGGTATCTACTTGTAAAATGATCAGTGTATAGGAAAATAGGATATCCCATTACATAGTGACAGAGTTTATTAATAGAATACACAACAACTAAAAACACTTTTTCTGTCACTATATAATTTAGATCTGTCGATGTAAGGTTCTTGCTGATATAAGAAATGGCATAAGTCTTTTGTCTTCTTCCTATCAAAGGAGGGATAATGTCGTTATGTTTGATGCGTCTCATGAAATGTGGAAGGTTAAATTCTAGTTGTCCCTCTCAACATAGGGGTTTTTGAGACCATCTATCTAAGTTTAGCAAAAGAAACATCACATCTGTCAGTCCATACGAATTCAAATTTTCCTGTCAAAACATATAGTGGTGTTTCTATATTTGAAAATTTTGATATTAATATGTGATAATAACAAGAAAAGATGCTCGGAAACTATGTACCTCAGTTTTTGTACGAGAAGTAGGAAACTTAATAATTACCTCAACATTTGTTGGATCCACTTGAATACCTATATCAGAAATGTGATGTCCCAGAACTACACCTTTGTTCATCATCATATGATATTTTCATGACTAAGGCATAATCTCGTAGAATTGCATCATTCAAGATTTTTTTCTAAATTTTGTAAGACCTGGTTAAGCTCATTACCATATGGAGTAAATTCATCCATCTACAACTCAATTCCTTCACTAGTCAAATCATAAAAGATACTTAAAATTTCCCTCTGGAAGGTGGCTAGTGCATTCCACAATCAAAATCGTAAAACTATATATGCAAACATTTCCAAGGGCAGCTAAATGTGGTCTTATCCTAGTCTTCAGGAGTGATTTGAATTTGATTATAACCACTAAATCTGTCCAAAAAGGAGAGAAATTTCTTTCCAATAAGGGTGTCAAGGACCTGATCTACAAATGAAGGGGGAAATGGTCTTTCTGTGTAGCCTTATTCAGTTATCTATAGTCCACAAAAATTCTCCATTTACCATTTTTCTTGGTGATGACAACTAATGGTGAAACCCACTAGATATCTATATAGAAATATAAAATTGACATTCAGGAGCTTTTGCAACCCTTGTTTTACTACATCCCTAAGGTGTGGATTTAATCTTCTTTGAGAATCTCGAATAGCACAGTAATATTTTTCTATATAAATGTGATGGGTGCATAGTTGTGGATCGATTCCCTTCATGTTAGAATATTCCCAAGAAAAAGCCAATTTATATTTCTGTAGAATATGAATTAACTTTCTATGTTGCTGATCATCAAAATTGGCATTAATATTCAAGGTTTTACCAGGCTCAATTTCAATACAAATGTTATTATGGAAAACAATAGTAGGTATATGATCATTATTCAAAACCTCTAATAGATCTTCTTGGGCCTCATTATCAAGAATGAATTTTAGCATTTAACATCTTGGGTTACCAGCATGAGAATGTTTGTTAATAAATCCATTAATTATATTGTCCTTGATTTGAATTTTAAATTAAAGAGTGTCATCGAAGGTAAGAAGAAAATTTAGTTTTTCATCTTGATATTTGAGCAGGAATAATTGATAATTTTCAATAGATAAGCTGGATTAGCAGGCGAATATAAGGCAATATGTTTTATACAAGTTTCTTTTTTAATTGTCATATTCCTTGTCTGACATCTTATATATACGTTTTTATTCTCTCCCTAACATCATAGGATTCCCATCCATTCTATTTCTAGGATTGATAACTTAAAATTCCACTGCATACTCCCAGGAATATATAGAAATTATAACATCTTCTAAAGTGTTCTCTCGTTTGAATACCAATTTTTCAACTAGTTCCAACAAAGTGGAAGTCAATTTCAAGGTTTTTATAGTAAGGATACCAAAATTATCTATATTTAAGATGTTTATAGCAGCTGCTAAGTCCACCGGTTTATTTGGGAAATTGCGACCCTGAATTTGAACAATGACTACTAGATTCCCAAGGTCATAATATTTAATAGATATTTGTTTCCCTAAGATAATGTCATAGAGTGTTCCTAAAACATGGACTATAGGATATTCTTTGGGTTTCCTCCTAGGATTTTTTCCACACAATTCTTTAATAATTTTAGTATAAATTGGAACATCTCATATAGCCTGAAGGAGTGGGATTTTTATGCATAAAATTTTAAATTACCCTACAATATTAAAATCAAAATTGACTCGTGGTTTAATCATTTTTATTATTTTGGGGAATGGAGGAGCATCAAATATAGTTTAACGAGGTCCTTTTTTTTAGTCGACACATTAGGTGCCTCTGTTTTAGAAACAACTACAATCAGAGAAATGAATTCTGCTAAAGGCTGCTCTTCGATGGGGTTTCCATTAAATTTCTATTCTTGGATGAATTTATTGCCTTTTAGGAAGATAAATAATGTAGATATTAGCCAAAATTCATTACATTCAATAAGGTTGGGTTAACGATCAGAACTTTTAGCGATCTCTAAATATTGGACATGCCTATTATTCAGATTAGGATTTGATTGAGCAGGTAATTAAGGATGTAGTGGAGGTTAATAATTTGGGGGAAATTGAAATGGAGCTTGCAAGGATGGCTATGACCGGGGTATAATTCCAACAGATGGGTTGACTTGTCTCGTAGGACGTTGCCAATTTTGAGGCCACATTTGTCCTTGTGCAGATGAATTTGTCCACTGTGAAGGGTATCGATTGTTTGCTAGTTTTTTCCATGATGGGATAGAATATTTTTTATTTGTACACATGGATACAGTGAATGGTTAGTTTTCCCAAGGTGGTACAAAGTATGGCTTAGATTTCCAAGTGGGACAATTTTTTTTTTGGTAATTCCATGTTGAAACTTGATCTAGGAATTAGTTGTCGAGCATATTGTCCAGAATAGAAAAAACAAGGGTCATGTATCATAACTGAAGGGTGAATCTACTACTATCGTTGTTGTGTCATAATATATGATGGATTTGTATCTTCCTCAGCTTCTTTCAAATATATATTTTAATATAGGAAGTGGGGGACACCACTCTGTTGAGTGATCTTTAGTGAAAATTTCACATGTTTCAATCATATCCAATGTACACTCTCTCTGGTTGTGCTTATTCTGACAACAAGGACATAAAATAGCCATATCTTTTTCTGATTCAACTTTTTCTTTCTTGACCTATAGAAAATCCAACTTTGTAGTTAATTTTCTCAAAATATCAATTTTAAAATATTCTAAAAGATTACCAATGTCTGCTCGAATTACACCTCCGCATGTAGCCTTGTTGGTCATGCTGAAATGATCTTGTATTCCATATATGTTTCTCATACTTCCTCATGAGAGCCTAATACACAGTTTAATAATATAATCATACTCTTTTTTTCAAAATATCACCTTGCCCCATTAAATAAAGTATATCTATCCACTCATCTTTCATTCCATTGATTAAAGTAGTTTTCGACACTTCTTTGGGTAAATTTGTGTAAGGTGATCTCTAAAATTTGTATTGAAATATTTCAATGTATTCTTATAAAGTCTCATCATACTTTTCCATAATGTTAAAATTTTCCTCTCTTAAGTCCTTAGATTGGAAATAATCTTGATATTTGTTAAGGAAAACATTTTTCATTACATGCAATGAATTTATAGTACCGCCTCCTAGTCCCATAATCCAACGTAGAGCTGCTCCCTTCAAGGTAGAAGGAAACAGTTTCAGTTTTTGTGGGTTAGTGGTATCATCACAACCTTGGCATAGGACATCGAACTCAAACAAGAATGCATCAAGGCCTTCAGAGCCCATTCAAGGAAAATTTGGGATATCTTGTAATGGAATGGATTTCATTGGTGCATTGGCTATGGATCACTATAGGATATTCTATGGTTGAGGTTTGTTTTTATCATTTTGCGTTCGCCATCTGGTCAAAACACTGTCAGTAAACTTTAGGGATTCCGTGATCAGGAGGTACTATCTGAGAGGGAGGACTTTGGCTAATGTTCGGCCTTTGAATGAGTCTCACAACACTAATTAAGTCATGTACTTCACACGATTTCTCCAAAACAGGGGTTGAAAGAGGTCTAGTTCAGCAAATTGTGAGTCGAGTTCAGTACATTGTGCATCTGCTCCACTTGTTTCACCTTCCCCCTCTATTAAATTATAAGAACTCCCCCCAAATTTACTAGAAGGATTGAGGTGTCTAATGGGTTTATCTTGGAAACTTCATTCAGATCCTTCAGTATTGTAGTGACTTAGCATCAGTTGTAGTAGATGATCTAGCCACTCGAGGGGTTCCCTTCCCAGATATTTTCATGGGACCTACCGATGTTTAAGATTCAAATATTCGAATGATATCGTCTATGGAGGTCGAACTTCCAAGGCCAACGAGACCTTCGGTTTCGGGTTTTTTTTTGTGTAAGTTTTTAATCTATAATTACATGGTTTCTAAGCTTCTTCTTAGTCATACATGCTACATAATCTAAGTGTATCAACTAAGGGTAGGCATTGGAGGAAGTTTTTTACTTAGTTCCTATGTAGGTTCTTACCTTCTGTATTTTATATCCAACCCTTCATAGATACAATTAACACTTCTTTGACAACCTTCCCGGAAACGATGCCAAAATTTTGGGCACTAAGTTGTTCCTAAAGAATCAACTTAAGTCTATACACATTAATTTTTGAACATGGGATTTCATATTTTTGTTGGAAGGTTGTCCACACAGTTGGTGCAAGGGTAGTGTTAAGATTACCTTGGTATAAGTTAAGCTAAGAAGACAAAAATACTAAGAAATGAAAGGAACATAAAAAGTTTTACTGAAAGAACACTCGCTTTCTACCTCTAGTTATAATCAAACTAGTAATGGAAGTAAATTGTTAAGATTCTATGTAGAAATCATAAATAAATTTAGGTTGCTTCCTAGGGAATGATAACTGTGTTATAGGAACTGAAATGCATCTATTAGAAAAATATCAAGTTATTTAAAGCTAAAAATTCACACTTGCTGCAGAAAATAATAAAAAAGAATAACGTTGTAAAGGAAATATTGTTTAACGCTATTCGCCACAATTTCTTGTAAACAGTAATAGTAAATCTGGAAAACAATGATTTAATCTAAGAAATGATTGACCATTCAAAAGTTGAAAGTGAGATGTAATAATAATACAGAAAAAGACAGTATTCATTCTAGGACTAGGCCCATGGTCCCTGGAATCTAAGTGCCTTGTAGTTAACTCAATGCATTAGATTAAAATTGAATCATTGAAATCTTCATTAATATGCAATTGTAAATTATAATACGATTTTGTAAAAAATCGGGACAATCTATTTCTCCAGTCTCGTTTTACAATTAATAGGAATAGTTCACCTCCTTTAATAGAGTCCAATCTTGATTTTATATTACAAAATAATCATAAATTCAAAATGGTAAATTTATCCTCAGAATCGAGAGATTATTAGGATGCTTAAATCAAGCTATGCAATCTCCAACGTCTTCCTTATAATAGCAGGTCATGATCCTCTTTCCAACCGTCTCATGCATATAGGACATTGATCCACGGTTAGTAGGTCACAAATAGTCTAAATGATTTCCTCATGGCTCGACCTTCCTCATCTATTCAAGGAACAAAAATCAACTTCAAATATTTCGTGTCCAAATATTGACCCAAATCGTGATTTAATGACATCTTGAAGACTCAAATTGATTCACTAATGAAATAAAATAACAAAATAGTTATTAACTCCTTTATAGAACACTTTAGCATTCAAATGATTATAATCTATGCTACAAAGGCTTGAAAAACTAATTATAAACTAAGGAAATAAGGTGACGAATTATACCAATTCCAATGCCCCATAGAGGTGTTAAACACATTCCTACACTAACTACTAGAAGGAGAATATCTAGAAACTTTAAACAAAGTTATAGTTAAAAAAGCACAAAAAATTGACGCAAGTAACAAACTATTAAACAATAATTTTATAGGAAAATAAACATAAAATCTAAAGCAAGTTCAATGTACTTTTTAGAAATGAACTCTTTATACTTTCACCAAAAGTGTTCAATAATAACATAGTGATTTCAAAGGAACTTTAAAATATAACATGAACTTAAATGTCTCACACATTTGTTTTTTTAAATCTATCATCGAATAGTTAATAAACATAAAAAAATCATAAATAATTTAGAAGATTTTAATTTTACAGGTTAAAGAACATTAACAATTAACTAATCAAATTTTATTAGCTAATATTAATTAAAATTTTATTAATTTACATTTATAAAAAAATTATTTCATTTAAAACACTCATGAAGTGTATAAAGAAATATTTGGTAATACCAACCTACTAGTAGGTAGATAGTTGATGAATGTTCATATTGAATCATCTCCACTAGTGATTATCTTCAAATTTTCTAACACATGGTTTAATTCATAATTGAAATGTAAATTAAGAGATGCTTCAAAGTTTCTATATTCAAAATTAACATTATTGAAACAGTGCTTCACACATGTAACTTATGATTAATTTTCCTTTCTCATTATTATTAAATTGATATAAGATCTTAATTTTGAATCAGATTCTAAGTTAGAATTCTTAAGGTTATTATTATGTTGTAAGGAGTTCCTTTGGGAATAATTGCTACTTTGCACCACTTTGCGACATCATATTCAGTGTTAGACAATTGAACGATATTGTGTTGTCGAATGATGATTGTAGCCATAAGCATCTCATAGGTAAATTAACTGGCTACGAAAAATGGTTTAGGTTGTGTTTATTCTATGAGGTGGAAACTACCCTATTTTTTTCTTCCATTCTAAAAACTTAAATTCAATCTTTCTTCATCCTGAACATATTGCAGCTCCCTTCGATTCAATTATTATTCTCTACTTCTAAAGGATCTGCTTCATTTGGTTTTCTTTTTGAGCTTTTATTATTAGTTCATGATTTCTTTTGTTTTTACACTTCCTTTCTCTCATGACTTCCATTTTTGTTTCAGTGAGAAATTAATATTGATGACCTAACTGAGTTAGGGAGACTTTATTTAGACAATATTTCCACCCTTTCGACATATTGAACCTCAACCAATAGGATCAAATAGGCTTGTAATGCATTGTAGGATGCCTCCTGGGTGTTTTCTTTACTGAGGGACAAAATCTCCTTGAAGACTTTTGTAGTGAAGTCTACCTTGCACTTCTATGTCGAATGCGTGGGTGTGCTCGAAAGGATTATCCTTGTGCAAGCTCAGGAGTTCTTTTTTGATAAGGTTAACTTTTATGGAAAGCACAATTTTCTTTGTCATGAGAAGATTACCTCTGATGGAAAGCCTAGTTATCTTTATTCCAAGTTTTCTAGGGAGGATAGTTATTTTTCTAGCTAAATTGTTTTCTGCTAGTATTCAAAAATTCTTTCCTCAAACAAGAAGCGTTGAATTTCTCAAGAATAAGTTGCTTAAGTATTAATTATTTTTTGTTTTTTTATAACATAAATTTCACTTGTAAGTTATTTGAAGGATATGTATATCAATAAAGTTAGTAAAATATATCAGAAAATGGTTAGAGTTTGATAGTGAATTAAAGGAGAAATCTACTTATATATACACGAAATGGTTTCTTACTGTAAACTCTACATGAGACGTTAAATTAGTCAAACCCATATTATATTAGTCACAAGAACATCATTATGATATTTAACTTAATATAACAATCACCATAAGTGATATTATATTGTAGCATAACACAGAGAACCAAAAGATTATATTCATTAAACAAAACAATCTAATTAGCACCTTCCATAGACTGCTCTTGTTATTGATCCTAGGCATTTACTACAGTTACTTTTCAGTGAGGTTCAAATCCAGTTCTTGGATATTTTGGTTAAATGATTGAAAAATAAAACAGTAGAGTAGTCTAACTAATCATTTAACTAGTAGGTTACTTTGTACTATGAAGAATTTTTGAGACCTTAACCTCCCACCTCTTATTGAACACTTTGATTACACATGGATTGTGCATGTACAACTTAATGTTTAATATTGTATTAGATTAAGTCTTGAATTTCATGAGAAATAAGAGATTTGAGAAGAAATTGAATGCTTGAAATTTTGGACTTACCACTCTTACAAATGGTAAGAAATCTACCAAAGGAGTAGTGGGACCAATTTTAGAGATGATATCTAAACTAGAGGCTAATATTAATCGAAAGTTGGAAAGGGAAACAAAGGAAAATGACTGAATGTAACAACACTAGTAAAAATACATGTAATATATATATATATATATATATAAGACCATGGTTTATGGGACACATTCCAAGCTAAATGTTGGGCAAATCCTAGTGGGTGTTCATTTTGATTATTATGGCTAAAGGAAATTGGCAAAGGCAATGAATAAGGATTTAGAAAGACGAAATGGCGTATTTGGCACATTTATTTATGAAAATAATGTAAAATGGGAGAAAATGAAGGTGAAAGGTCAGAGGTTGCATGTGAGGAGGAAAATGAAGGAAAATAATGGAAAATGAAGAAAATAGAGGCCTCATTTATACAAAAGTTTCTTAGGATTAGTGTTAGGTCCCTATATTATTGGTTTAATCCATTATTGTTATTACTGTAGCCCCCTTATTGTTATTGTTGTACCCTTGTAACCCCAATATTGTTATTATTGTGCCCTTACATTGTTATTGTCCAGTCGACTAGGATTATATTATGGGCCCATGGACTCCTATATATAGAAGGAGGTTTGGGTCATTTGTATCATCCACGAATTGTTTATTTATGTAATGTATTGGAGGTTTCCCCCTTGAAGTGGCTGAGTTATAAGGCATTGATCTCTCTTTTCTTCTACTTTTGCAGTTGGTTTCATAACATTTGGTATCACAGCTTTGGATTCTAGGGTTTCGCTGCTCTAAATAGGACATCGTAGAATTTTAATAATAAATTATTTTCTACAAAGATTCAGAAGCTACAATTTGTACAGCACGGAGCCGAAATTCTGAGGAACATCGTGCACAAATTTCAGATCTCAGTTCGCAATATTTTTGGAGATATGATTTGGGAAATTTAGGGTTTTTTCATGCTCCCGAATTTCAACTAAAATAGGTCATCGTGGCATTTTTGCTATAAATTTTCATATACAAAGTTTCAGAAGCTAAAATTTTTACAGTACAAAGCCGAAATCCTGAGTAACCTCCTATAGAAATTTCAGATCTAGGTTCACAACATTTTTGGAGATATAATCTATGGAAGTTAGGATTGTTTCAGGCTCCCGAATTTCATCTCAAAGAGGTGATTGTGGGAAAAGAATCATAAATCTCTCTGAGAGTGGGATTGGGATTCTATAAAAAGTGGCCACAATTACATAGAATGTAGTGTTTGGTATATCAATTTCAGAGCTGAAGGAGGGAACAGTGACACGTGGCAAGTCGTACAAGCTCACTCTACTAAACTTGTCCATAATTAGGTCATCATGGGAGATTGGGAATAATTTTTTCTTGAAGAATCCAAATCAGGTCAGACATGTGGCATTCAAAGGAAGATTCAGAGGGTTATTTCAGGTCTTAGTTTCAGATATTGAAGATCCAGAATTACAGATATATTTCAGTTTCAATATCAAGCTCCTCAAAAGCAAGAAAAAGGTGTGTATTTTTTTCAAATTACATAAGTCTCGTTTGAATTTATTACAAGGCCATATTGAAGAATAGATATCAGTATTGGGTTCTAAAATTCCCCCTAAAAAGAATTCAAAACCAATTAAGCCTTCATAAGGCTCTACTATGACTCATGAATATGAATAAACACAACATGAAATATCAAAATTACAAGAGCTAGTGCACGAAATTTCGCTATCGCAAAGAGAAACAAAAAATGAAATGGAAGTTTTGAAGAAAGGCATGGAAACTAATATGGATGGTTCGAGAAAAGGCGTGGAAGCTAATATGAATGCTTTGGAAGCAAATATAGATTACATGGAAGATAAGATCGATGAAAAAATGAAAGACAACATGGAAAAAATGAAGAATGATTTAAAAGTAGACATCGAAGTTTTGGAAAAGTTGATACAATAAATATTTCCTAATGGCGAAAATATAGTAGAGGAAACTCATGATGGGAACAAAATAAATGTTAATCGTGATTTCATAAAATCTAATGTTGGATGGAAGAACCACCATATTCCAAAGATGGATATGAGGTAGTTTGATGGAAAGGATCCCCTAACATGGATACTATAGATGGAGCGATATTTTGATCTCAATAATGTGAAAAGTACAAAAATGGTATGCATTGCAGCTTTACATTTGAACAAAATACATTTGTATGGTATCGATGGCTTTGCTCCCGTAAAAAAATTGTCACTTGGTCAATTTTTATGGAGGAAATTATAGCACATTATGAGGATACAAAAAGCAACACCTTATTTTGCCAATTGATAAATCTCAAACAAAAGGGTTCAGTGGTGCAGCACATTGAGGAATTCCAAAAATTGAATATAAGGGTAACTGATATTCCAGAGGAACACGGGATTGATGTCTTGATAGGGAATTTAAAGGGTAACATCCAACATGAAGTTTGTATTTGGGAACCTGATTCATTGGAAAAGGCGTTCAAGTTGGCAAGAAAAATTGAATGTAAAATCATGGCAACGAGGAAGCCTACCACTCACATAACTAAATATGGAAGTGTTTCTACTCCTATACTTCCACAACCTACAAGTTTGAAACCACAGAAATTGGAAGAAAAAAGAGAAAAATGGATTTTCTACAGTTGTGATAGAAAATACACTAAAGGTCATAAGTGTGCTGAGAAGAAATTATTTTACATAGATTGTGAAGAGGAAGAAGAAAATGAATAAGAATATTCAAAATAAGACGATATACACCAGGAACCAACCCTAGAAGAGGAGGAAATGAGTCTGATCATATCGTGTAATACATTGGCAGGAATTACCACTCCTCAAAATCTCAATATAGAAGGACATCTCAAGAAGAAAAAAGTAATAGTGTTGATTGATTCAGGTAGTACCCATAATTTTGTTCATTGTAAGGTAGCCAAGGAATTGAATTGTTTCCTATACCCAGCACCAGAATGTCAAGTGATGGTTGCAAATAGATGAACTATAAATTGCTCTAGGAAATGCATAATATCAAGCTAACCATGGGGGAATATGTATTGAATATACCAATGCTTTCCATTCCTATGGGAGGTGCCGATGTTGTAATAGGAGTACATGTTTACAATATTTAGGGACAATAGCTTTTAATTTTCAAGAAACTTTCTTGAAATTTTTTTCACGAGGAAAGGAAGTCGAATTACGAGGTATCGTAGGGAAGCTGGGAAAGATAATAATCTCTAATGTAATGACAAAGCTTCTAAAGAAATGACTTCGAAGCGTATTTTGGTTAAGGTACAAGGCTCCACTGTTGTGATCATGATCATGCAATTCATTTGATTCTAGGAAGTGTTCCTCCAAACATCAGGCCTTATAGATATCCTTATGTCCAAAAGAGTGAAATTGAACGTATGATTGCAGAAATGTTAGAGGCTGGTATAATTCAACCTAGTCAAAGTTCTTTATGTGCTCCAGTAGTATTGGTGTACAAGAAGGATGGATCATGGCACATGTGTCCAAATTATAGGGATATCAATAAGCTCACCATTAAAGATAATTTTCCCATTCCTATGATTGATGAATTATTAGATGAATTACATGGAGAAATTTATTTTACCAAGTTGGATCTTTGTTATGGATATCATAAAATTAGAATGAAGACTGAAGATATTTGAAAAACAACATTTCGAACTCATGAGGGTCATTATGAATTTTTGGTCATGCCTTTTGGCCTTACCAATGCACCTTCTACATTTCAACGGTTGATGAATTCCATTTTCAAACCATTCCTTAGAAAATTTGTGCTAGTATTTTTTTATGATACACTAGTCTACAGTAGGTCTTCGAAGGAGCATGTTTAACATGTTGACAGGGTGCTCAAACTATTGTAGGAGAAACAATTATAGACAAAAACATCCAAATGTTTCTTTGGAGTACAAGAGGTGGAATATCTGGGTCATATTGTATCTCATGAGGGTGTTAAGGTAGACCTTAACAAAATCAAAGCCATTAAGGAATGGAAAGTCCTCACAACCATAAAGCATTTGAAAGGATTTCTCGGGTTAATAGGGTATTATCGCAAGGTTTTTAAGAATTATGGGAGAATAGCAGTGCCTCTAACAACATTATTGAAGAAATATGCATTTTCATGCACTCCTGAAGCAGCTAAGTCTTTTGAACATATTAAAGAGGAAATGTGCCTAGCACTGGTCTTAGCTACGCCAAAATTCACAAAAATCTTTTTTGTGGAATGTGATGCCTCAAGAAATGGAATTGGTGTTGTTTTAATGCAAGAAGGAAGACCCATTGATTTTGAAAGTCGTCCAATAAAAGGAAATTATTTACAGAAAGCTATTTATGAGAAGGAAATGTTAGTAATACTACACACACTAAATAAATGGAGACCTTACCTAATGGGAAGACACTTCAAGGTAAAAAATGATCATGATAGTCTTAAACACTTTTTGGAAAAAATACTATCTTCAGAAGAGTAGCAAAAATGGGTCACAAAGATGTTGGGCTATGAATTTGAAATAATCTACAAACAAGGGAAGCTAAATGTTGTTGTAGATGCACACTCAAGAAAGAATGAATAGGTGGAAGCATTGCTTTGTGCCATTCCTATTATCCAACCAGATTGGATAACCAAAGCAATGGATGAATAGAAGAAGGATGAAGAAGTGTGGACACTAATTCAGAATTTGCAAAAAGATCCTAGTACATATGATACATTTAGTTGGAAAAATGATTCCTTATGGTACCAATATTGCTTATATATTTGTAAAAATTCCCAATTAAAACAAAAGATTCTTTTGGAATTTCACACTTCTCCTTTAGGAGGAAACTCAAGATTTTTAAAAACTTACCATAGGGTGAAGAAATAATTTTTTTGGGATGGCCTTAAATCTTATATTCAAAATTTTGTGGCGGAATGTTTCGTTTGCCAACAAAATAAAGTTGAGACAATTAAGACCCCAAATCTTCTACAACCTTTATCCATTCCAATTCAACGTTGGGAGGAGATTTCAATGGATTTTATCACAGGTTTACCTAAGTCCAAAGGAAATAGTGTCATCATGGTGGTAGTTGATAGACTTACGAAGTATGAACACTTTTGTACATTATCTCATCCATTTAAAGCAAGTACAGTTTCTACTACATTTATATACATAATTCAAAAGCTACATGGAAACCCAAAGGTTATTGTCAGCGACAGAGATCCCATTTTTACTGGAAATTTTTGGACAGAGTTATTTTCTTGTTTGGGTACTCAATTAGCTCATAGCTCATATTATCATCCTCAATCCAATGGTAAAACAGAGGTAGTGAATAAATGTTTGGAAGGATATCTTCGTTTTTTTGTATATGATAAACAAACACAATGGGTCAAGTCGTTGCCTCTCGCTGAATGGTGGTATAACATTTCCTTTCATACTGCAACACAAATGGCCCCATTTATGGAACTTTATGGATATCATCCACCATCCAGTACATCATATTTCAGAGAAAATTCTAAGGTTCAAGCAATGGAAGATCACATTGAGCATCAACAAGATGTTCTCCAACTCTTAAAGGATAACCTAAATTTGGCACAAAATCGAATGAAACAATAGGCAGATCAACATCGCACCGAGAGACGTTTTGATGTAGGAGACTGGGTATTCTTACGACTACAACCATACAAAGAAATTTCCCTCAATAAAGCTAAGAAGGATAGTAAATTATTGCCAAAGTACTATGGTCCTTACAAGGTGTTGCAAAATATTGGTACTATGGCATAAAAATTGGAGCTTCCTACTTCTTCGCAAGTGCATCTAGTTTTCCATGTTTCATGCTTAAAGAAGGTTATAGGTAAAAAACTTCGATTTTAAACAATATTTCCAGAACTTGATGAGGAAGGAAAAATCATATTGGAACCTGAAGCGGTCATGGAAACAAGAACTCGGCATCTAGGAAATCGACCAATTTTAGAGTATCTCATCATGTGGAAGAACTTACCCAGTAGAGATTCTACATGGGAGGATGAGAATTTTATACAGAAGTACCCAAAGCTACTCAAGCGTTGAGAAAAACACTTTTTTGAAGGAGAGGGGCATGTCAGGTCCCTATATTACTAGTTTAGTCCCTTATTGTTATTAGTGTAGACCCCTTAATGTTATTTTTGTACCCCTGTAACCTCAATATTGTTATTATTGTGCCCTCACATTGTTATTGTTAGGTCGGCTAGGATTATATTGTGGGCCCATAGATTCCTATATATAGAAGGAGGCTTTGGTCATTTGTATCATCCAAGAATTGTTCATTTATGTAATATATTAGAGGTTTCCCCCTCAAAGTGGCTAATTTCTAAGGCGTTGATCTCTTTTTTCTTCTATTTTTGGAGATGGTTGCATAGCAATCAGTTGGCAATATTTTTCTCACATTTTTGGAGCTCTCTCATTACTCTCTCTCTCTCTCTCTCTCTCTCTTATACAATTAGATTTTTCTTGGAGCACTTTCGCATTGGACCAAGAAAGGAAAGAAAGAAAGAAGGAGGAAGCAAGCAAGCATGAGCAGGAATCAAGCACCTACAAAAAGGAATCATGGCAGGTATCGATTTTCATGTGTATTTTCCTTGCTAGATATTGCATGCATGGTATTGCGTGTGGTTCTTTTATTTCTTTTCATGGGTTTTTATAGGCATCATAGTTTTTTCAGCCTATCCTTTCCATTTTTGGATAGCCATGGTGTTTTGGAGTTCTCATGCCTTGGTTTAGCTAGATTATCGAATGGATTCGAAGATGAGTGAGGTGGATCTCCAAATATTATTATTATTTATGACACAAAAAACGTTGATGTTTTGCCTTGGTTTATGACCTAGTGATCCGGTTTTCGATTACAATACAGCCTGAGAGGTGTTGCCTCATTTTAGTGCCTATTGATCCAGGATTGGATTGTTGTAAATATTGACAGTTGTTTACCCTTAATTAGGCATAGGAATGCTTTTCGGTGAATGGAGAGATATACGATAAATCCTAGAGGGTGGTGTCTCAGTTTAGGGTGTAGTGAAGCCTTATTGAAACTGAGGGTTGTGGTAAAGCCCGAGAGACTAGGAGACAGTAAAATTCCTCATGATTTAGGAAGAGAGAATCTAGTGAAATCCATGCCTGTGTTGGCCTAGCGATTCGATGTACATCATGGTAAGCCAGTTATGACATGCTTATTATGTTGCCTTGGTGATCTAGTGTGGATCATGGTTAAGCTTTATTTTTGTTGATGAGGGTGACGTGGTTTAGGCTCGGGATGCCCTAGCTATTTATTTTAGTTTGAGTCCCACATTTGTTCTTCGAATATGGCACAAGGGTGATTGGCTGAAGAGATATTTGGCTCAGCCAATCTACGGTTGGGTGGAATATGGAAGTCCCATATCCTGTTGGTTTTTACATTCAGTAATGAAGATATCGTTACTTTGGTATTTAGTATGAAAATTCACTAGTTATTATGTGGATTATGTTATTATTGTATCCATGGTATTCTCGATGTTATTATGTTGGTTATAAGAATGTATTTTATCGGTGATGATGTATGCCTCAATCCATGTTTTAAATTGTAAATGAATTCACAATGTATCTATGGTAAAAAAATTGTTATTGGAGCTAATGATGTAAGTGAGCAATTCTTCATAGTGATTCTCAAATAAGTATGACACCCATATACTCAAATATGTTGTTTACACTTGTAGATTCAATTCTTGTGACATGTTTGGAAAAATTCATGTCATGGTTAGAAGGGGTCCATATAATTTCTTGTTGATGTGATTTCTTTTGTATCATTTTTATAATGTTATTTATCATCCCCTAAGTTTTCATCAAGTTCCAGGCAGTCACCAGGGCTATGGGCCTAAAAAAGTGGCTCAAATCCTGGAGTTGTAGGCACAAAACTAGGTGTTTTCGGCCCTAGACGCAGGCATGTAGTGTTTTTCCTGGGGTTATAGCCTCATGGCTGTAGGCATGTAGTCTTATGCCTATGACTATGGCTCAAAAGGGTAAAATTGTCATTCTGACCCAGGGGTAAGAGGCATGAATGGTTGGGTTTTATCATGGGGTGTTGTTGATGATGTACATCGTATTTTGATGTGTTTTTCATCGGTTCCACTTCCTTAAGGTCACATAGGAGGTTGGATCTCATTATAGTAGCCTCTTGTCACACGTTTACCACATTTGGTTGGTCACTTGGGTAGATATGGGAGCAGGGCGTTATAGAGTGGTATTAGAATATGGTTCATCCCTTGGACTCGATGTGCAGTGTCTTGGTCATGCTTTTGTTGATTTATTATGTGTTTCTCATGCCTATGGTGTATGTGCTTTTTTCATTTGTGTTGTGTTGGTCATGGTGGAATTTATGTTTCCATGGAAGGGCTTATGTTATTGTTGTTAACATGTTTTTAGGAGTGTATGAATTTTTATGTGTTGTTCATGTTTGTGTATTTTTCATGCATGTTTTATTACATATTTTTACATATTGTACATGAATTTATTGCTTATTCTAGGGCTACATATTATTCATGATTTAATTTTATCCATTTATTATTGCTTGTGTGATGTCATATGTTGAACATGCATTGGTATTTTATGATTGGTTATACATGTCAAGTCGGTGAATATCATCAGTTTTGCATTGGTTTGGTGAAGGTTGTTATGAATAAGTTCATTATATGCAATTAGGTCATCATGATGATATTGGTATGTTATTATGCTAATGTGTTGGCTAAAATAGAGTAGGAGATGTATACCATCAAAGTGAAGTTGTAACATTATACCTCGAGGAAGAGCATGTCGTCATGCACGTTTGGATGTTGGGAATGTAGGTATGAATGTTAATGATTCTTATATGAATTATGGCTATGAGTATTCCTTTCATTTTATAGATGTTATGGTTACATAAATTATAGATGCCGGTTTAATAGTGTAGTTATATGTACATGTGTCAGATATTTATGAGTGATAGTAACTTGTGATTATATGCATTTATATTGTTGTTTTATTTTAGATAATGTATATGTTGTTGATGAGAATGATATATAACTTGTTGTTCTTACATGTTAGTGACTTGATGGTTAGGGTTATGACATTTAGTCATGAGTCAAACTAATTATGATAGTGTGTTGTATTATGTCTAGATTGACTATGCATATATGATTGTATACATGAATGAAAAATTTTTATGAGCTTATGATGTGAACATGTTAGTTATTTATTGTTATGAATATCCTGATCTTATTTGTGTTTGAACTGATGTGTTGTGAAGTTATATCGTGCTAATCTAGATTTATTTTGCAGACAAGATAGTCTCCCCTAAGATACATTAAGTTATGAGTTTGTTTATGTCGTCTAGTTGATTTATATAACACGATCCATTTATATTTTGTTTCAATTTTTTATTAATCGCATGATATGATTTTTTTTCTATGAGATTGCATGAAGAAATGATTTGGTATTAGTATGGTTGCACTAACGCACTATGTGTTGAGGTAGTTGATATGTACCATAATATAAGTAGTTGATAGTGCTAAAATTATGTCTTATGATTGTTAGCTGATTATGATATGTTTGTTAGTATTGGTAAAGGTTGATTTTAGTTAATAGATATGATGTATTTCTTTTCGGAACATGTTATCACCCTAGTAATTCTTAGGTCATGGGGTTTTGGTTTATAGTTAAAGAAAACTAGGGGTAACCAACAACCTCTTTTAGAATTCAGGATCTAGCCTTCCTCAGTTCTGGAGAGGGATCTCCCCTTAAGATTTAGCTTTGTTTTGTAATGGGTTTTAGGCTAGCTATGAGTGGACAATTTGCTTTGATTTTTTGGATGTTGGTAGGAATAAAGGACTACAAGGGAAACCATAGAAATATCTACCTAACCATTGGGCAATGGAGTCAAAATTATAGCAAACAAAAATAGAAAACTAAGGTCAAAAGAAAAAATATACTAAGGGCAGGCTATTTTGATGAAGTGATATGATCTCGACTAAGGGAAGTTAAGAATCCTTAGATAATAGAAAAGGAAGAGGGAAATTGAGTTCAAACCAGACTAAAGAGAAAATAAGAATTCTAAAATCTGGAAATCAGCAGAAAACATAAATACAAAAACTAGTAAAAACAGAGAGATTTTTACACTGATTCTATAATACCTTTCCTAGTTATTCATTTAAGATAGAAAATAACACAAGATGTATGAATGAAACTTAAAGAAATAAAAAATGAAAACTGGAAGATACAATACTCATCTGATCAGCATGAGGATCATTAGTTATGATGTCTATTAGCTTCAGTTTCCAGCCTGTTGCTTTAACTTAACTCACATAAAATCCCAATGTTTCAACAAAAAATTCTACAGTAGTCTTGATAATTTTATTCCACACTAAAATACTTGGAAAGATGAAGTATTTATACAAATAAATTGCTTACAAAATATCTTGAAAGTTTGAGAGAATATCTCAAGAAAAAATAGGAATTATTACATAAGAAGAGGGACAACTGCAAAACAGATGGGCAAGCTGTCCTCTTTAGAGAAGAAAAATAGAAAATTTTATCTATTTAAACAGATTTTTTGTCTAGCTGGAAGTATTTCTAGCACTTGGGGCATTATGTTGTGGAATATGACTTGTAGTGCACTCTTTCTCTTTCACGTTCTGCTCCGATACTCTTTTACTCTGCTTTCTTTCACTGCTGTAAACTAGAAATAACCAACAGTAACATCTTGTTTTTACTGATACACTTTGACCACTGATTTTTCATCTTGATATAGTTTAACTGCAAATTTTTCATATTAAATCAATGAATTCTTGTCATTTCTCTGTGCTGGGAATTTTCATGCTCTTTAGCTTCCTATAACTTTAATCTACCTTATATATTCCAGAGAAAGATCCGCAGTTAATTGAGAGAAATTTATTGTTAACTTATGGAATAAGATTTCATATATATTTCTAATATCAGGTGTGATTTTTTTGTGTAAAATTACTAATCACCCACTTTCCATCCTCGGTTTCTTCGCCAAAATTGTTTTTATATCTTCATTTCTTCTTGATGGCTCTGCTTTATCCAAAAAACTGATAGCAGGTCTGATAAATAGGTCATTGAAATCACTATAACTGTACTCACTGCTATTCTTTCTCAGAAGACAGGTCCAAAATGTTACTGACAGTGGTTTTCCTTCCATATCCATCTTCTATGGTCCAAAGGGAAAATTATATGCTTGAAATAATAAGAAGATATGTAACAGATATGAAGTATATCTGAACACTCCTTCATCAGGTAATTTTATCAGTTGATAATGAATATTGTCAGCAACAAATTTGTAAAAATCAAAGACTAGCTCTGGTTGTTGTCTAGGAGACAAAGTGGAGAGGAAGCCTAAGATGGAGGCATCTGTGAATTCATCTTTAACATAACCTAAGATAAATGATAGCATGGAAATGAGCTGTCTAGAGCCTTTAGGAAAATCAAAGTTATCATAAGGAGGATTCACCTTTGGAAGATTGACAATTGGCAATGACACTAGGTCCAAATACATCTGGGTCAGGTCTTCAATTGACAATGACACTGCTCATGGGTCATGACTTAACTGGAGCATGTCATTTATTGATTCAGCAGTTATGTAAAATAAGACCTCACTATATTTATTAACCATGAACCTTTGATCAGGAATATAATGCATCTAACACAACCTAATGACATCCTAAGCTAGATGAGTGATGGAAACCACATACTTGGACAAATTGGAATCCCATACAAGTATGTCATTGGCCACTTTCTTTTCAACTTTTTCTTGACACCATTTATACACTTCTAGAAGATCAAATTCAAGGGTGGCATGAGCAATTCTATAATCTAAGTCAATCAAAGGATTGATTTCTTCAGTGGTGACAGGAGGCTGTAAAGGTATGACCACTTAAGTAGAATTAGTAGTTAAAATAGGAGTAGGTTTATCTATTCTGGGAGGTTTGGGATTCGGAAGGTTGCTGGAGGCAGGCTTATGAGATTTAGGACCTCCAGTTTTGGGGATTAATTGTTTCTTGGTCATTTTAAATGATCAGGGCAAGATTATACGGTTTGCTAAGTTCTTTTGAGAAACAAGAGGTAATTGAAAGTTTTTTCTGGAAAAATTCAGACTCTGGGTAGGGTTTTAAGGTGACAGAATAAGTTTACAGTATGTAGAAGGTCTTCTAGATCAATTCGAGAAGTGAAAATGATCTTGGAATAGGTTAAAACCTTAAGGATGGAAACAATGGATTATGGAGGAATTTTGACAGGGTTTCCCCTAAATTTTGAAGGTTTTTTAGAGTTCCCAGAGGGAAAATTTAGCTATATTATAGGAAATGGTAGCATACATGGGGTAATTTTCCTTTGAAATTGAAGATTTTATGGATCGGTTTGACGAAAAAATACTTGTAAAAGGTATAATTGTAGTCGATGAAGGTTATAGTTTCATCACAGTCTTCAAACTGGTTGCATTAGTTTGATATCATGCATTGGGAGTTGCTGGAAATCACTTGTTCAGATCGGAAATGACTTTGGGATAGCAACTTGGTTCAAATTTAGCTCGTCAATGGTGTCTGCAATTGATTATAAGAGGGAAACGGTGAAAAGACCCGAAAAATGATAAAGAAATAAAGTTAAAACCTTAGTTTTTATGGAAAATATGAGTATTAATTGCAAGTTACGTCGGCATGGCGGAAGCAGTTTTTTATTTGAAAGGAAAACCAGTAATGATTTTTGCATTGCTCCTAAGCGGTAAGTAGTTTTTCCCTTTTGGAATGCGATTGAATGAAAGGAAGACATATAGCAGGTAGCGGTTTCTCAAAACAACTTTTTTCGCAAAATATTTTGGGAACTTTGGTCGATCACTTTGAAAATGGGAAAAGAGATATGCGTCGTCAGATCTAGCAGAGTGGAGCAAATGGTCAGGATTTGTTTGAAAGATGCGAGGTAAATGTAGTGAGGCAAGGGCTATAATCTGTACCATTGATTTGACAAGGGGATATAAATGGTTTAAATTTGATCCGATAGGAAATGGTGGGGGTAGGGAAAGATTTATCGGATTTGTTTCTGACCATTATATTGGGGATGCTTGGAGAGCGGATGGCTTATAATCAATGCGACGGGGAAGGATAAGGGGCTGAAGTTTTTTCTTCACGTTCAATGAGAAATGTTGGATCAACAAAATGAGAAGATCGGATGGTTAATATTGAATCTGATGGCACTGAGAGATTTGTTAAGATTAAGGTATAAACATATTTTATACATGGATTAAAGTGGTTGGGAAGGGTGAAAAAAAGGGGCTCTACCCAAGGTTAAAGACTACTGTAATGGGATATATATCGGGGAAGTTGAAAAGGTTAAGGTTTTAACCTTGGGGTTAAGGGTAATCGGGGAAGGAGATGTATTGAACAGGGGGATGGATTTTGTGAAGTTTGGTTTAAACTTCGAGAATCTGATATATTTTTGTTTTAAATATATATGAAATATGTTTAATGCTTTTTTGTTTATTATATAGTTTCATATTTATCAAAGGTCTAAAACTATAGGGGGGAGGGGAAATATTTTTATGGGTAGTTTTGTCTCAAAGGGGTAACTTTGGGATGTTTTTCAACATGTGCTTAATATCTTTGACACAAAATCATATATTAAATGGGTTCTTGGGATATAAAATAAAAGGAAATTACATTAATAGGACTAGGATAAGTAATAAGGAGTTAATAAAATATGTTAGGTGTTAATATGACAAGGGGGAAAGTGAATACTCAAAACATAGCATTATAATTAATAAAAGTGAGGATCAAAGAAAAAAATTGCATTTATGATGATTTCATCACTTCTACTTAGGATAAAATGTTATTTTGAGGGTTTTATACTTCATGAAATGTGGAAGTTAATCAGATGTAGATTTAGAGTATCATTAAGTAAAATGAGGTTTTTTAATAATGATTTTTCATGGAAATGAATGCATGAATGGAAAATGATGTGATTTTTGGGATTAATATAACAACTTAACATTTTGAACTAATCAGCCATAGAGCCTTGGGTCTGGTCCCAACAGAAGTCAAGGAAATGCCCTGAGCCTTTCTAACTGATAGTTTAGAATGATAAATGGCTATGGGGAAGGGAAGTTAGTTATTTGCAACCCTGGTGAATAATATTTACAATGATGCTTCTCACCTTATTCTACCTACTCAATTTTAACTGCTAACATTTTTTCTTCCATTTTTATTAGGTGCATTTGTGCTAGCAACCTTTTCAACATTTATTCTTTCTGAAAGCAATAAAACTATCTAATTCTACACTTGTTTCATCCAGGAATCTAGATTAAACTATTGGATTCACTTATTCTCTACCTAACTAATGAATTGTCATGATTAAACTATATGACAATTCTTTATTCTATATCTAAAGCATTTGAAATTGAAACATGACGAGCCAAGATTAAACTATTCAACTCATCACAGATTATGGCATTTATTGACACTCTGCCATAATCAATTACAAAAGGTAAAAGCAATTGCATTTAGAATTGCACACTTTCATGTTTTATTCATCTTTTTCTTTTGGGGTCTATTATTTTTTCTAAGTCGTTTGATTTTTCTTTTAGGACTTTTTACCATGTTTTTGATTTTTTTGATTTTTTACAAAATATGGGAATACAACTTGCATAAGGCAGAGTATGTGCATATTTACAAGATTACCATCAGTCAAGTCAAAATTATTAACCCTATATTTATAGGTCACTAACATCGACTTCAATTGGGGATGGAATTTTCTAGCGGAATGTCAAGAACTCTGAGATCAGTAGCCTTCATCTTTAACTTCGGTGATCCTCTAATTGTATTCTGTTTTCTGCAAAAATTCATATTTAAGACATCCTATACTACAAAGCTTAGGGCCTTCTCTTCAAGCTTCAAATTTGTAGATAAAATATCCAATCGAATATACACACTGACAATGAATAGTCACAATGATAAAGTAAATGAATCTAACTGTTGAGCGATTCTGAAGAATAATATTGTTTCAACATCCTACCATTCACTGGTCCTTATTGAAGTTCAGTTCCATCCGAATTCCTAATGAAAAAGGAATTATTACCTCTGTAACCATATATCACATAGGATCGTTGCCATAGAAATTCAAACTTTCCATGTTTTCCTTTATCTTCTCTTCGTGAATCCCATCTCAAAACTTGATCTCCTATGAAAAAATCATCATCTTTAACCCTTTTATCAAAAATATTTTTGATTTTATCATGTAAAACTTGTGATTTTTCATAAAATTCTTCCCTAATTTGTTGGAGATGTATGGTTTCATTAATTCTTGGTTGAATATAATTTGTTTCCACCTGTGATTCCTGGATGATATTTATGACTGGAACACCCAAGGAACAAGGGAAAACTGCATCTGTTCCATAAAAAATCTGATAAGGTGAATTTCCAATAGATTTTTTTGTGGTAAGCCTATCATCCCATAGGGCATAATTCAGATTTTTGTTCTAGGTCTTTTTGTTTTCTTGGAGTAAATTTTTTATGATATTGATTAGGCTTTTGTTTGATGACTCGGCTAAACCATTACCTTGGGGATAATATGTTGTGGAATGACCGAAGGTAATATGGTATTTATGACAGAAAGAAATCATTTTTTTGGATTTGAATGTTGCTGCATTGTCAGTAATAATATTATGTGGGCATCCAAATCTTAATAAAATATTACTTTCTATAAATGAGATTACAACTGAATCAGTGGCTTCCCTAGTGGGAATGGCTTCTATCCACTTGGTAAAGTAATCTGTAGCAATTAAAATCCATCTATGTTGGCCTGCAGAGGGAGGATGGATTTCACCTATGAAGTCTAAGACCCATAGTTGAAATGGTTTTTAAGTGGATATAGGCTTAAGGGGTAAAGGTAACAGTTTCTTTTTCCCTTCAAAAATTTGGTATTTGTGGTAAGAGGTGAATTTTTTTTAACATCACAAAATAAAGTTTGCTAGTAGAAACTAGCTCTTAGTATTTTGTCTGTTGTACTCTTCTAGTATAGGTGGCCTCCACAGTCACCTGGATGAAATTCCTCAAGATTTTTTTTAGCCTCAGATTTTAATAAACAATTTAGTAAAATCCAAGTATTTTCTTTCAAGTAAACTGCATTGTTTAAGATACAAAACCTCATTTTTTTTGTTTGATGAATCTTGCCTTAGTTTTAGTTAGCCCAGGAGGAGCTTGTAAATTTTTTAGTACAAAGATAATATCAAAGTACCATGGCCAGTCCAGATAGGCCTCACTGAGAAATGGAGTCACCATCTCCTCCTCGTCATATATTTGTGAAATAAAATTAATGTTTAAAGAATTGCAATTTGATTCAGCCATCAATCTGGCTAAACCGTGTTCTTTAATGAGCTTAGTTGGTTTGATTTCCAGATCATACTCAAGAATAATGGCTATCCACTTTCCTCTCCTACCATCAGGTCCATCTTGTGTCAAAATATCTTTAATTACTGGATTAGGGACATATGCAATGATGTGTGAATGAAGTATATACACTCTAAAATCCTTGATGGCTTTAACTAGGGCTAAAGCCTGTTTTTCCATTATATTATACTTCAAAGGTGCAACTCTAAGGGATTTACTGAAGAATGCAATTGACTTTTCAAAACCTTGATTGTTTTTCTACAGAAAAACTACAACTATGGCGTGTTCAGATGAAAAGGAAAATATTATGAAATATTTTGTATAATCTGGGGTGATGAGGACTGCAGCTTTTGTTTAGGCCTATTTTATTGATTCGAAAGATTGTTTGGAGTTTATTGTCCATTTTATTGAAGATTCCTTTTTAAGGATCTTGTTGGGATATTTTATGATTTCAGCTAGATTAGAGATAAATCTTCTTAGAAAATTGATTTTACACAAGAATACTTGAAGTTATTTTATGTTCCTTGGTGGTTGGATGTTTAAAATGGCTTCAATTCTTGCAGGGTCTATTCTAACGCCTTATTTGGAGATTATGTGACCTAACAATTTTCCTTCTTCTAATCCGAAAAGGGTCTTTTTAGGATTAAGGGATATACCATATTTTCTACATTTGATAAAGACATGTCTCAGGTGATCTAAGTCTTCATCATTTGTTTTTGAAAATACAGTAATATCATCAAGATAAATAGCTAGGAATTCATGGATCTCTTTAGCAAAGGAAATATCCATTGGCCTCTGAAAAGTAGCTCCTGCATTTTTCAATCCAAAGGCATTTTCACGTACATGAAAGTGCCCCAAGGAGTAGTAAATAAAGTTTTAGTTTGATCATCCTTATGAACTAGAATTTGATTGTAACGAAAGAAACCATCTAGTAAAGAAATTATTGAAGAACCTGCCACCCTCTGCAAAATATGATCCATTTTAGGTAGGGGGTAATTGTCTTTCAAGGAAGCTTTATTGAGATTTCTAAAGTCCATGCATAGTTGAATTTATCATGTTTTATTTCTAGTGGGCACTAAATTAGATACCCAGTCAGAATATCTGACTGGTGTAATTATTTGTGAATCAAACATTCTTTTAACTACTTTTTCGATTAAAGGTAACAATATTGGATTAATCCTTCTTAGTTTTTGTTCAAAAGGTTTTTGATTTTCTTTCAAAGGAATTTTATGTTGAATTATGTCTTTGTTGTAAGTTTTCAGATCTTTGTAACTCCATGCAAATACATGTTGATATTCTTTCAAAAGTTCTATGTATTTAACCTTTTATTCTGATGACAAGGATTTTGATAGTTTGATCATTTTTTTTTTTCATTTGTCCCTAAGTTATACTCTTCTATATCAGACTTGACTAGTTCCATTTTTGGCCTTTTGGGCACATCATTGGAATCAAATAAGTCTTCTAGGGGAGTTAAACCTCTGGGTAAAATTTTATGCTTTAAATCAATCAAATCTAGTTCATCTTCCATCATTTCCTCTATATCTACTTTTTCCAATTCATCTATGTCACTCTGAGTAAATATAGTAGGTCTATTAAAATTATGTACATTTAAATTATCTAAATCATCTATCTGACAAGAATTTGAATCTATGTTACAAGGTGAATTTATATTACAATCATTATCGATTTGGCAATGCTGAAACTCTCACTCATTTTTCGAAAAGTGATAAATTTGCTTATCTTCTGAGAAAAGTTGCCAGTATTTTACATTATCCGAGACAATAGGTCTGTGTTTGATTTCAGTAGTGTATTTTTGTAATGGTGAGAAGGGAAATTTTCAAGTGCTAGCAAAGGTTGCGAAATAATGGGCCCACGTATTTTGTTTCAAGGGATGATAGAAAACTTTCTTTCTAACAAATCCTGAACCAAATCATGTGTTGTGTCCCTGTACCTGACTAGTATGGGATTGTGAATAGAGTATTCTGCATTTATTTGCTTGATAACTAACTTAGATTCTCCCATGACCATTATTCTTTTCCCTCCCAATTTTCTAATAATTTTCAGACCTAATATTAAAGCTTCATATTCAGTCATGTTATTGGTGCATTTGAAATTCAATATGAAGGCATGTCCTTCAGAATGATTTGTTTCAATGTTGGTAATCCACACACCAGCTCCAAATCCAAATTTATTCACAAGTCCATCAAAATCTAAATGCCATAAAGCTTCATGACTAATTTAATCATCCATTATTTTAAGTTTCTTATCAGTGATTTCAGTTTGGATGTCGTTATGATCAAAGTTACTGAGAATAAAGGAATCAATATCAGTAGGGGTTGAATAGATTGGATAATTGGTAGGTCTGTCAGTAGTACTAATCATAAATTTCATTAGGGTTTCTATGTAAAGAATTTTGGGTTGTCCAAATACCGAGATAGTGGCATAGCTCATGTCAAGTTATATAGATCCCTACCAATTTTCTCCCCATGAGTGAGAAAGAAGCATGCCATACTTTGGCGAGATATCAGCTACCACAACATCCATGATCATGATTTTACCAGGATATTGGACTATGTTTACACACAGGTCTTTAATCAATCCTATGCATTGGACTTTGGATGAATCAAATGAGAACGAGTCTTTATATGGTTTGGTTATGTCTAGATTCAGGGTTTCCATTGTTGCTCTAGGCATTAGGTTATGGGAAGCTCCAGTATCTAGCATAGCATTGTGTAATATGTGATCATGTATAGTAAAACTTAAATAAAATGGAGGTACTGACCCATCTGAATGCTTACCATCAACATTTGGACCAAAGATTAATTCAGGTCTATCCTCATTCATATTAATTGTATCCTCATTTTCGTTTACATTCAATGCTTTAGTAATAATAGATCTATACAAGTAATTTTTAGCTAATTCAAATAAGGGAACATATATCTTTAACTCGGATATTTCAGATTGCATATTAAATGTTGACTGAGATTTGATGGCTTGAATTATTTCATCTTTTGGAACTGTGGTTTGTGATGATTTTCCTTGTGTTTCAACAGTTTTACCTTTATTTTGAGGTTTCCTTTTGTCTTCTATTTGAGTTTCTTGATCTTTGCTATCTTTAATTTTTTTTTCAGGAATAGTTTCAAGGTTATAAGAAGCTTTATCAGATTTGGGATTCTCAGCAGAATATTTAGGATTTGATGATTTTGAGTCAGCTGGATTCTTTTTTGGCTCATTGACTGTTGCTAGATTGGTGGTCTTTGTAGTATTAGCCTTTTGGGCATCTTTGGAGGATTGAGCCACTTCATCAGTAATATCTACAATATTTGGACTTTGTTGTTTTTTATGACTGGGTGGGTTCAAAATTTGTTTATTTTCTTTGGGAAGAATCTGCAAAAGCTTCATTTTGGGAGCCTCAATTTTCTTTTTGTTTTGGCTTGGTTGGGTTGGAGCATTGTTCTTTATAGTAGGCTCATTGGTTTTCTTGCACCTAAGGTTATATTGACTGTGAATTTCATTGATTGCAAAATCATAACCTTGGTTATAATCAAAGAATTCACCAGATTCCACTTTGAACTGTTGTAGCTCAAAGAGTTCCTGGTCCTCCCGTGTGAGGAAAATTGTATTGTTTTCATCTATGCCCATAACTATGTTGATGTCTTCCTCCTACTCAACATTGTTTTGTGAACTCTCTGCAAAGTTTTCTTGGAATGGGGGTCTTATGTTCTAATCTGGGGAGGGTTCCTTACCTTTCCCAGGATTGTTATTTTTCCTGTAGTTGGGATTCCTAATTTGGGATTGATTCTCCCATTGTGGTTTCCTTTCAATGTGATCTAGTCTCTCAACTAATTTTTCTAATGTTTTGGTAATAAAATCAAATTTACCATCTAATTTTTAAGCTTCTTATTTGATAGTAACCCTCCTCTCATTTCTCATTCTTGCTTTTTTGGAAAGGGTATTGATTTCTACACCTACAATGTTTAATTGAATTTGTTCTAGAGTCTTTGCATCTCTTTCTCTAAGTTGGTAGGCCATGTCTACATCAAAAAAATCAGGGAATTTGAGTAGCACGAAATATGAAGTAGGTTTGAGATCTGCAGGAATGGAATTGTAAACACTTTTGTATCTAGTACAAAAATCTTGGACAGACTCATTGGGGGCTCTTTTAATAGCATCAAAATCGGATAATATTTGCATAAGGTTCTTCATCCTTTCCCATTTATTTAGGAAAGATCTGTGAAAGGTAGCTAAGTCTGTTATACTACTAGCACATAAACTTCTAAACCATGTTTTTACTTCTCCAGTTAAGCTTTGTACAAATAACCTAATTCTGACATCAGACTCATCTATTTCATAAATTTCCCAAAAACCATTCATTCTAGTGATATGTTGTTGTGCAGTGATTTGTGAAAAATTATCAAACAATGGGATGTCCTTTTGGTATCTGGGGCATGTCATGAAGATTTTGAGGTAAGACCAAGGGAGCATATCGGGCTGCCATGGCTTGGATTCTTGTTGAACGGGGAGGTACAGTAGTAGTTGCAAGGATAGTGTTGATTACAATAGTTGATGTACTTGAAGAGCTTAGTAAAGGGGATGAAAAAGAAGTAGTATGGCTAGGGCTTATGGTGGTGGTTGTAATAGATTTAGTGAAAGTTGGGAATACTATTTTAGGCTGCAAAGGCAACTCAGGACTAATAGGCTCCGAAGGAGAATTGATAGTGGAATATGTAAATGATGTGGCAGCGTACAGAGTTGAATCTGCTGCTAGGAATATGGTAGTGTATGATTGAGAAACTCGAGGCTTAATTGAGACAAAAAATTGGCTAACTTTATAACTTCATTAATGTCTTTAACTTTAGTGACACTTACCCTTTTCCTGGACTTTGACTTTCAGTTTTATCACATTTAACAGGTGCTGAAATAAATTTCTTCTTTTCATTCACAAAGGAAGTAAAAACATGATCTAAAACAGTCTCCTTTAAATCAGTTTCAGGCTTGGTTCTAAATATAGATTTTCAAAATTCAAACCAAATTGAATGTCTGATAATATTATTATTTGTTTTGGTAAAGAATCAGATCTTTTAAGAGGTACTTCAGTTTCTGAACTATCAATTTCTTTTTTCTTTTTTCCTATCTGGTCCAGATTGTCTACTATATCTGGAGGGTTGGGATCAGGGTTGGATCTAGTGTAATAGAATTTTTTGGGAGCCAGAATGTTTATTTTGTAAATACCCACAACCTTTAAACTTAATCTTTAAATTAGAAAAGATATGTTTAAAAATATTACTTCAATATTAAACTTAAAACTGGAGAGTGGTTAGATCCCCTGTATGGTCACTAGAATGTTATCACCCTAGTAATTCTTAGGTCATGGGATTTTGGTTTATAGTTAAAGAAAAATAGGGGTAACCAAGAACCTCTTTTAGAATTCAGGATCTAGCCTTCCTAAGTTTCGGAGATGGATCTCTCCTTAAGATTTAACTTTGTTTTCTAATGGGTTTTAGGCTAGCTATGAGTGGACATTTTGGTTTGATTTTTTGAATGTTGGTAGGAATAAAGGGCTACAAGGGAAACCATAGAAATATATACCTAACCATTGGGTAATGGAGTCAAATTTATAGCAAACAAGACTAGAAAACTAAGGTGAAAAGAAGAAATATACTAAGGGCAGGATAGATGATCTTTAAAGGGTTTTAAAAAAAACTATATTGATGAAGTGATATGATCTAGACAAAGGGAAGTTAAGAATCCTTAGATCATAGAAAAGGAATAGGTAAATTGAGGTCCAACGATACTAAAGAGAAATTAAGAATTCTAAAGTCTGGAAATTAGAAGAAAACATAAATACAAAAACTAGTAAAAACAGAGAGCTTTTTACACTGATTCTGTAATAACTTTCCTAGTTATTCATTTAAGATAGAAAATAACACAAGATGCATGAATGAAAATTGGAAGATACAATAATCATCTTATCAGCACAAGTATCATTAGTTATGCTATCTATTAGCTTTAGCTTCCAGCCCGCTGCTTTAACTTAACTCACATAAAATCCCAATGTTTCAACAAAAAAGTCTATAGTAGTCTTAATAATTTTATTCCACACTAAAATACTTCAAAAGATGAAGTATTTATAAAAATAAATTTCTTACAAAATATCTTGAAAGTTTGAGATAATATCTCAAGAAAAAATAGGAATTATTACATAAGAAGAGGGACAACTGCAAAACAGATGGGCAAGATGTCCTCTTTTTACCAGAAAAATAGAATAGTTTATCTATTTAAACCGATTTTTTGTTTAGCTGGAAGTATTGCTGGAACTTGGGGCATTATCTTGTGGAATATGACTTGTAGTGCACTCTTTATCTTTCATGTTCTACTCTGATACTCTTTTACTATGATTTCTTTCACTCCTGTAAATTAGAAATAACCATGAGTAACATCTTGTTTCTACTAATTAAATTTGACCACTGATTTTTTATCTTGATATACTTTAACTGCAAATTTTTCTTATTAAATCAGTGAATTCCTACCATTTCTCTGTGCTAGGAATTTTCATGCTCTTTAGCTTCCTATAACTTTAATTTGCCTTATATATTCCAGAGGAAATATCCTGGTGGTGAGAAAATTTGGCAATTTCTATGGGGCCAATATTGCACCATATATTCTAATCTCAAAGTGATTTTTGTATAAGTACCAATCACCCACTTTACAGTTCTCAGACAGCTGTAAAATCCTTTTTATATATTCATTTATTCTTCGTGGCTCTGCTTTATCCAACAAACCGATAGAAGGTCTGAAAAATAGGTCATTGAAATCATTAGAACTGTACTCACTACTATTCTTTCCTAGAAGAGAGGTCCAAAATATTACTGACAGTGGTTTTCCTTCCTTATCCATCTTCTGTACTGCAAAGGGAAAATTATCTGCTTGAATTAATAAGAAGAGATGTAACAGATATGAAGCATATCTAAACACTCCATTATCAGGCAATTTTATCAGCTGATAATGAATATTGTCATCAAAAAATTTGGCAAAATCAAAGACTAACTCTGGTTTTTGTCCAGGAGACAAAGTGGAGAGGAAGCCTAAGATGGAGGCATCTATGAATTCATCATTAACATAACCTAAGATAAATGATAGCATGGAAATGACTTGTCTGGAGCCTTCAGGAAAATCAAAGGTATCGTGGGAAGGAATCACCTTTGGAAGATTTCCATGATTGGGCATGGAATTCTGAAGGATTTCAAACTTCCTAGGGAATCTAGGTCCAAATACATCTAGGTTAGGTCTTAAATTGACAATGACACTGCTCGTGGGTCATGGCTTAACCAGAGCATGTAATTTATTGATTCAATAGTTATGTAAAATAATACCTCACTATCTTTATTAACCATGCACCTTTGATCAGGAATATAATGCATCTGACACAACCTAATGAAATCCTGAGGAGGATGAGTGATGGGAACCACATATTTGGGCAAATTGGAATCCCATACAGGTATGTCATTGGCAACTTTATTTTCAAATTTCTCTTGACACTAGTTATGCACTTCTAGAATATCAAATTAAAGGGTGGCATCGACCATTCTGTAATCTAAGTCAATCAAAGGATTGATTTCTTCAGTGGTGACAGGAGGCAGTAAAGGTCTGACCACTTCATTAGAATCAACAGTTAAAAGAGGAGTAGGTTTATCTATTCTGGGAGGTTTTGGATTTGAAAGCTTGCTGGAGGCAGGATTCTGAGATTTAGGACCTCCAGTTTTGGGGATTACTTGTTTCTTCGTCATTTTAAATGAACAGAGAAATATTATACAATTTACTAAGTTATTTTGAGAAGCATGAGGTAATTGGAAGGTTTTTCTGGCAAAATTCAGATTTTGGGTAGGGTTTTAAGGTGACAGAATAGGTTTACTATATGTAGAAGGTCTTCTAGATCAAATTTAGTAGTGAAAATGATCTTGGAATAGATTAAACCCTTAAAAATGGAAACAATGGATTATGGAGGAATTTTGATAGGGTTTCCCTTGTATTTTGAAGGTTTTTTAGACTTCCCAGAGGAAAAATTTAGCTATATTATAGGAAATGGCAGTGTAGTTGGGGTAATTTCCTTTGAAATTGAAGATTTTATGGATCGGTTTGACAGAAAAGTACCTGTAAGAGGTATAATTATTGTTGATGAAGGTTGCAGTCTTGTCACAATCTTCAAACTGGTTGCATTAGTTTGATATCAGGCAATGGGAGTTGTTGGAAATCATTTGTTCAGATCGGAAATGACTTTGGGATAGAAAATTGGTTCAAATTCAACTCATCAATGCTGTCTGCAATTGATTCTCAAAGGGAAAGGGCGCAAAGACAGAAAAAATGATAAAGAAATAAAGTTAACACCTTATTTTTTATGGACAATAAGAGTATTAATTGCAGGTTACGTCGGCATGGAGGGAGAGGTTTTTTATTTGAAAGGAAAACCAGTAATGGCTTTCTCATTTCTCCTGAGCGGTAAGTAGTTTTTCCTTCTTGGAAAGTGATCGAATGAAAGGAAGACACATAGCAGGCGGCGGTTTCTCAAAACAACTTTTTACACAAAATATTTTGGGAACTTTGGTTGATCACTTTGAAAATGTGAAAAGAGATATGCGTCGTCAGATCTGGCGGAGTGGAGCGAATGGTCAGGATTTGTTTGAAAGCTTATGGGTAAATGTAGTGGGGTCGGGGCTATAATCTGTATCGTTGATTTGACAAGGGGAGATCAACGGCTTAAATTTGATCCGATAGGAAATGGTTGGGGCAGGGAAGGATTTATCGGATTTGTTTCTGATCGTTAGATTAGGGATGCTTGGAGATTGGATGGCTTATAATCAACGCGATGGGGAAAGATAAGGGCTAAATTTTTTTCTTCGCGTTCAATGAGAAACGTCGGATCAACAAAATGAGAAGATCAGATGGTCAATATTGTATCTGATGGTGATGAGAGATTTGTTAAGATTAAGGTATAAGCAGATTTTATACATGGATTAAAGTGGTCCAGAGGGGTAAAAAAAAGGGGCTCTACCCAAGGTTAAAGAC
Organism: Pinus albicaulis; assembly: GCA_034641835.2. NCBI lineage: Eukaryota > Viridiplantae > Streptophyta > Pinopsida > Pinales > Pinaceae > Pinus > Pinus albicaulis. The sequence goes on along the minus strand of CM076577.1, from coordinate 1,044,516,725 downwards.
TGCTGTAGTGGGATATATATCGGGGAAGTAGAAAAGGTTAAGGGTAATCAAGGAAGGCAATGTATTGAACATGGGGATGGATTTTGCGAAGTTTGGTTTAAACTTCAGGAATTTTATATATTTTTGTTTTAAACATATATGAAATATGTTTAATGTTTTTTTGTTTATTATATAGTTTCAGATTTATCAATGGTATAAGACTATAGGGCAGAGGGGAAATATTTTTATGGGTAGTTTTGTCTCAAAGGGGTAACTTTGGGATGTTTTTCAACATGTGCTTAATATCTTTGACACAAAAGCATATATTAAATGTGTTCTTGGAATATTAAAAAAAAGGGAATTATATTAATAGGACTAGGATAAGTAATAAGGAGTTAATAAAATATTTTAGGTGTTAATATGACAAGGGGGAAAGTGAATACTCAAAAAATAGCATTATAATTAATAAAAGTGAGGATCAAAGAAAAAACTTGCATTTATGATGATTTCATCACTTCTACTTGGGATAAAATGTTATTTTGAGGGTTTTATACTTCATGAAATGTGGAAGTTAATCAGATGGGGATTTAGAGTATCATTAAGTAAAATGAGGTTTTTTACTTATGATTTTTCATGGAAATGAATGCATGAATGGAAAATGATGTGATTTTTGGGATTAATATAACAACTTAACATTTTCAACTAATCAACCATAGAGCCTTGGGTCCAGTCCCAACAAAGGTCAAGGAAATGCCTTGAGCCTTCCTGTTGATAGTTTATAATGATAAATGGCTATGGGGAAGGGATGTTAGTTATTTGCAGCCCTGGTGAATAATATTTACAATGATGCTTCTCACCTTCTTCTACCTACTCAATTTTAATTGCTAACATTTTTTCTTCCATTTTGATTAGGTGCATTTGTGCTAGCAACCTTTTCAACATTTATTCTTTCTGAAAGAAATAAAACTATCTAATTCTACACTTATTTCATCAAGGAATCCATATTAAACTGTTGGATTCACTTATTCTCTACCTAACTACTGAATTGTCATGATTAAACCATATGACAATTCTTTATTCTCTATCTGAAGCATTTGAAATTGAAAAATTACGAGTCAAGATTAAATTGTTCAACTCATCACAAATTATGGCATTTATTGACACTCTTCCATAATCAATTGCAAAAGGTAAAAGTAGTGGCATTTAGACTTGCACACTTTCATGTTTTATTCATCTTTTTCTTTTGGGGTCTATTATTTTTTCTGAGTCCTTTGATTGTTCTTTTACGACTTTTTACCCTCTTTTTTATTTTTTTTATTTTTTGATTTTTTACAAAATGTGGAAATACAACTTGCAGAATGGAAAGTATGTGCATATTTACAAGATTACCATCATTCAAGTCAAAATTATGAATCGTATATTTATAGGACACTAACAGAACATGTGATTGACATGTGAGAACATTTGCGTGGAAACATGCTTGGTATTAGCATTACAAAATAATAGTCGAATTGTTTATATAACTAATAGCAAGGTGTTGTGATAGCGTATAGTAAGACTCAATTACAAGCAGGTAATATGATTGGTGTATTCTTATATTTATTTATGCATTGAAAGTTACGTGTTTATGGTAGTATTATGCAGGGATTACATGGCAAGAGTTCTCCAAGAAATCTTGAAGAAGGCTTTGGCTGAGCTTTCCTTTGGAAGCATTGTGAACCATGGGGATTGAGTCATGGTGTTCGTTGCTAGTCTTGTGCTTTTGGTCTTTTTTGATTTGTTGAACTTGATTCATGGTTTTGTTTATGTATAGTGCATAGCTATGCCACTTTGGTTGTGGTGTCTTATTTCTATTGTTTTTCCATGGTATTCTTCTTTTGTTTCTTGTGATTATATTTTATGTTTTAATATTATTGGGAATTGGTTGGTGGAATAGGGATTTAATGGAGCCTAGGAAGATATTTTTGGTACCCAATAGGTAATGAAAGACTTAGATTAATATGGTGCTTCAGTAAGCGTAGGGGAAGGTGAGAATATGACATCCATTTGGATTGGTTCGGTCCATTGAGGTAAATGGATGGTGGCCTAATAGTTGCGAGAAAAGTAACATGAAAGGTAAATTTGACTAAGTTGAAGTTGGGAAATGTTGTTCTCAACATTGTTCATACTATGCACATATAAAGGGAGTTAACTTAACCTAGACTTTATTATATTTTTTAAATATGTTGTGATCATGATTATGATAATTTATATATATGTATGTATGTATGTATGCATCCCATGTTTGATAGGGTCATCATGGATCATGATTTTTTAATACTAATGTTTATATGTATATATGTGTGGATGTATGTCATTGTATGACAGGATCATGATTGTTTTATGGTAAGGATATATGTGTATTTATGTGTGTATCTATGTCACTATATGACAGGGTTGTCAAGGATCATTATTGTGGAGGAATGATTTCTTATGCAGACAAATAACATGACGAGGTTCTTGGTCCTATGAGGAATCAAGTGGGAAGCCTAACCCTAACATATCTAGGAGGTAAGTATCATGTGGACATGAATTGATATTATATGTTTGTAATATGCCTATGTTTATGTTATGGATAGGTAATGTTCAGGGGTACATCAGAGAGGTCAAAGAAGTGCGATCTTCCTCATGCAAGGATAAGTATGGATAGTGGAAAAACACTAGAAGCTAGGTTCCTTGTGTGGTCAGTGTTTCATTTTGGATGTGTAGTACTATTATTGTGTATATGTTCTGCATGTTGTATATTCAGTTATTTTACCTATGGTGATGTGTACATGTAACATATGTAGTATTGTTTACCTATGATGTTTTACACCTATTATATATATATATTTTATGTGTATCTTGCATATGTAATGCTAGGTATATATGGTGTTATATAAGTGTTGTATATGCAGTGTTGTGTATATATCGTAAAGTGTGCATGTTGGATATGTGGTGTTGTTTGCATATGGTGTTACGCACATGTTGGATATGTGGTGTTGTGTACGTATGGTGCTATGTACATGTTGTATATGTAGTTATAATTGAATATGGTGTTGTGTGCTTATTGTACATATGGTTCTATGTACATATGGTGTTGTGTGCATGATTGTACATGTGGTGTTGTGTGCATGTGGTGTTGTGTACATATTTTACATGTGGTGTTGTATGCAGGTGGTATTGTGTAAATTTTGTGCATCTAGTGTTGTGTACAAGTGGTGTCATCTACATGTCATGCATGTGGTGTTGTGTACCTATGTTATTGTGTACGCATTGTATAGGTGGTGCAGTGGAAATTTTTCATTATGTACATGTTGTGAAAGTGGTGTCATGTAGATGTGATGTTTTGCACAAAATTTTCAGGTATTTTTGTGTACAAGTGTTACTATGTATGTGTTTTGCATATGGTATTGGTATACATGTGGTATTTTGTGCATATTGTACATGCTATGTTGTGGGCATGTGGAAATATGCATGTTCCTGGTGTAGTCGTGGTATTGTGCTATGTGTATTCATTGTGTTAAATTTTATATATATATTGGTATTGTGTTGTATTGTACACGGGGTGTAGGTGTATGTGTTGTATGCCACCATAGGGATATGTACTATGTTGTCTTGTACACTAGATGTATGTGTATGTACATATATTCTGTTGTACACTAGGTATAAGTGTATGTATTGTGTTTTGTTGTACACCAGGTGTAAGTGTATGTATTGTGTGTTGTTGTATGCCTTATGTGAATGTATGTGTTTTACACTACGTGTATGTTCACAGGGTTGAGGAGAAGGCACTGAGTGGTTTTTGGGTGTTGAAACCTATCGGTATATGTACAGAATAACAAAAGAAGAATTAAGGACCAATAAAAGATAAGTATCGGTATTTTATTTCAGTTTTATTATGCATGTGCTATGTGATTATGACTTATGATGGTTACATGTGATTTATGATTATGTTTTATGGTGATTTCATGTGATTCATTATTTTAATTTATGATGGTTTTGTTTTGAGCTAACAAGATGTGATATGTTTATACATGATTATAGGTCAAACATCTAGTTTGAGTTTTTGTGACAGGAAGTGATGAGAATTGCAAGTGTACCTTATTGACGAGCTACCAGTGAGGTATGATGTGAATTTATTTCAATTTATTTTGAATCTAATAGAAGTTATGTGCTTGGTATAATAAAGCATGAAATGCTCAGTTTCGTGGTTGAAACTACTTTCGAGCATTAGTAGCAACAACAAAAGGAATTGAAACATGTAGAAGTATGCTAGTAAAGTAAATTTGGAGCAGGGCCATTGTGGGGCATTGGTACCCAATATTTTTCGTTTGTTTTTAAGAGCATGATATGACTTGTATGATGGTTTTGAGGCGGGCATATGCCTTTTTTTTTATCTTCTGATATGAGGAATCCTTGCCAAGGGATGGATCACCTAGGATAGGGGATTTCGAGGAAATTGGAAGGTGAGTGGTTGTATGGAAGAGGATTATCAGATTTCATGAGGGAATGCATAGTAGAGAAGGAATGTTTAGGGTGGATTTTTTTTGGTCATTAGCATTTCCAGATTAAATCAAATGCACATTGGGAGTGTGCCATAGAACATTGCGTTAGTAATTGTTCAATGAGAGTAAAATAGTGTTGGACATTGGATTCAACTTTGAATTTTAAAGTGAATTATGTACTTATGGAAAGTAGGTTAATCCTGGTATTACTTTTAGGGTGGAGGTGTGAGCCTCTGGATTCCCTCGTTAAAAATGTAGACATTGTATCCTTTTATTTGTCGGTTGGAAAAATGTGAATATGTATATATGTTGTTTTTATTGTAAATATCGTAATGAGTTGTGTTATAAATCTCCAATACAGATTATCATTGTCATGATTATTGTTTCTTTTGATTGGGTTATTCATTATAAATACTAAAAAAAGTTATGTTATAAATCTCCATGGGCAGTATGTTTTATTTTCAGTGGTTTTTCTGAGGTATATGTGTGGTTGAATACTAAGGACACTGTTCCCCAAAGGGGAGAGTTTTGTAACATCCCTGGTAAAAATACATGTAAAAATATATATATAAGACCATCGTTGATGGGAAATTTATTTCAAGTTGAATGTTGGGCAAAACAATCATAGTGGGTGTTCATTTATGTTATTATGGCTAAAGGAAATTGAAAAAGGCAATGGCTAAGGATTTTGAAAGGAAAAATGGCACATTTGGCACATTTATTTATGAAAATGATGGAAGATTAGGAGAAAAGGAAGGTGAAATATCACAGGTTGCATGTGAGGAGTAAAATGAAGGAAAATAATGGAAAATGAAGAAAAGATAGGCCTCATTTATAAGAATTATTTTGAGGATCAGTTGGGAAGCTTTTACTAATATCTTTGGAATCTCTCATTATTGTCTCTCTCTCTCTCACTCACTCTTGGAAACTTAGAGTTTTCTTGGAGCACTTTGGCATTGGACCAAGAAAGGAAATAAAGAAATAAAAAAGAGGAAGCAAGAAAGGGGGAGTAGGAATTAAGTAGCTAAAACAGGATTCTTGGCAGGTATTAATTTACATTTGTATTTCACTTGCTAGATTTGGCATGCATGGTATTTCATGTGGTTATTTTTTGTATTGGCATGGATTTTTCCAGCTGTGATAGTGTTTTCATCCTAGCCTTTCCATTTATGGATAGCCATAGTGTTGTGGAGTTCTCATGTCTTGGTTTAGCTAGATTTCCAGATGGAATCGAAGATGAGTTAGGTGGATCTTTGAATATTATTATTATTTATGACACAAAATTGGTTTATGTGTTGCCTCGGTTTAGGTCCTAGTGATTTGGGTTTGGATTGTGGTAAATCTTGAGGGATTTCTCCTTGTTTTATGGCCTAATGATCTAGGATTGGATTGCGGTAAAGCCTAAGAAGTGGTTTCCCTTTATTAGGCCTAGGAATCCTTACCAATGAATGGTGGGATATATGGTACAACATAGAGAGTGATGTGTCAGTTTGGGGCCTAGTGACCCATGATTATGATCATGGGTTATGGAAAATATTGAGATACTATGAGATAGGAAAATTCCTCACATTTTAGGTGAAGAAAATCCAGGGATATCCATGCTTGTGTTGGCCTAGTGATCCGATATGGATAATGGTAATTCTGGTTATGACATGTTTATCATGTTGACCTATTGATCTAGCATGGATCATGGTAAAGCTTTGTTTTTATTGATGAGGGTGAGGTGGTTTAGCCTCGAGACACCCTAGTTGGCTGTTTCAGTTTGATTCCCACGTTCATGCTTGGAATATGGCACGGGGGCGATTCGTTGAAGAGATATTTGTCTCAGCCAATCTATGATCAGGTGGAACGTGGAAGTCCCATCTCTAGTTGGTTTTTAAATTAATTAATAAGGAGCTCATTCCTTGGTATTTGGTATTCAAATGTAGTGGTTATTATGTGGGTTCTATTGTTTTTGTATCCATGTTATTTATATTTTTATTATGCTGGTTATAAGAATATATTTTGTTAGTGATGATGTATGGATATATCCACGTCTTTACCTATAAATGAACGCACAATGTATCTATGGAGAAATATATGGTATTGAAGCTAATAATGTAATTGAGAAACGATTCTTAGCGATTCTCAAATAATAATGAGACCCGTATGCTTAAATTTGTTGTTTACATGTGTAGATTCATTGTTTGGGACATGTTTGAAAAAATTCATGTCATGGATAAGAGAGGACCAAATGAGTTCTTGTTGATGTGATCTCTTTTATATCATTTCTCTAATGTTATTTACCATCCCTTATGTTTTCATGAACCTATGGGCAGTGACCAAGGCTTTGGGCCTTAAAAGGTGGCTCAAATCCCAAAGTTGTCGGTATGAACTAGGCATTTGTGGCCCTAGCCACAGGTATGTAGTGTTGTGCCTGGGGCTATAACCTCCCTGCCATAGGCATCCAGTCTTATGCCTGTGTCTATCGCTCAAAAGGGTCGAATTGTCAGTGTCACCTAGGGGTAGGAAGCCTGAAGGGCTAGGTTGCCTCATGGGGGTGTTTTTGATGTCGTACAATGTATTTTGATGTGTTTTCCAATAGTTCGACTTCCTTAAGGACACATAGGAGGTGAAATCTCATTAGAGTATCTTATCATCGCATTTTTACCCTAGTTGACTGGTTACTTGGGTATATGTGGGAGAAGGGTGTTACACAAAGTACCTTATGAGAGTCCCTACCATTAACACCTTGTCCCACTTAAATAGTTCCATGCTAATGAATAATAATTTTCAAGTCCGTGGTGAAGGGAGATCAAATACTACTAGAATTTGAAATCGTAAAGATTCATTGTCGAGAAATAGACACACTGCATGATAAATATGTATATGAATCACGTCATTGCTGGAAGTTCTTGGTAAATCTATCCCTAATTTCCTTAAAATGGATAAACAATGTATCAAAAACAATGTAGATAACAAAACATTATACACTTTTCTACAATTTACAATATTAATTCATATATATTTTGATTCATATAACCAAATGACACATAGAAGTGACATGAAAGAATTTTAACTAGAGAATCGAATAAAATTGGTTAAATAATACCTTTCAATGAAGATAATAAAAATGTTTGAAGGTATTGTCCCATCAATATTGAAATTATGCTAGGGCCAAAAATTTCTACAACATTATTAATAAATTTGTAGCCATCCTTCCACTTCAATATTAGCTTTATTCCCAACAACAAGGGATGAGGGAGATGACCGTAGGGTGCACAAAATAATGAAATATTTAACAACCAATCTAGCAACTAATGTTTGGGAAATCTAGATTTTTATTTTGGGACAATAATGAGACTAAACCAATAATTTTTGTCTCACAAATTAAATAATTAATTTTTTTCTTTTTAGATTTCCAAATATTCTCTCAGTTTGTAATTGAGTTAAATTTTCATCAATTAATTGGTGAAGTATATGAAAAAAATCTAATATGGTGCCATTTGCAATAGTATACATTTCGATTTTCCCTTACTTTGTTGCAATTGTAGTGATACTACCGATCCCCACATAAATATTAAACACCTCTATTTGCAGTTTCAACTTTCTTTTATCAAGTTATGAAAAACTATTGTTCCATTTAACACATAGTTTATTCCTTATCTACATTGATTTACATAGATTACCGCATTACAACCACTCTCGGAGAACTTAATGCTATTAATATGAGCATGTTTGAATTTTCATTGATTTATTTAACATATTTTATTATCCAAACAATTCCCTCAACATAAAATTTATTTTTAAATAAAATAATTCATACTTATAATTTAAATATTCAATTAAATCACTTAACATATCACATATATTTTCATCAATTTTATTCTTCGAGATGCTAATTGCTTACTGCATTTCCTTTGCAGCATGTGATACAATTTCTAATTTAGGAGATGTTATAGTATTAGATTAAAAATGATGATGATGGTGGTGGTGTTGGTTAACCTCCACTAAGATCAATATTGTCTATTAGACCTTAAGAAAGTAAGTGATAATTTGTGATTAATTGACACTTTTAAATAATTTATTTGTATGATAAAAAATAAATGAGATGAGCGTTCCTAGATCACGGTAGTTTTTCTAACTTAACAAGTCAAGAAGATTGGTAATGTAGCAAATACTTTGAATAGTGTTGCAAATATTTTGGAAAAAGGAAAATGGATGTCAATAAAGATTGAGAAATCCAAGAGAAAGTAGGTCACAACTCCTTAGTTCAACTGTATCCTTCAAAAAAAAATCACCATCTCAACACATTTACATAATTGGAACATACAATAATTACTTTATTCATACATATATGAAGTTATATGAAAGTTATATTTATAATTTTTTGTTATAAAGTTATTACTTCCATACCTATTTTGATATACATTTAAACTATGGTATATGAACAATTATACAAAGGTTTGTATATTCATTAACCCATCCCCCTACCCATGGTGTTTAAACACTACTCCCGCCCAGGTTAGGTGACTTTGGGTTAGGTCACTTTGGGTTAATGCAGTCGGTCATGGAATTCTCTAGAAGCTCTTTCATGCATCCAAATGTCTTCATGGTCGTCAAATTCTAAACATATCAACGGTGTTGGTCGTAAGCCCTAGGATCAACGTTACAGATGTGTAGAGGGTAGTTGGGTTAACGGAAAACCCTTCCGCCAATGTTGACAGAGTTCATTTTTTCGGAGAAGGGTTAGGGGCATCTGCTCTGCAACCTCGACTCGATTTCCAGATAATCCATGTCTTCTGCTTCGAGATTTCCCATAATAACATGTCTAGGGTTGAATTCTCACACTTGTTTTTCAGAATTCCTAATTTCTCCACAATTTTCCGGTATAGGTATTGTGTTTAGGTTCGACAAGTTATTTGTATGGTTCGCTCTTGCTTCAGTTTGGATTTTCTTCTCGGTTTGGAACTTATAAAATACATTTTATGCTCCTGGTGCTTTAAAATTCACAAATTTTAGGGATTTACTGTCTCGATGCCCAGGTAACGGAACCCCTTATTTTTACAATAGTTTTTCCACCCTTCGATTACCCTCGTGACAATATTTTGAACTTCCAACTAATTTAACTCGTTGTCTTTGTTTTTTTTGGAAAAGGCTTCCCACGTTCAAAGCGTCCTTTCGTCTTTCTCCAGTTTTTGTGTATCTTTGTTTTCTGAGGTCTCCAGGTTAGCCTTGTTCCTTCTCTGGCCGGAAATCTAATGCTCCTATTATGGCTATTCAGTCCTTGATAATTAGGTAATATATTGTAAATTTTTTCACATTTTGGCATCCGACGAGGAACACAAAAATAATGTTTTATGATAAATTTGGGTATATAAATTATTGGTTATGAGTATGATACAATTCTAGGTTTGTTTATACATTTCAATTATGAATATGATTACAATTCTGAGCCTGTTTTATAAATTATAAATTATGAGAATGATTAGATTATGAGTTCTTTCTTGAGTTTTGTATAATGCAACTATGTAATTATTTTCTTTATATCTATTGTAATTGTTTCCTTTAAAATTGTATAATTAAGCTCCTAGACGGTTTATCGATTCAAGGGTTTATGTTATTTATACTTGAGGGTTTGCCCTAGTTGTTTTATTTTCTCTTATGTGGTTCAATAATGCATCACACATGTACAATCTTCAGTAACCTTTCTCTTACTTGCACGGTTGTTATTCTATTACTCCGTTGTTTGTTAATGCAGCTTGAATGCCCTTGCTTGCTTTCCATTCCACTCGTTTTTGGATATTTTAAATTAAGAAGTGCTAAGGTTTAGTATGTTGTGGTTACTCACCTCTAATGGCTGTACAAGCTCAAGGGATTTTTTCTTCTTAGCTTTCCATAAAATGGAACTTCCCAGAAAAACCTTCTAATAATCGGTTGGTCTATTCAACTCCAACAATAACAATGATGTCGATTCCTTGGACGGGTACAATACCTTGATATTTTCTTACTAGCATGTCAACCACCGTTATATCTGTGGTATTGTTAACCTACCCTTTATAGTAACGACAGGCTAAAATGTACACGAAGACACATCACATAATTATTTTACCCCTCATATACACATAACTCAGATACAAATTTTAATAAATTTTGATCAGCCAGAGATATGCAAACCATCCATTATTATAAAAGAGTGGTATTACTATTACTAATACAAATTTTTAAATTATGTCTCTTGTTATTTCAACTCTCATAAAACAAAACTTGAACAGTTTTTCCTATTTTCCATACACTTAACAATGACAACGGAAATATATTAATATAAATAGCACACACATAAATCCTTTAAACATCTTACTATAGAATTATTTGTATCATTATTCACTTTTGTTCATTCACATACGAGTACAGTAAACCTATGAATGGACACAATCATAATATGAAGTTATTTCCACCAAGCCAATGAGATCAACCATTCCACAAAAAACTTCTATCTATAATTATCTGGTCCCACTAGACTTAGTTAAGGCATTCCCAGTTCCAAAGGAATTTTCCTCTGTCCAACTAGCACAAAGATGAAGTATCTGTCTCTTCACATAGTTTTGTGCAACTTTTTAGTCACCTCATCATTAATCCTTTTGGTTTTCTTTGTTTTTCCCTATCAACCTTTCCTTCAAGAAAAGTTTGAGTAGGTAACCATCTTACTCATAATTCCTATTTAAATTATCCCTTTATGTAATGAGAAAAATAACATAATATATTTTAACCATAGTAAAGAAAAGTTCACAAGTTACCAAAGGGGTATGACATCTTCCCCTCCTCTAGTAAAACACTGTCCCTTCCACAACCTCAAAATAGGCTTGGGTAAGCTTTTATCATAAATTGATCATTCTCCCAGGTGGCCTCTTCTAGGCTAAAGTGAATCCATTCCACCTTAACCTAGGTGATATCTCACATCCACAATGTTGCTTCTCTCTGATTGAGTATATGCAGGGGTTTTGCCATGAACTCTCTGACAAGTTCTACTATTCAATCACCATTAGCAATTTTTATGAGTCAATATTGATGATAAAATTGACAATAGTTGCACAAATATACCTTCATAGGCTATCCCGTGAATATTATTCTAGTTAATGAAATGTCTATGACCATATATGTATTATTTTAATAGTGAGACATGAAATACCTTATGAACATGTATATGGCTAGGAAAATATAGTTGACATGCGATAGGCCCAACTCGGGCTAAACTATGGAATGGTCCATAGAATCATGGGACTAATTTGGCACAACCTCCCTAGCATAGGGTGCTCTTTTTATGATTGACATGTACATACACATGATCCCCTACTTTAAATTATCGATAACTTCATTTTCTATCTACATATATTTTATGTCTCTCTTCGGAAGCTTTTAGGCTTACCCTTACTTTATTTACTACTTGTTCTATCTCCTTCAATAACTTAAACCCTGAAATTAAATTATCTTTTGTACCGCTCCAATTAATAGTTTTCTTACACCTACGCCCATATAATTCTTCAAACAAGCTCATTTTCAGAGAAGTATGATAATTGTTATTATAAGTAAATATAATCCTCCCACTTATATGGTTGTTGCATTACGTACATTATTAACATATCCTCAATTCACTCTTTCAGTATCCCTGTTAGTTTGGGGGTGTTTTTTGAATTCCAACAAGAAATTGTTGTCCCTACACTAGTGTGGGACCAATAGGTCCTAGTAGCACCTACACTAGTGTGTGCTAACTTTGGTGCATTGTCGAATTTAATTTTCCCTTAGTTAAATTAGACAATAAAATGTAACCTTATCTCATAATCATTTGTAATAGTTAACCAAGTGTGATAAACACAGTTAGCTCATTTATTTTGAGCTGAGGGTGGTTGGTGAGGCATGCAGAGTGATTCTATGTGTTTTAGAGTTCAAGTTGTAGTTAGGTGCATGAGTTTAATGCATAAGTAATAAATTAACTCAGTTAGGTGAGTTAAAATCAGTTGAACTAGTTGTAACTGTTTGTTCCACTAGTGAGAGATTGAGTGAATTAAATATTTTTTAATTCACAATCAGTGATCTTCCATGCAACTGATGATTTACAACTAATAGCTACATGCATGTCAGTTCTAGTAGAGACCCAATTCACACAAAGGTGAAAGGGAGGTTTACTATGAGTTGTGTGATTAGTAGGTTGCTAGCATGCAACTGGACATCTATTGGAGTGCCCATGATCCTTATGCAGTTTAGGAATGAAAAAAATCCTAATGAATACGGATTGCATTCATCACTAATTGAGAAAGCAAGGAAGTTTTTTTAGAGGCTGAGAATTGGCTAAGTGTTGGCCAGTTTTGTCCAGGGTAGTGTGAGATAATTAGGATAGTGAAGGAGACTCTTGTGCGAAGAGTGCATTTTAATTGTTTCATGATTCCATGGTTATTATACAATATAAGATAGAGGGGTTTTGAGAAGCAATCTTTCCCCAAGAATTATCCGTGTTGTTGTTTGATTTGATTCTTTCTTTTCTTCATGTGATTGGCGATTGTGTTTAATTTCTGCAATTTATTTGTAGAAGTGATTCAATATCTAGATTTAGTACATTGTTATATCGAATTGAATCAATTGATATATGTGTGTGTGTGTGTGTGTTTTTATAATTTCTACATGGTATCAGAGAAGAGGAAATCACTATATTGGAGGAGAAGCTGAGTTTTTCACTAAATAAAATTTGAATTTGCAGAAGACATTCTTGGTGCTATAGCTAATTCAGGATTGAAATGGCTTTTAATGGCTTGATATTGGAGTATGCAGTCGAGGGAAGATTTAACTATATTTCTTGGAAAGATAGGATGGAGGCACTACTAGAGGACAATGGGTTGAAAGAATTCATTAACAATGATGTTCCCAAACCCATTGTAACAGATGTTGCAAATATTGATGCTTGGCAAAAGATAGTTGCAAAAAAGAGGAGGATATTTTTGGAGGGAGTACGAAACCACATTGTATGAAGTCTCCATGGCAAAGAGACACCATATGAAATGTGGAAAGCTTTGAAATATCTATTTCAAAGTAGCAGTGATCATAGAAAATTCGCATTGAAAAAATAAACTCAGGAAGATGAAAATGGAGAAAGGAGAAACCATGCCCCAATATCTAACAAAGTTTCTCCAATGTCGGGATGAGCTTGGGAGCATCGGAATTACTATCATTGATGATGATTTGGTGAGCCTATCTCTTCTACGACTTCCCAAGAGTTGGCATAGTTATTGGGACTCTGTCAATGGAAGGGAAAATCTGTCAAATTGGGAATGACTTTGGTCAGATTTGGTGCAAGAAGAATTCAATTGGAATACCAAAGATGGATATTCATATAAGAATGAAGAAGAAGAAGATTGTGATTTGGCTGCAAAGGAGGAGAAGGGGAAAGAAAATAAATTCCATTCCAAATATGAGGCTGGAAAAGATGGCAAGAAGCGTGACATGTCCAGAGTGACGTGTTTTCACTATCACAAGCATGGACATTATGCCACTAATTTTCCACAAAAGAATAAGAACAAGAACGCTTCAGGATTTGTAGCTAGTGAGACTTTAGCCTCACAATTTGAGCTTCACTTATTGCTCATTTCATGTATGGTGTCAAGTGAAATGGGATTGGTGTGGTAATTGGTTAGTCGTGCATCCTTTCACATGACGAGAGACAAAGAAATATTTAGTAGCTTGGAGGAGAAGGACCTCGAGATGCGTATCAAAATGGGTGGTGACGGGTGGTACAGTGCTACCGGGATTGGTACCATTAACCTTTTCAATTAAAAGATGTAATGCATGAACCAAGCTTGAAGAAAAATTTAGTCTCAGTTGCAATGTTTGAGGATAGAGGGTATGATGTTGTTTTCAGTGATGAAAAATCTTCCCTATGACATAAAACAACAGGACAAGCCAAGAAGTTTTGGATTCGAGTTAAGAATCTCTATAAAATTGATGAAGATTTTTGTGCAACATTAATGGGTACATTGGACAAAGTGGTGAGCGAGGATGAGGGTGAGTTATGGAACAGGAGATTGGGCCATCTTCACCACAGAGCCTTGAAGGTCATGCAAAAGATTTCTATGGGTCTTCCCAAGGCTACACTTGTGTATTCAGACACACGCAAGGGATGTACTATGGGGAAGTATGTAAAAGCCAATTTTCATAAGGAGAAATGAGCCTCGGAGATCCTTGAGAGAGTTCACTTAGACGTGTGTGGACCATTCTCTACTGCTTTGATGGAAAAGCATAAGTACTATGTGATATTTGTGGATGACGTTTTTTGAAAGTGTTGAATCTACTTCATGCAGGACAAAGATTAGACATTCTCAAAGTTTCTTGAGTTCAAAGGACTAGTGGAGAAAGAAATGGGGAAGCATGTGAGGGCTCTTTGGAGTGATAATTGTGGTGATTACATCTCCAATGAATTAAATAACTTATACAAAAAAGAAAGAATTCACAGAGAGTTGATTTCGCCTCATAACCCACAGTAGAATGGGGTCGGAGAAAGAAATAATAGAAAATTTGTGGGTGCAACATGAGCGATGTTGCATTATCGAGGAATACCGATGCATCTATGGGCAGAGGCATGTAACACAATGATATTTGTGGAAAACCATTGTCCTCATCGGATACTTGGCATGAGTACACCATAAGAGGATTTTACTAGTAATAAACATGATGTTTCACATTTTAAGATTTTGGCTCATCTATTTATGTGCATATGACCAAAGACGCTAGGAAGAAGATGGAACCAACAACTAAGATTGTGAATTTTTTTGGGGTACACTGAAACTTCTGACAACTATCGAGTGTATTTTCCAAACAAAAAAATGAATTTTGTGTGATGGGCTATAAAATTTCATGAGGATAAATACAGTCCCTTGAGAGGGAGATAGATTTGCATGCAGAGGGGGAACTCTTGGTTTCAAAGAATGAACCTCAAGATGTGGAGTAGCCACATGCGGAGTATCATGGAGTGGCATAAAACACTCATGCAAATCCATATTGGAAAGGGTAGAAGGTCCACCACGGAAGCTTAAATATTAAGACTTGATGCAGTAGAGAATGTAGGAGCCCCTACTTCACTACTGAGAAAGAGAGAATCTCTAGAATTTTTTACTCGATACATGGCTCTTTGAGCAAGTGTATTGTGACAGAACCATCTTTCTTTCAGGAGGCAGTGCATCAACCAATTTGGGTTGATGCTATGGTAGAGGAGTATGACTCCATAATTAAGAACAGTGCATGGGAGATTGTCCCAAGACTGGTCAACAAAACAATGGTTGGTTCTAGATGGATCTACAAGGTAAATCAAGCTTTTGATGGGAGTGTGGAGAAGTACAAGGCTATACTTGTGGCCTAGGTATTCTCAAAAGTTGAGGGGATCAACTATGATGAGAATTTCACACCAGTCGTGAGGTACTCTTCCATTAGTTCTATCCTTGCACTCTCAGTGCATATCAGGTGGCACATTCATCAGATGGATTTGAAAATTTTGTTTCTCAATGGAATTATTGAGGAGAAAGTGTACATAGAATGGCCAGAAGGTTTCAAGATCTTTAAGAGTGAGTCACATGTGTGTCGACTCAAGAGAGCACTATATGGGCTAAAGCAAGCACCTCGAGCTTGTGACACTTGGATTGACAACCATTTCACTAGGTTGGGCTTCACCAAAAGTGAAGCAAATGCAAACCTACACCAGATTCTGGTTGATGGTAAGCTCTTGATTATTGTACTTTATGTTGATGATATAATTTTGAGAGGTGATGATTATCTGATAAGCTCATGTAATGAGGATCTTGTAAGGGATTTGAAAATGATGGACATGGGACTCCTTCACTATTTCTTTTGTTTGGAAATATGGGAGAAGGATGGTGAAATTTTTGTTTCTCAAGTCAAGTATCCCAAATAAATACTCGGTAAGTTTCACATGGAGATTTGTAAACCCATGGACACTTCTCTTCCAGAAAAGTTAAGGAAAGAGGTTGCTACATCAGGAGAAGTATTGGATGCTAATGTCTATAGGAAACCAGTATGTTCACTGATGTACTTGGTGGACACAGGACAAAACATTTTCTACATAGTTAACCAGCTGACTTAAGCTATGGTAAGCCAACCAAGCTCTTTTGGAAGGTGGGGAAGCATGTCATGAGATATCTCAGGGGCTCTACAGAGTATGGATTGTGGTACAGACATACAAAGGGAGTGAAGATTTAAGGCTTCACGGATGGAGATTGGGCAGGAAATCCACCATAAAAAAGAGCACATCAGGAGGGATATTTAGCATAGAATCGAAAACAGTTTCTTGGTACATTAGGAAGCAACGATCTCTGGCACTTATTTCAACGGAGGAAGAATACATGGCAGCAAGTTAAGCTACATGTGAGGCCCCATCTGCATGAGAAATATCCTAGCTGGTTTATTTGGTTATCAGATGGATCTGATAGTGATACATTGTGATAACTAGAGTTGCATTAAAATCTCGTTTAATCTGGTGTTTTATGATAGGTCCAAGCACATAGACATTGAGTACCACCATCTAAAATATTTATCTCAAAGGTTCATAATGTTACTTCAGTACATTCCCATGAAAGATTAGGATCCATATATTCTGATGAAGGCACTCACGAGGAGAAAATGTGAGTACCATATAGGCAAGATCGGGGTGGAAAATAATCCCTTTCTTTTTGAGAGGGAGTGTTGAAATCCAAAAATAAATTGCAGTACCTACACTAGTGTGGGACCAATAGGTCATAGCAGCTCCTACACTACTGTGTGCTAAATTTGGTGGAGTGTCTAATATAATTTTCCCTTAATTAAATTTGACAATAACATGTAACCTTATCTCATAAACATTTTTAATATTGAACTGAGTGTGATCAACTCAGTTAACTAATGTATTTTGAGTTGAGGGTGGTTGGTGTGGCATGTATAGTGATTCTATGTGTTTTAGAGAAGTTACAATTAAGTGCATCATTTTAATGCATGAGTAATCAATTAACTGAGTTAGGTGAGTTAAAGTCATTTGAAATAGTTGTAATTGTTTGTTGCACTAGTGAGAGATCAAGTGAATTCAATCTTATTTGATTCACAATTAGTGATTTGCCATGCAACTAATGATTAATATTAATAGCTGCGTGCATGTCAACAGGAGATCCAGTTGAGACAAAGGTGAAAGTGAGGTTAACTATCAGTTATGTGATTAGTAGGTTGCTAGCATGGAGCCAAGAATCCATTGGATTTCCCATGATCCTTGTGCAGTTTAGGAAGGAAAAAATTCCTAAATAATAGGGATTTCATTCATCATGAATTGTGTAAGCAAGGCAGGATGTCTAGAGGCTGAGAATTGTCTATGTGTTGGCTAGATTTGTCTAGGATAGCGTGAGACAACTAGTAGAGTGCAGAAGACTCTTGTGAGAAGAGTGCATTCTAATTATTGCATGATTACATGGTTAATATAAAATAGAATATAGAGGGGTTTTGAGCATCAAGCTCTTCGGAGGAAAGTATCTGTGTTGTGGTTTGATTTGATTCTTTCTTTGCTTCATGTGATTGGCGATTGTGTTTAATTTCTACTATTGATTTGTAGAAGTGATTCAATATCTAGCTTTAGTACATTGTTAGATTGGATTGAATCCATTGATATAGATATGTTTGTATAATTTCTAAGTGGTATGTGGTACTAAATTTTACCTTTGTACCTAACACATTCAATAAATATTTCCAAAATGCAGATGTGAATTTTACATCTCTATATAATATTACTACTTTTGGGAGGTTATGCAGACTAAAAATACCCTCCATGGATATATTAGAAATCTAAATGGTTTTGTAAGTATATTTCATTGGGATGAAATGAGCAAAATTACTCATTTTTTCAACAACTTTCATTATAGATTCATTCTCCTTTCTTGTTTTTGGTAGGCACGTAATCAAATCAAAAGTGATAGTTTCCCATTTTCACTCAGGAATGGGTGACAGATGGAGAAATCCAACTGAATGTTGATGCTTTGGCTTCACCTGCTGGCATTCCAAAAACTTAGATAAGTACACATATACCTCTTTCTTCATTCCTAGCCAAAAATATTATTTCTATAAGGAAGAGATTAATTTTTGGTATCTGAGATGAGAAACATAAGGATTTTTGTGAAATTCATTAAGAATTAACTGTTTAATAATCATCGAATTAAGAACATATATCCTGTTTTAGTAACTTAATAGATTATCCTTACTTATCCCATATCATAGTTGTCATTCCTTTCCACTTGGGTTTTATACTTGCTACCATATGAATTGGTATTTTGGATATTGTTGAGTTGTGAACCTAATATTCTCAAAAATTCTCATAGCTTCACTAAATGAAATTTTCTATATAAAATTCATCTTTCTTCTCAATGCTTCTACCACTCAATTCTCCTTACCTTTCACATGTTTTATTTCAAAACCAAATTCACTCAGGAAGGAAATCCAATGATCTTGTTTCGAATTCAAAGCAGGTTTCTTAAAGTACTTTATCAAACTATTGTGATATATCATAAATACGAATCTCTTCCCAATAAGTTAGTGTCACCTCATTTTTAAGGTGTGGATTAGTGTTGTTAACTGCAAGTCATAGGTTGAGTACTTTTTTTCATTTTCCTTGAGGCTTTGAGATTCATACACCACAACCTAGCCTTCTTACATCATTACCCCCCCTACACCTTCTTTACTAGAATATGTACACACAGTAAATTATTGGTTAGGAGATCACGTGTTATGATCAAAATTGAAAGTGCTTGAAACATCTCCAAACCTGAGCATCTGGAAAGCTCTTGTCATTGAAATTCTGGCACTGCAAATGGTTCGAAAAACTGATGTCATATGAGGAAGATATCGTGTTTTGTCCATTTTTGCAGACATTAAAAATTTTGTGACTCGATGCTCAGTCAGCATGTAGGTACAGTCAGCAGGTATATTTCGGGGAATATTCCATTTTTCTCCAACCAACCAAATTGCACCACGTGGCATGATGAGGTCCGTCTATTTTTGGTGGTACAGAGGTTTGTTCTGGCTATTCAATGGTTTTGTGTGGACCATCAGATAAGTGACATGTGGCAAACCTAGAGGCTGCAACGTGTCCTCATGATGTAGTGTTAAAATTTTATGGAGTCGAGGGGTGGGGCATTCAAACCCATGACCATTGGCCTGTACGCCAAAGCTCTTATCATCTCACCCAACCGTTAGTTCTTACCATGTAGATGTTCCGCATTGTATTAATGTGTTAACATTTATGTATTGGGGGAAGGGGACCGCCAACAATCCCAAACCGCTGGTGGCCCCAAAGCAGCGTTCAGATGGCATATGCCAACCACAACATAAAAATTTTAAAACTTGGCGGCTAACCAACTCGTAACACCACCAGTTATTGTAAGCGTGTTCATATTCCAAGCATTAACATTTAAAGGTTGCAGCGACAGTTGTATGAAATGATTTATCCGACGGATTTAATAAACTCGGTCACCTGTATTCCACGGATAAGGTTAAGATGGCAGTTGTATGAAACGGCTAATCTGGTAGATGTTTAAAATTTATTCACATGGGCACAGATATGGGAAAAAATTTCGTGGTCTGTGGAACACTGCTCTCTAGGTTCCATCCACCTTAACGCAGAGTTGTAAAAGCCCTCAACCACGTGGTTTTAGGTGGAGGGTCAACTTGTGACCACTCCGCCTAACCATTTCACATTAATTCAAATGGTTTTTGACTGGCAGAGTTAGAGTATGCCCATAATTTTAGGGCATTTCATCAATTTTACTCCAGTTAAGTGCTTGTCTCCACTTTTGGTGGAGCTTTTCTAGCTGTCATTGGGAAAAATGCATGGGGAGGTCAATTTTCGAACAATTTTGGTGAAACAAGACTCTACCTAGACTAATTTGACCATTCTGGAGCCATTGGTATAGAGAAAATATCCATTAGAGCCCTGTAAACATATGTAAATTATATTTTTTTAGCATAATGACAAAGAGGGGCATGCCATTCGGAGTTGAACCACCAGATGTAGCCCAGGAGGGGTGAAGTGCTTCATCATGCCTACTGTGTAAAACTTAAGTGTTATTGTATTTATCTATTATACATTGTTGTTCAGTGTTTTTAAGGCTTACTTTCATGCTTAAAGTTCACTAATTCATCTTTTTTTCATGGTTTAAACTCTCATTACTTAAGAAAACATATGGAGACAAATTGTACATGTTTATATTACTAAAAGGACGTTTAGCACAATAGAACTAATACACTCCTTTCAGATCAAGTTGGTATCAGAGGTACATTTTAATCTTTGTTGCTTTTATGTGCAAATATTTGTTAACTGTTTGCAAGGGTTTTCGCTCAAGCTTAACAGAGGAGAAGGAAAATTGGTGGAAGTGAGAAGTTATCAAAGTGAGCCACAACAAATGAGGGAAAGATTTCCACATTCTCCACCACCTAGTTCACCTCCAAGCAAAGAAGAAGCAACATCGAGCATGCCTCCAGGAGAAGAGGAAACCCATGAAGAGGTGTATCCCAAAGAAGAAGAAAGAGTGTTAAGGAAAGAATTCCTTTACATGAATGAAATGGTGAGAGTCCTTTATCAAAAAAGGAATGAATTACTAGAAGGAGAAGGATCAAAACTTCACAAGGAAGTTCAGGGATCATCAAGAGGTCACAATGATGAAGATAAATCAAAGGAGGGAAATGGAGAAAATGGAGGTAGTGGAAATCCACCATCCTCACCCTAATCATCATCATCTTCGACTTCATCGTCAGTACACGAGTCACAAAAGTCAAAGAACGTTGGTAAAAGTACTTTTCTAGAACCTGATGTTAAGTTTGAATTGCCAATGTTTAATGGTGAAGTCAATGTAGAAAATCTTGATAATTGGATTAGGAATTGTAGTTTTATTTGAGAATTCAGAACCTTCATGATGATGACACCAAAATCCAACTAGCTTCACTAAGGATGGGAGGTGTAGCCCTTGTTTGCTGGGAATCCAAGACAAAGGATGAGATAAAAAAACATGGTAAGATTATTCTATCATGGAATGATTTCATTACTAAAATATAACAATAGTTTTATCTATTAGCTCATATTTAGAAAGCCATAATGAACTCGCAAAGTTTTAGACAATTGAAAGGACAAAATGTATAAGAGTACAGCCAAGAATTTAGGAGAACAGCTCTCTTATTAGGGGTATATTTACAGAGTTAGGATACTTTTTTCAAGTAGA
This sequence comes from Pinus albicaulis, assembly GCA_034641835.2. Taxonomy (NCBI): domain Eukaryota; kingdom Viridiplantae; phylum Streptophyta; class Pinopsida; order Pinales; family Pinaceae; genus Pinus; species Pinus albicaulis. The sequence continues at coordinate 1,044,494,962 of CM076577.1, read as the reverse complement.
AAAAAGAATGCATTTCTCAAGAAAGAGGGAGAGAAAGTGGTTTGTAAACATTGTTCAAGAGAAGGCCATGAAGAGAAAAATTGTTGGAAATTACATCCTGAAAAGAAACCCAAGTTTAACAATAACAAAGGGAAATAGAAAACTGCAGCTACAACTCAACATGACTTAGGATAGGATTTAGGTGATGAAACTAAAATTATAGCCATGGGATTGAAGAAAATGAAGGGGAAAGAAATTGAAACAAAACCCAGTACTAGTATTTCAAACTTTCGCATAGAAGATCCAAATGAAGAAGAGAGAATTGAACTTTTTCATGTGAGAGTCATATCCAAACATACCAATATTGATACATTGTTTGACAGTGGGTCACAAGAAAACTTAATCTCTGAAGACTTGGCCAAGAAACTTAATCTTGAGACCATTCCACATCCAAATTCATATCCACTTGGGTGGATTTGTAAGGATACAAATTTACAGGTTTCCAAGAAGTGAATATTGTGCTTTACAATAACTACAAATTTTTTTGACATAGTTGAATTAGATGTGGTTCCGCTTGATATTATAGGTGTTGTTATGGGAAGTCCTTACTTGTATGATAGAAAAGCTATCTTCCATCGCCATGAGAAAAAATACCATTTATTCAAAGATGGCAAGGATTACATTGTTAGAGCACATTGCAAGAAGAGAAATATTGTAATGGTAAATGCTGGAGAGGTAAAAAGGATGGTGAATTAAAGTAAGAATTTTGTTCTTCTAATGATTAAGCCTAAAGCTGATGTTAATCATGAGTCATTTGAAGATTGTGATCCTAAGTTTAAATTGGATTTATATTATGTAGTTGATCCACATCATGAGATGTTTCAGGAGCCAACAAGATTGCCTCCTAAAAGGGAGATTCAACATGAGATTCAGTTTCAACAACATTTTCCTTTTCCAAAAATCAACATGTATCGCATGTCGATAATGGAGAATGTTGAAATAAAGAGGAAAATCAAGGACTTGTTGGACAGGGGACTCATAAGTCCAAGCACTTTTCCATGCAGTTCACCCATATTTTTTATTCCAAAGAAATATGGGACTTGGCGCATGTGTGTCGACTTCAGAGCATTGAACAAGATAACATTAAAGAATTAATACCCACTCCCAAGGTTAGATAATTTGCTAGATCAAATGAAAGAAGAAATTTTTTTCACTAAGTTAGATTTACGAAGTGGATATCATCAAGTAAGAATTGTAGAAAGTGACATATGGAAGACTACATTCAAAACCAAACAAGAACTCTTCGAGTGGTTGGTTATGCCATTTGGTTTGTGTAATGTACCAGTGACTTTCATGCATGTTATGAATAATGTTTTGCGTCCATTATTGATGACTTTGTGATTGTGTATTTAGATGATATAATCACTTTCAGCAAAACAAGAGAAGAGCGTGTCTTGCATGTAAATAAGGTACTTGATGTTTTGAAGAAAGAGAAATTATTTCTTAAGATGTATAAGTGAGAATTTGGAAAGAATTCTCTGGTTTATTTGTGAAACATTGTAGGAGGAGGCGCATTGAGAAATTATCCTTCTAAAGTGGAAGCCATTGTGAATTTTCCCACTCCCAAATCAGTAACCGAGGTAAGAAGTTTCTTAGGCGCAACTCATTATTGGGGAAATTTTATTGCTAACTTTTCTGCCATAGCAGCTGATATGCATGCAGTGACAAGTGCGAAGAAAGGCTTCAAATGGGGAGGCAAACAACAACAAGATTTTGAAGAATTAAAAGACAAGATCAGATCAACTCCGGTCCTTCCATTACTGTATTTGAGACAGCCATTCGAAATACAAACTGATGCTAGTGATTATGCCATGGGTGAAGTAATTTTGCATCATGGTAAGCCTATCACTTTTCATTCTGAAATATTCAATGTTGTTGTAATCAATTATCCAAAATATGACAAAGAGTTGTATGCATTGGTACAAAGCTTCAAGAAGTGGAAACACTACTTGATGGGTAAAGAGACGATTATACATATTGATCATCAACCATTACAGTACTTGCAGTCACAAACAAAATTGCATAAATCATGACATTTCAGGTGGATGGTATTTCTTCAACAATTTCACTTGGTTATAAGGTACAAGAAAGGTATTTTCAATAAAGTTGTTGATATTCTTTCAAGGCCAATTATAAGTGCTTCTACTTTCCTTAAAAATGATTCTATTGTACATGAGATTTACATAGGACAGTATGAATCTAATTTTGATTTTAAAGATGTGTATGCTAGTTTGAGTGAAGGGAATTGAGTTGAAGAAAATGATTATCACATGCATAAAAATTTTCTATTTCATTTGGGCAAGCTATGTATACCACAAGGAGAGAGACTTAGTGTCATGAGAGAAGCTCATTCATCTCTTATTGTTGGACACTTTTGGGTAATAAAAAAGTGGCACATCTACAGAGGTATTGTTATTGGCCTTGCATGATAGATAGTGTGTCATGTTTTATAAGAGGATGTTCTATGTGTGCAACAAGCAAGCCTAGCAATAGGAAGCTTAGATTGTACACGCCACTATCGATACCATCAAGGGCATGGGAGAGTGTCTCCATGAAATTTGTTGGAGGTCTACCTATGTCAAGAAAACAAGATGATTATATTTATATAGTTGTGGATAGATTCAATAAAATGTGTAAACCTATGCCATGTAAGAAAACCATTACTGCTAAACTTTATTTTCAACATGTATGGGTTCATTTTAGTTTGCCAACTTCTTTTGTTATTGATAGGTATTCCAGGTTTGTTGAGAATTTTTTGTCCAATCTTTGGAATATGATGGAAAAAAAGTTGAAAAAGAGTATTTCTTTTCATCCTCAAACTGATGCCCAAATTGAGGTGGTGAAGAGAATCATTGTGCATCTACTGAGAGGATATTGCAGAAAACATCCCAAGTTGTGGGATAAAAAAATGCATTACATCCAACATGCTTACAACTGGGCCAAGCACTCTTCTACAAATACTTCACCTTTTGAAGCGTACTTTGGGGATTTGCTGAAATCACCATTAGGCTTCATCTATGAGAGAAGGATGTTGCAATTGATGGGCATAGTGATATTGACAACGCTCAAAAGATCACTGAGAAAATTCAGATTATTCATCACCAAGTTCAAGAACAGCTTGAGAAGAGTCAAAGCAAGTACAAGGAGAGGCATGATAAACATAGAGTTGATCACAAGTTTCAAGAAGGAGATGAAATATGGTTGCACATAATCAAAGAAAGGATGCAAGCAGATGGTAAAAAGCTCAAGCCTATTCATTTGGTCCATTCAATATTATTAAACAAGTTCATAATAATGCATTTCAACTTGACTTGTCTTCATATATGCAAATGTATTCCTTTGTGAATGTGGAGAATTTAAGTTTTTATCATCCTCCTTTGATTGATGATCAAGGGAGTGATATTTAGCTACTATCAATAGAAAATTTCTCGCTAGAATTTTTGGATGAGCTCAAGGAGGATTACATCTTCCACATGATGACATGCACTTCTAAGAGGGGAAGTGTTGATTATCTTCGAATTGGGATTAAGGGCAAAAAAAAAAAAGTAAAGAAAGATGTATGGAAGTGGAAAAGGTGAGGGAGCTATACCCTCATCTTTTAAATAGGTGAATAAAGTATTTTTTGGTCCAAAAGCTTCCCAATGGGGAGGTGTGATCAGGATATCATGTGTTATTCTCATAATTGAAAGTGCTCGAAACAGGTCCAAACATGAGCGACTGGAAAGGTCTCGTCATTTCGATTCCAATGTCAGGAATGGTTCGAAAAACCGATGTCATATGACGAAGATATCGCATTCTATCCATTTTCATAAACAACAAAAAATTTGTGACTGGATGCTTAGTCAGCAGCTATATTCTGGGGAATATTCCATTTTTCTCCAACCAACCAGATTGCGCTGCGTGGCATGATGAGGGCTGTTTATTTTTGGTGGTACGGAGGTTTTTTCTTGCCATTGGATTGTTTTTTGTGAACCATAAAATGAGTGATATGTGGCAAGCCTATAGGCCACCATGTGTTCTCATGATGCAGTGTCAAAATTTTATGGAGTCAATGGCCAAAGCCCTTATCGCCTCGCCTAACCGTTACTTCTTACCATGTCTATGTTCCACATTGTATTAAGGTGTTAACGTTTATGTATTGGGGGAAGAGGACCACCAATGGTCCCAACCTACTGGTGGCCCAAAAGTAGTGTTCATATGGCATATTCCAACTGCAACATAAAACTTCGAAAACCCAGCGAATAACTAATGCGCAACACTGACAGTTATCGTAAGTGTGTTCACATTCCAAGCGTTAACATTTAAAGGTTACATTGACGGTTGTATGAAATATTCTATCTGGTGGAGTTAATAAAATTAATCACATGTATTACTTGGATAAGGTTAAGATGGCAGTGGTATGAATAAGCTAATCCGGCGACGTTTGTGTAATGTTCATTTTTTAGGAACAGCTACACTATTGGGAATAATATGAGTTATTACCAATGTGGAGCTTCATAAATATGTCATATATAGATACAAAATCACTTAAAATTCAATAAAATATGCAACATCAACTTTCTACAGTGTTTTATAAGGCAAAAGGTAGGGAAAATTGAGGATTTAGGCCCTAAAACGAGTGTATTCAGAGATATGCGTAAAAATAAGGTGGGAAAGTGGTTGTATCTGATAGCTAGGGTTATCAGGGACTCCCATGTTTAATTATAGAAAAACAAAATAATTTTTTCTATGTTAAACAGTTCCTCCTTTCCTAACTAGGCTAGAAAACCTTGATTTCCCAAGACTAGAAGTATGCAGAAATTTTCTGAAGCATGTGAGTGTGATTTTCTGAAGGGTATGACTAAAATAAGGTCTGAATATTGAAAAATAATATTAGGGGCATAATTCATACACTTTATAGGAGAAGAATGAAATAATACAGAAGAAATCCTCAAGAAAGAGGTGCTACAACCATGTTAAAAGACTACATAACAGTGACAATGTTATTTTTAGGGCTGAAGCAGAATTTTATTGATTCCTCCAATCTAGATCAGATATTTACATAAAAATATAGATCCAATATAGATCCATGTACAAGAAAAACTGATCTATACATTCCCCTTGGGGTTTTTCTCAAAACATGAAGCACCAGAAGTAGATCTGAGATCTAAAAATGTAGATCTACAGAATGATTCAGAATTTTTGAATAATACAAGAACATATCAGATCATATTTGAAACAGACATGGATTGGATGGCCAATCCATCGATCAACACGGTGAGAGGAAAACCCCAACACCAGAGATCTCTCCTCCAAAACGCTAGAAAAACACCCAGCAGCTGTAGATCTGCAAATAATGTTGTCTTAGGGAGAGAGACAGTGTTGTAGCTTCCTGATTCCAAGATGTATATCTGAAGTATAATCAGAAAATGAACTCTTCCAGGAGGTTAAAAGACACACTCACTGAGAAGAGCCACTATTATCATCTAGATCTAAGCAGATCTAGTCTTCCACTTGCTGCAACTCACAAGACAGCTCAACCCTCCACATGAGTAGCATTGTAATGTAAGGTGAAGCTTGTACCAAGCCTGATAGTGGACAATTTTATCACAATTCTCCTCCAAGAGCTACTCAAGGAAGAAGGTGGGATTCCTAAACAAGAAGTCCCAACAAGGTATGTCTAAGAAGATAGACCTTCATAAATAATGATCTTCAACAACGTTTTCCTTGATGCCCTCCTCTTCATTTTATAAGATAGGAGTCTTGCCAAACCCTAAAACACCTTGAATCACTTAACACTTTTCACATTACAACCTCCTTCTAGAACTGCGCTATCCCTCAAAGAGGTTGAATGCATCTAGACTGTGCTGTTTGACTTGGTCAAAGATGACCCATTCTTGTGATTTAACCCATTCACACCTACAGGAGTTTATTTACATAGCCCAGATATGTCTTTGTTCACATAGGCATTGATTTATTCTTGATTTTCAGGAGTTTTACATGTCCTCCTTTACAATTTATTCATCAATATATGAAATTCAAAATAAGCAAGGTAAAATTAATATTCCTATTAGCTACAGCTAATTTAGGAATATTACAGTCTCCCCCTCCAAAATGTTGCTTGTCCTCGAGAAACTACAAGGGTGATGCAAAATCTCCCCCCTTCTTCTTGTGGCCTTATCCTTCAATAGTCTCCACCATTGCTTCAAATTTTCTGCAATAATTCCATCTGCCAATGGTTCCTCCCAAATGTGCAAAGTGGCCTTTGGTAGATAAACCAAATAGCTCTCATTATGAAGTAAAGGGAGGTCTATATGGAAACCTTCTTGCTGATCCATGGCCTCATCGAGATAGAAGTGATGGTCATAATGGGGAATTTCACCATCAATGCAGGTCTTCCACCTCCATGCTATCATACAAATGAAATGAATTACCTTCCAGCGTGCTAACTCATAGTGAAGCTCCTCCCAAATGCCCATGAGAGGCATTCTCCGAGTGCTACATACAATCATATGGTCCACATCATAAAGACACAAGTAATGTGCTATAGTGGCCATATGGTCTCCCATGCTCCCCTTAGAACATGTAGTGCAAAGAATGTGGGAAACCCCTTTCCCTAAGGACACATTCCACAAATGTGTCTCTCCTCCAACGATGTTCCCAATAATAAGAACATCTTCAGCATGTGGAATCATGATTAAGATCATGCTAGCTGCCATACATGATAAAGGAGAAGGAAGATGCCTCCTCATGTGTAACCAGCACAGTTTTACCCTTAACTGCCATAGAATAGAAGATGACAAGTGTTTCCTCCAACACTTGCTTGATGCCCGATATTTCTTGCATGCTTGGAGAAGGTGTTTTATTAATTGTGTAAATGAGTCACACCATGAGAAGTGTATCCCCCATCCAAGATCCTCTAAAGGATGATCATCATCAGTAAAGTTCATGGCCTCAAGTGGCCCATGAATCCCATCATAAATAGTGCTACCTCTTGGAGAAAAGCCCTGCAAATGAGTGTTAGAAAAATACAAGTATACATCATGAGATTAAAAAATATAATATTTGTCATAGACTTTTTTAAAATCAGCAAGGTTGCTCATGGATGAGCCTCCTCTCACAGTCAATGAATAAGGAGGTGTAGATGATAATTATTCCCAAGAGCTATGTTCCTCCTCATCTAAAAAATGGTCCATGCACTTCTTCATATGAGAGTGCACCTCCTCTTTGAAATTATTCCACATGAATCCATCCAAGATAGCATGATATTCTCCAACGAAACCAGTGGGTTTGGAAAGAAAGATCTCATAGGTTGCATTCAGCAGTTTCTCCTTGAGCTTGGAGCCTTTAACCAAATAAATCTGATCATGGTAATAGATGAATCCTCCAACTACCTTATAGCTCCCATCCATTACCTTCCCATCAAGAACCTCACATGTGAAAGGTTCCTTGTTGTACTCCATCAAAAGTTGATAAACCCAATAACGATCTAGGCTCCCCAAGAATGATAAAGATGTAGGTGTCTGAAATGCAGCCCATATCATGTCATGACTCTCTTCTTTGACATACTTGATGCCAAGGTCACATGTTGGAGTCCCATAAACTTTCTTTTCCTACCTCCCTTGCAGCTGATCTTGCTCAAGACAAGAATGAAGCATGTGGAAATCAACTTCCCCTTGGAAATTTCTTGTCCTCCAGTACTTCCTCAATTTGGCCCATGCATGCAGGAGTATTAAGATCCTCTTGTCATGTTCAGAAATCTCTTTTGTAAGTGAGAAGACCATGGGCTGCCCCAGATATATGGTTTTGCAATGTATCATCATATCCATACCATAATAGATTTTTGATCTTTCATTTCTTAGTGCAGATGAATGAATGGAAGATAACAATGTCCCTACCATTGCTGCATGGATTCTCTCTCATCCTTTGGTCTTCCAACCCTTGAAAAAGAGAAGTGTGTATGCTCTTCTTCTTGAGACGCTCTTCCTCCTCTCTTCCTTCTTCTATCTTCAAGGCTTCATCATTTGAAAATGATGATGCATGCTGCTCTTTTGTTGTATCAAGATCTCCATGTGTGAGATCTTTTGGAACTCCTTGCAAGAGTGCAAGATTTTCTCTTCTTGGAGCAAGTGCTCCATCCTCCTCTTCATGAGATGCTTGAGGTGCTCTTGTCATGGCTGTGTTATTAGCTCCTTTTCCCCATCCTCCTCTTCAATAGTTGAAGTTACCTCATCCTCAATACGAGACCTTAGATCTTGGCCCTCTATTGAAGGAGGAATCTTCATGCCTTCTTTTTGAGAAGGAAGCCCTTCATCCAATGGAGATATTGCCCTTGGAAAGGTGTAAAACAAGATTACACCTTCTTCCATGGTTTTTAGAAATGGAGTTAGATTCATAGACCCTTCCAACTCATGCAAAAGATTTGTCTGATGTGGTTTGATAGTGTCAACAAAATATGTTACACATGGAGCTTCATCAAACCTCTCTATCAATCTTACAACAAATTTTGCATAAGTAGGTGTATTTTCATTCTTCAAGGAAAAAGAATCAAATAACCACCAAGCATATGCTTTACCTTCAAAATGCAGTGATGCTACTTTGACGGCTTCAATCTCTGAAACTTGATGTTGTTGCACAAAGTTTTCTAGCTCCTTCACCAAAATCCTTATTGGACATTTAGGTGATCCATCAAAGATAAATAGATAGAATCTACCCTTGCCATGCTACTCCTCCTTTTTTCGTTTGTTCTCCTTTATCTTTCAGAACCCTTGGAAGTTAAAGTTATCTTTGAACTCCTTGTATTGATCTTCATACTCCTGCAAATACTCTCTAAGAGTCTCCTTCTTGGGTACACCTCCTTTCTTCCTATTCATGAAGAAATCACTGACAGAATGCTGAATATTTGGTGATATGGATGAGTGCACATATCCATATGATGAGGATTCAGAATCTTCCTCATGTATAGGTCTTGTAGATCTGATCAGAAGAACTTCTTGCTCTTGAAACTTCCAAGAAGTTTCACCACTTCTTCTCTCTTCTTCTTGTACAACCTCCTTGGAGACGTTCTTACTGGATCTAAAAAATGAATAGAGTAAACCCATATTCTTCATCATTCTAAACTTTCTCCTTGCTGTACAGCACTTTGGCTTGAAGCCACAGGCTGAGCCAAATATCTTGCTCCGATTCCACTGTAATGTTCCTTTTTAAGGAACAGCTACACTATTGGGAATAATTTGAGTTATTACCAATGCAGAGCTATATAAATATTTCATATACAGATACAAAATCACTTAAACTTCAATAAAATATGCATCATCAACTTTATACAGCGTTTTATAAGGCAAAAAGTGGGGAAAATTGAGGATTTATGGCCTAAAACGAGAGTATTTAGACATATGCGTAACAATAAGATGGGAAAGTGGTTTTATATGATATATAGGGTTATGAGGGACTCCCATGTCGAATTTAAGAAAAAAAATAAGTTTTTCTATGTTAAACAATTCCTCCTTTCCTAACTAGGCTAGAAAACCCTAATTTCCCAAGACTAGAAGTATGCAGAAATTTATTGAAGCATGTGAGCATAATTTTTTGAAGGGTATTACTAAAATAAGGTCTGAATATAGAAAAATAATATCAGTGGCATAACTCATACACTTTACAGGAGAAGAATGAAAGAATACAAAAGAAATCCTCAAGAAAGAGGTGCTACAACCATGTTAAAGGACTACATAACAGTGACAATGTTATTTTTAGGGCTGAAGCAGATTTTTTCTAATTCATCAGATCTAGATCAGATCTATAAACGGAAACACGGAAGTAGATCTGAGATCTAAAAACCCAGATTTTCAGAATGATTTAGAATTTCTGAATAATACAATAAAATAGTACATAATTTTTAAAACAAACATGGATTGGATGGCCATTCCATGGATCATCAAGGTGAGAGGAAAAACCCCAACGCGAGATATCTCTCCTCCAAAACGCTAGCAAAACAACCTGCAGTTGTAGATCTGAAAATAACACTGTCTTAGGGAGATAGATAGCACTATATCTTCTCAAGATGATTTGGCCTGATGCCAAGATGTAGATTTGAAGTATAGTCAGCAAATAAAATCTTCCAGGAGGTTAACAGGCATACTCACTGAGAAGAGCCATTGACATCATCTAGATCTAAGAAGATCTAGTCTTCCACTTGTTGTAACTCACAAGACAGCTCAACCCTCAACATGAGCAGCGCTATAATGTAAGGTGAAGCTTGGCCCAAGCATGATACTGGAAAATTTTAGCACAATTCTCCTCCAAGAGCTACTCAAGGAAGGAGGTGGGATTCCTAAACATGAAGTCCCAACAAGGCATGTCTAAGTAGACAGACCTTCAAAAATAACGATCTTCAACAACCTTTTCCTTTCTTCCCTCCTCTTCCTTTTATAAGATAGGAGTCTTTTCAAACCCTAAACCACCTTGAATCACTTAACCCTTTTCACATTACAACCTCCTTCTAGAACTGCGCTATCCCTCAAAGAGGTTCAATGCATCAAGACTGCGTTGTTTGACTTGGTCAAAGATGACCCATTCTTGTGATTTAACCCATTCACACCTACAGGAGTTTATTTAGATAGCCCAGATATGTCTCTGTTCACATAGGAATTGATTTATTCTTGATTTTCAGGAGTTTTACATGTCCTCCTTTACAATTTAATCATTAATACATGAAATGAAAAATAAACAAGGCAAAATTAATATTCCTATTAGCTACAACTAATTTAGGAATATTACAGTTTGAAACATATTCACATGGGATGGATATGGAAGCAAATGTCATGGTCTGTGGAACACTTCTCTTTGGGTTTCGCCCACCTTAACGCAAAGTTTTAAAAGCCCTCAACCTCGTGGTTTTAGGCAAAGGGTCGGCTTGTGGCCACTCTGCCTAAGCATTTCGCGATAATTCAAATGGTTTTCAACTGGCGAGAGTTAGAGCGCTCCTGTAATTTTAGGGCATTTCATCAATTTAACTCTAGTTAAGTGTATGTCTCCAATTTTGGTGGAGTTTTTCTAGCTATGATTGGGAAATATGCATGGGGAGGTCAATTTTCGAGCAATTTTAGTGAAATAAGAGTCTACCTAGACTAATTTGAGCATTATGGAGCCATTGGAGTAGAGAAAACAACCATCAGAGTCTTCTAAACACATGTAATTTACAATTTTTGAGGATAATGACAAATAGGGACATGCCATTGGGATTTGGACCAACAGATGTAGCCCAGGAGGGGTGAACTACTTCATCATGCCTACTATGTAAAACTTATGTGTGATTGTATTTCTCTATTATGAATTGTTGTTCAGTGTTTTTAAGGCACATTTCATGCTTAAAGTTCACTAATTCATCTATATTTCATGGTAAAAACTCTCATTCCTTAAGGAAACATATGGAGATAAATTTTACATGTCTATATTACTAAAAGGACACTCAACACAACATAAATAATAGAATCCTTTGAGATCAATTATTTATCGAGAACTCTCATTCTAAAAATAGGAGTTGTAGTAAGCAGTTATTTCAGATAGTCCAAATTGTTTTCGCACTTAGCTTTCCATTGGAAAACTATTCCTTTTTTCTATAAGGACGTAATGGGGTAGGCCACCCTTCAAAATACTTCAATGGATCATATATAAAACCCCTCGAACCCCAAGAAGGACCATACATCAGCCACTTTCATAGGAACATGCCATTCCATTATGGTCCTTATCTTTTCTTGGTCCACCGCAATTCCATCTTTGGTAATAATATGCTCCAAATATTCAATTTTTTCTTTATAAAAATCACATTTATTTTATTTCACATATACTTTATTATCCCCTAAATTTCTCAAAACAATATGTTAATGTAATTTATGTTCCTGCATTTTTATGGAATAAACTAGTTTATCATCAATAAAATTAATACAAATTTATCTAGGTATTAATGAAATATACTATTCATGTAAAAGTTGTTAGAGAATTGGTTAATATAAAATGTAGAACCAAAAATTCATAATTTCCATAATGGTTTCTAAAGGTTGTATTATATATGTCCTCCTCCTTAATTTTGATTTGATGGTATCCTGAATGGAGGTGAATTTTAGAAAATATCATAACGCCCTTCAATTGATCAAACAAATAATCAATGTGGGGCAAAGGATATTTAATATTAACTATGAATTTATTTAATTGTCTAAAATAAATACATAATCATAAGGTACCATATTTTTTTCTAATAAAAATTACTTGATCCCCCCCATGGTGAAACACTCGGTCAAATATATTTTTTGTCTAACAATTATTGTAACTCTATTTTAATTTTAGTCAATTATGGGATGCTCATTTCATATGGCGTTCTAGATACTGGGGAAGTATTCGGAATAAGTTCAATAGTAAATTCTATGTATATTTTAAGGGGTAATCTGATTATATACTCTACAAAAACGTCAGTAAAATCTTGTATTATAGGCAAGTTCTCCAAGGTGGGAGTCCTTTCTTTTCAATTTTAAAACACCACTTGCATCGCATAAATTTGAAACCCTTTCCTTAGGCGTTTATCCATATGAGAAGTGATAATTGTTCTTAATTTTAGAGGTATAATTACTTCCTAAATCTCTTGTGTCATTCCCTCCTCATTTAAGAAAATAATTGTCTTGTCCTTACAATTTATAAGGGGCCAGTGCTTCTCCAGCCAATCCATATCAATTAAGATATAATATGATCCTAAGGGTAGCACATTTAAGTTCATTGCTATCGGATAATTTTCTAATTGTATTGGACATCTGTCCTCTTTAGTTAACACTTTCAGTTTAGTTCATGTCGCTAATTGCACCAATCATGGGTTCTTAAATTTAAAAGTTTGTAAATGGCACTTATCTATCAACTTAGGAATTATATAACTTAAACTAGCCCCTAGATCAATTAATATGGACACAAATTGGTTAAATAGAGTACCTTCAAATTCAATCATAGTAGGTTGGATCTCTGCTTGATGATCCTCCAATGGGGCATTAATTATGGGCAGGTTTCTTTCCACTTATCCTAAAGTAAAAGATTCCTGAATCTGTGCTACTGGTTCTATCCCTTTTCAGAGAGGGAAATTTTTGATGTAAAGTGGCCCCCCACATCCCCAAAACTATAATGGTGGTTAATTTTCTTAGTCTAATTCAACTTTCTTTGAATTTTCATTAGTTTTCATTTCATTAGGTGACTTCGACTTTTTATGGGCCTCTCCCGCATTCCGGTTTAGTTGACTTTTACAAGAAATCCTGAAATTTACTGTCATTGACCACTTAATATTCTGCAAAGGTTTATTTCCCTTCCTTTCTGTCCATTTTTTTATGCCATCATCTTTATGTTTCATTTTATGATATCATATATTAGCCTTCCTGGTATCCTCATCCATGTTTTTGGGGTTATCAAATTCAATTAATTCTTTCATTAATGCAGGAAGACTACTAACAAGATGTTGGGATTTTCCTTTTCTTCACGTATATATGAGACATACCATAATAATGAAGTAAACTTTGTTATAAATTCATCCATAGACAATACTCCCAATCGTAAATCATGGAATTACTTGGATATTTTTTTTATAGAATCACTTTGTCAATTATTTATCTTTAAAATTATTTTGAAACTCTTCCTAAGTTACTTCTTGATCATCGATCTTCCTGACTGTCTTCACCTTCTCCCATCATAAGGTTTCCTTTAACTGCAATTGATAAATCTCCAACTGTGATTACATACTATGATCGTATTCATAAATATGGAAGTATTTATTCATATTAATTAGTCATGCTTCAGCGGCTTCCTCTTTCTCACAATCAAACATTCAAGGTTTTTTTTCTTAAACTTAGTCTACAACTTTTCCCTTTTCCATTTTGGTAATCTATGGTCCAAAAAATTATCTAATTCTTCCAATTTGTTTTCCTAGTCACCTTCTATATCTATATTATCATCTCTCTCTATATGCATTCTTATTATTTCATTGTGTTTTGAACTTGGGTTACAAGGTTAATGATTTTGTTGATTTGATAAAATCTTCATAATTTTCTCCTTCTCTTGAATAAATCGTTCAGTATATGCTCTTAATATTACAATTTAATTCTTTAGGTCATGCATGGTCTCAAATAAAGTTGTGTTGGCATTTCAAGACACCTCACCTAATTGCACCCACATTTGAGGATTAGTTTTTTCTAAGGTAACCATCATGGTCCTACAGTCCATCTTACTGTTATAAATCTAGCTCTCCTCATCATGTGCCTTTTGTTTAAAATCCATGTAGATTCAATTGATCTGATAATATGCTAAAGAAAAACACTTTAATATACTCTACAAATTGTGAAAACAAATAAGAATTGCATAATCACATGAACAACAAAAATAAATAATTTCAATTGCACAACACAAATATTTATCTGGGGAAATCCTCAACTAAAAACCTCGTTCTCTGTATATTTCATAAACCAAAGAATATGAGAAGATTATAATGCTTTTATCCAAGATGAGAAACCTTTGCATTATCTCTATCTGTCTCGATGATTCCTAGACAAGCTCGGTTCAATACTTAACCAATTTCTTGGACTCCTGAATCCCTATTTCCTTGTGTATTTTCCTTGGGTAATTAGGCCCTATTAACAAGAAAGTTCTCTAGACATATAATGGTACACATACATTTGAGTGAACTCTTTCAAAAATCTCTTTCACTCAACTTTAATTATCATGAAAGGTGGATTTGGTGTCCTTCCCCAATGTACACCCTTTGCATGTATCATACTGTCCAAGTGTACCCTTGGGAAGTCCTAAAGAAATTTTAGGCATGATCTTCAAGGCTCCATGGTGTAGGTGGCCCAATCTTATATGTCATAACTCATCGATGTCTTAGTTCTCCACCTTGTATTCTTTCGTGCTCAAGGAAACATAATCTTCTACATCTATTGTAGAGGTTCTTTTCATGAACCCCGATATTCTTCACTTTTCTCGTGGCTATGTGATGAAGGAATGCATTTCCTTTGCTAAATATCACATCGTAGCCACGGTCTTCCAACATAGCAACTAAAACTAATTTCTTCTTCAAACCAGGAACATACATGACATCTTTCAATGTGAGACGAGAACTAGAATCCCTCTGAAAGGTAACAATAACAATGTCATTTGTGTTATACCTCCCATCATCTCCCATCTGAATGTGCATATGGAGATCCTTATCCTCCAAGTTGATGAAGAACTCTTTATTGTCGGTCATATGGAATGAGGCTCCACTATCCAGGTACCACATAGAACCCATCATCAGTGACATCATGCATGTGACGAGAGTGAAATCCAACTCGAATTATGAAGCAATTGCTTCACATGTCACTCCTCTTGAGGGATTCTTGACAGCCTTCTTGTGCAGACACTTTGTGGCATAGTGTCCCAGCTCATGACAGTGAAAAAAATTTAATATTAGACAAGTATTTATTCTTTCTTGCCTGACTAGAATCTGATTTGGAATGGTATGAATTCAAGTTCCCTTTATTTTCCTTTCTAACTAGGGCATAGTTCTCCTCATCATCATTCTTTGATGAGGATACATCTTTGGTGTTACGCTGAATCTCTAATTGTACCAAGTTAGAAAAAAATCTCTTCCACTCTAGTAGCTTCTCCCTCCCATTCACCAAATCCTGGTAGTTGTGCCAGCCCTTGGGAAGGAATAGAAGTGCGAGCATCACCAGATCATCCTCGGAAACTGTAACACCAACACTTCCAAGATTGTCCCAACATTGAGTGAACTTGGTCAAGTATTTTGGTATTGTTTCACCCTTCTCCATCTTGATTTTTTTGAGCTTTTCTTTCAGCGCCAGCTTCCTATGGTCACTGATTTTCTAAAACAAATATGTGAAGGCCTTCTACATAGCATATGGAGTTTCCTTTCCATGGAGGTTCGAGACAATATGATTGCAAACACCTTCCAACATAATCCTTCTTTCCTTTCCTACATTCTTCTTCCATGTCGACAGATCTTGAGCATCTGTTGCTGGAGGCTTAGGAATATCATTCTCTACGAATTCCTTCATCTCATTATCTTCCATCACTATGTCCATCCTGTCTCTCCAAGCTATGTAATTTGAACTACCCTCAAGTAAAGGCCCATAGCGCACCGATACGACTCAGAATTTCACTCAATTCAAGGTGGAGATGTGCATTTGCTATTAGATACGATGCATGTGATAAGTATGTGATTGATCGATAGGTGGATTCGTTATGATGGCCTGCTACTACTTGGTTGTGCATGAATAGGTTAGGTCTATGCTGATTCATACTATTTACCGCTCTAGTTTGTGTAT
Source organism: Pinus albicaulis (assembly GCA_034641835.2). Taxonomy (NCBI): domain Eukaryota; kingdom Viridiplantae; phylum Streptophyta; class Pinopsida; order Pinales; family Pinaceae; genus Pinus; species Pinus albicaulis. The sequence continues at coordinate 1,044,478,598 of CM076577.1, read as the reverse complement.
CCCATAGCTTGTACCTTGCTGTTTAGAGGCGATTATTGGTCATGTGCAAGTTAGTTTACTTTTTTTTGTCAGGTCTAAGTGTCAATTTGATCTCCACTGGCCTTGTTAGAGATCGTCTGCTTCTTAGGTTCGTCCCCCGTACAAATCTCAGAGAATCGACCTTGTTTTATAGTGCTGAAGGGCGAAGACCCCAGTTGTGCTCCCAGCATCTAGGCTCTTAATTGTAATCTAAATATTGAAGTTTTTTATGTTTGTGCTCCTGCCATAACAGCTTGGAGTCCATATCATCGTTCAGATCACACTGTGGTACTATTGATTGTTATTGCTCCAAGAACTGACCGAACACTAATAGGGCATTTGATTTTATAAAGGCCTCTCAGACGCTTTCTATACGTCTGCCTTGAATTAAATGACCTTTTCTACCTACGCGACACTTCTCCTCTTTTTGGTGCTCGGCCGGCTTTCCATATAGATTTGGCCCGTCAACCGACTTTGAGGAGACATGCTTAAGAGCCCTTACTGATGCCCACGAAGTGAGGGAATGAGCTTGGTGCCGAACGAAGTGAGATCCACCTCGATAGCTAGTCTGCAGGCTGGTAATCATCCAGAGCTAGTTCGTTGGCTGCTTCCTTGACCAGACCATTAGGCTGGCTCTTAATAGTATTGGTGTGGTGGCCACAATAGCTATTGTACATCTTTGTGGCTACCTCCAAATCCACCTGTACCACATAATGAAATTAGTTTCTTTCACCTTCAGCTCCTATACATGCTTACATAAGGAAGTATACTTACTTATGCTAATACAAAAGATGGTAAACCTACTAAGAAATAGTAGGTGCGCTAGCAATGCTTCAAAGTTCCCACCCAATAAGAAATTGATTCCTTCTATGAATCTTCCTCTCAAGCAGTTGGTAAGACTGAATCGTATTCTGGAAAGGCTCGGTCGGACCGGATCTTAGTACGGGTATATCTGACTTCAACTTCATAAGTAATTGAGAAGAAGAGAAATCTCATGAAATAAAGAGTCTCTTCCCCCACCCCATTGTAGTCAGTTAGTTGGTTCTAGGGATTAGATTCTATACGTCAAATTCATGCCCCACCCCCAACTATATAAAGAAAGCCCAATGGTGTCTGCCCGGGATGACATTGAATATATTCGTGTCGGGGCTTTTGGCTCTTCCTAAATGACACATGTGGATAGATAGCAGACAATGCCGCTATTATAACAGTCAGTAATTATGCGCTTTTCTGCCCTCACCGACGAAGTAAATAAGTAAGCGACTGCTGGTCATGATGCACAAGCAGGCTCGACCATAAGGCCGCCATCAATTAGATATACGTAATTACGCATCGAGAAATAGAGTAAATCGAGTAAGTGGTTCGGTCAACATTGATAGTCGTCATTATTTAGATATGTAATTATGCTTTTCTTTACGGAGGTCAGCCAAAATCATTAGCTGACACGAAGATCTGAAATGAATCTTTGGCAAGCCATGCCCTAAAGCAAGAAAGAGACGATCAGCCGTGCCATCCAGCACTCCTTCCTTAAGAATGGATAGTTCGGGGCTCAGGTTTGATCCACCCCACCCAAACTCAAGGCTGGCAGGAGGTATGAAAGAGATATAGGGAATCAAAACCAAATTGGCAACATCGGGTTTGTTAAATCAAAGGGTTTTGTATCCAGGACTTTACTTTTGGGAATAAAAGCCCGTCCGAAATGACATATATATAAAGCTCAAAGTATAAAGAAATAAGAAATATCTCTTTCCAATATGATCCTAAATTTTAAGGTCTATCAAATCAAATTTTCAAGGTGAGGACCTCTCCCGTTGGCCGAGAGTTTGGCTAGCTCACCCTCCTCTTTTCCCGACTCCAGGGAGGGCTTCAAGGATTACCTAATCTTAAAATGCTCCAGGGCTTAAGTTAAGGTATTCCCTTGTGGCTTAAGTTAAGGGAGGCTTCAGGCTATTATTCCAAAGCTCCTGGGATGAGCTCTGGGGCTTAAGGCTAGCGAGAACTTAAATTCGCCTTGGATGCCAGCACCAAAGCAAGCCCGTGAATGCTCTAAGTTCAGGTATAGCCGACCGGTATTTAAAATTGTAAAGATGCCGGGTGGCTGGTAGCACATAGCACTAACATGAATCCTTCCAGCATCTAAAGGTCCTATAATGCTGTTTGAATCCATAAAAGTGTGGGAAGCCCGGTCCAAAAAGAAAGATAGTGCTTACCCCACAAAGCATTCTTGCTTGAAGCAATAGGTGATAAGGTTGGGTTTCTCTAGGTGGGTGGGTAGCAGGTCTAAAGGCTCCTCCTTCGTCTGAAGCAGTAGGTAATACTTAATCGTATTGTATCGGCTTATTCTTAAATCCAAGTAGTAGTGGTTGGCGACTCCCTACCTATTGAATTGGTTAGTTCATTTAGGAGTGGAACGAAACGAATGCTTTATAGATCAAGCCAATGAGCCCAACTAACCCACCACTTTTTGAATGTAGGAAGAATTCTATCTACATGGATAGAGTGCATGCTTATTATGCCTTCAAGTAGCAGACCGATCATGTCAACAAATCCTTCTTGGCTCCAATGCCCTTTAGTACTATTAAAAGCCTATGCCCTTTAGACCTCCATCCTTGGGACTATCCTTGGAACCATCATAACTATCCCCTCCTTGGGACCTTAAACTCAGCCTAAGCCATCTGCCTTGGAACCATCCTGACAATCTTCCTTGGGGTAACCTCATCCATTACTGCCAGAATAGACTTTGGAACCTCAGATTCATACCTTTGCCTTTCAAACATACTTATAAGCCTTCCTTGGGACCCTCTGCCTCATACCTCCTCCTTGGGTGGGACCATTCCTTGCCTTCACCCTCTAAAGGAATAACCTTGCCTGAGTAACCCCTTCCCTTATGACTGATCCTTCCTACCCTTCCCCTTGCCTTAAAGGGATCACCTGACATACATTCAATCAGCAATTTTGCTTAATCAAAAAGAGAGTTTGATACTCCGCCAGAATAAATACAGGGGAGACGGTACTGAAACTAGTGTGAGGTGGGGGGGGGGGGTGCTTAGATTATTGTGTGTGCATATGCACGTATATAATGCAATCAAGAATTTGTTTGAGCGTTAGGTTATTAACTGAACCATCAAGACACGCTTACGTGTTACCAATTAATGGAATAAGAAAGGCTTGCCACTTACCAGTTGGGAATCACTTTCCAATGATCGGACCTGCACTTAGACATTGCCCTCGATACCTAACCTTAGACTTCAACTCATCCTTGGGACCCTCTGCCCTCTGCCCTTGATACCTTCATCCTTAACCTCCATCCTTGGGAACCTCATACTTACCTTACCTTTATTAATCCCTTAAACCTAGGTAGGAACATAGAGTCATATGCTTAAGCCACGAACACCTTCTCGTACGAGAGGCACTATTCACTAATTGGTTTCGCACTTTTACTATTTACCCACCTGAGTCACTAAACCTGTTACACCTAGTCACACTTTATAGAGTAGCTTCAGGGCTAATGCACTAGACCTTTAGCGGGTCAGGATTAGACCGACCCACCTTACCCATTCTATACCCATTCTATTATTGCCCACCCTAGGACATGGGATGGAGTGATGATGCCCAACCTCTTATGAAGCCAGGAAGACCTTTGTACGGGAGGCACTATGAAAAACCACCTATCCTTACCTGGATTTACCAACCCACCTGCTAGAACTAGACTTTTGGTCTCACCACGAACTGAATGAAGCGCTTAAGAGGTAGGTATCGCTATCAACCCTTCGATTAGATGTTGCTGGTATCAGGACCAGATCAGACAACTATCGAACCCTTACCCCTTACCTCTATGTTTACTAACTACCTATACCCATCGAGTTAATGAAGCGCTTAGGAAGTATTGCTCTCTTATAGTCTCCGGGAAGAATAGCATGGGCATGGCATAGCAGCATTGATAGCAGACATCAAACCTTTCTTTACCTTACCTCTTTCTTCACTTAAGTGTTTCCTAATTACCCTATACCAATCAGATGATTCGAGTGCTTAGGCAAGTACGGGATAGCTAAGCTATAGACCTTAGTAGATTGATTGATTGATTGAATGGCTGGCATCATATGCATGATACAACGTTCTTACCCTTAGACCTTACTTCAGTTGGTTTTTACTTACTACCTGCCTACCTGTCCGACCTATTACCCTACCTTGGATCAATTTAGCGCTTAGTAGGTACCACTATTTGACCTCTTAGAAGCATAAGCAAGACGAAATCTAACTTACCCTTACCTTTAGACCTTCACCCCAGACCCCAGTACCAATTAGCCTGAATCAATACCTACTAGTCTTGGTTCCTTCACTGGAACTAGGCTGATCTGAATCTGATTTACTCTGTTCTTTTGGATCAGCAAGTGGACATTCTCTCCTTATTCACTCTCTGTAGAAGGTTCCTAGGACTTGGATGACCATCCATCTTCCACAAAATTCACATCTCTGCTCCCCTCCCTCTAGGCAGGCATGAATCCCCCTTACTTGGACTGGGACCACTTGCTTGGAGACTGGTACACTTGACTCCCTCTCTTGATAGCTAGCCTCGCCTTCACTTACTGCCTAGTGGTGTTGGGTTGGTTGGCTGAGCGGCATATAGAAGTCGACCCCCTACTGAATCCTTAGGAGTCGAGGGTTTTACCGATCAGAGCCCTCTCCTTTAGTCGAGAGTTTGGAAAGCTCACCCTAGCATCAACACTTTGATTATGCTACGGATTGAATATTTACCCCTATCTATATAGATAATAGATAGGTGGGTGAGTGCAGAGAGTAGTCTTAGGTTTTCGAGTCTTACCAACCACTCACTCCTTTTCCTCCATGTATCTGCCCCCACAAGTCCCGTGCATAAGCTGGTTGGTCATAGGCGCTAGAAATTGATTGTTAGACTTCTGAATCCGGCGGGCCTCCTACCAGACCGGAGTGTGAAATAAAGTGGCTGGCCTAGTTCCCCATAGTTCTAGTTCTATTCCCCTCCCCGGAAAACCTAGGGTGCTTATATCCTGCTGGCGATATGGATTGGGCTGGAGATCCTATGGGAAGGGGCTATGAATCATGGGAAACCGACCTGGCTTCTACGCTAACCCGAGGCTATCATTCAAGGCGTAAAGGTATTTTCTCTGGTTATCATTCTTGCCCTAGATATAAGGGCCCTTGGCTTGAAATATACTCTTAACTTCATTTGGTAAGCCTTCTGATTCCCCTCTTAGAAGGTAAGTAAGTGATAACTTGATCTTCGACAATGCTAATATTATATATGTAATTATGCATTATGGTTCCCTGACGTTATATCTGTTGCGGTGGTTTTGCGGAATGAAGGAGAGCCAACCCATTGAGCAAGCAACACAAATTTGAAACACTCACACTGCTAGACAGATAGCCATCAAGGTTAGATTATCCCAGTCAGCTATCTATCTGAGGAAGGGTTATCTTAGGTCTTAGGTCTGAGGAAGGAGGAGGAAGGAACACTCTATCTGAGGTATGAGTCTGTCTATCCGAGGTAGGACTCTCTGAGGAAGCAGCTATCTGAGGTCTTACTATCTTAGTCTCTAAGAAGGAGGAGGAAGATTCCTCTTTGCAGGCCTACTCACAGGTTGGCTTGATGGCTTGCTAGCTGATCTGCCCGCTAGTTTCATAATAGCTCCTCCTATACGATCCAGTTATGTAAGCTACATAGGCCACATCATTCAAGAAGGTGCCCTATTCGTTCCTCTAGTGGTCTTCCTTGAGAGAGCTTAGAACCCATCCTCCTCTGAGGAAGAGCCTACCTATAAATAGCTCGTATTGCTCTTACCGCTAGGAAAAGAGAAGGATCACATACAAGGTGTGTACGACTAGAACTCCGATAGCTCATAACAGAGGAAGGAAGCTATGAGCATCGGAAGGTTGAAGATCTGAAACAGAAGCTTAGTCTATTCAAGGTATGGAAGAAAGAAGTTGACTGCCCTCCAAAAATACCATTTACGTGCATTAACCAATATACAGATGGATGAATTATTTTACGCGGAGGGAGGGATCGATCCCTAGTTTCACAGTCTTCCAGGAAGCCTTACACCGCTACTTAATTTTGAATTGCTTTTAGAAACACTCACTCCTATGGATGAGCCAGGATAGACCAAGAAATAATTGGGGATGGATCAGATGGATGGCCGGGATCGTTGGATCGGATCGGACGGATGGATCGGTACCATGAGCCCTGGTGGATCGGATCGGATGGACCGTTGGCTTGGAATTCTTCATTGCGAGAACGATCAGATGTTAGAGACTTTGCCGAAACACCTCGTTGCTATCGAATCTACCTTAACATGAAACCCTAGGACGGACCTATGAGAGAACCATTCCTACCCGCCTTGCTATATGTAAGGAGCTCAGGAAGGACTTGCCTTATCGTGCCTGCCTGATGTAGGTAGCGAACAAATTGCCTTATTGTTACTTCCTATAGACACTGACTTGCCTTATCGCGAATGCCTTTCGACACTTGCCTTATTGTGACTGCCTGCTGGTAGCGAACGAATTGCCTGCCTTATTTTTCATGCCTTTGACTTAGTTTATGAAATAGAAAAAAGGAAGCCATGTGAAAGTAGCTAGTTTCCTAGAAATAGATGCCATTCACATTATGATCGAGTGGTTTAACAAGATTGATCTCTAGCTTCGAGACTTATCCATGGACACATCTCCATAGAGTACTTTCCCTCTATAGCTCCGATCATTCTGCATGGGCACTTTCCTTCCTACCTCGGGCGAGTCACAACACGAACCTTACCTTTCCACAGCCAACCCGCAATCAAATCAAGCAAGCAAGCCCAAGCCAAGGAAAAATATAGTTATATAGTGCAAGGCAAGGGGCACATATTTGAAAGCCAAGGCAATACTCTGATCCTGCCGTTCTCCTGCTCTGCTATCCAGAGCCTCATGTACAAAGACGTGCGTGCAGGCCCATGCATAAGTAAGTGGAAGGAAGGAGGAAGTAGCTCACATACTCTCTGAATCGTCACAACCCATATGGAAAGGTGGTCTTAACGCAATTATGGCAGTAGGATAATAGAGCTAGCTCTCGGGACCAAAAGTATTACGGGACTCTATCTTTTCGCGTAAGTAAGAGAGGATCAAACAAACTCTGGTACGACACCTTGAAGTCAAAGAAGAGAGTTATGTCTTGCCTTACGTGTCAATTAGAAGTTAATTTCCCGCCGATAGAGGACTTCCAAAGCCCGAGGTCCTGAAGGTCTTGACTGAGCTAAAGGCCCTGGGAAAGGAAAGCCCAAGCAAGATCCTGACCGTTGGGATGTATAGTTCCATAATCTGGGATAGATAAGACTTCGTGAACTAAGGTATTTAAGGAATTGGATTTATAATTGAAGATTTGGTGCGAAACGAAGCAAGCAGAGAGAGATATATTACTTAATCTATCACATTTAAGCGGATAAGGAGGGAGTTGGGAGGTAGGTAGGTCCATAAAGTCTAGCTTTACAAATCCTATTATTATGCCAGGCCTGGTAAGTAAGTTCAAAGCCAACAGGCCAGGGAAGTAATAAGTAAGTGTAAAGGAGTTGACAAATCACTTTCAATAACCCAAGCAGGAAATAAAGGTTCGTATCTCCATCCAAAAAGGCCAAGTACCACCACAAAGAAATTCAGAAAACCCTCCCTTTGCCTTGCCTGATAAAGAAGATAGAGACTGAACGCTACCCCTGCCTCTACAAGACCTGATTCTTAAGAACCAGGATCTTGGGCATGGCTGGCTGAACGTTCTCAAAGAGATAGATCTAGAGAGAGGAAAGAGGATGAAAGAAGCTTTTGGCAGATTAGAATATACATGCATGGAAAGAGTGAGAATGAATCATGTATCTTATTTATTAGATCTTAAGGAGTATATAATAGTGTATTAGACATACAACAAGGTATTGAGAGAATGTGTTTCCCGACAGGATAGGTAGGCAAGAGTCATTATTCTGGGGGCATGAAATTCCTTATTTGGAGGCCCACAGACAGGGCAAGAGTACTTAATGATTCTCCCTGCTGGGGTTGGGGCCTTAGTTGGCCTTAGGATGGATACATCACACCCCTCGATTGAAAGTAAGCGGAAGGAAAATTACAGAGCTTTACTATGGGTTGACAATGGTGGGCTCCCATATAGGTGTATATCCAAGTTCTTCCTCTCCAGAGGAGTATACTATATGCAAAAATGCATAAGTTGACCGCTCTTACGTAGAGTAGATCTAGCCCTTTCGTCCGTGCGCTTGGGTACTCGAGCAAAAGAAAGAAATACAAAACAATGCCCCTAATTAATGTAGTCAAATAAACATAAATATCAGATCACCACCTAATTAATGTATAAGATATCCCCCTCCTTTCCCTTTAGGGATAAGAGGGGTTTCTATATGGATTAGGGGGCCTGCCAAATGATCGTTTCCTCCAAATCAATTTCTGATATGTACTTTTGTATAAGTTATGGATCTTATATAAAGAGGAGAGGGTCCTAGCAGTGTTTCGAGAGCGTCATACGACTCATCAAATTATTTAGGCAACTGATTAAGATTAAGGAACTCTTCAAATTCAATGAAATGGGATGAATCCCGAAGGTAAATTGCAAGCGTCCAAGGGCTATTGGGGTCTGGTCTCTTTGAAGTTTCACAGTGATAAGATTCTCCTTTAATGGGAGGATATTTAGCCATTTCGGTGTGGTCAACCCTCACCCAGATAACGATATCCACTATCTCCATGGAGAATGACTATATAGAAGGGGCCTGGTTCACTCACGCAGAAGGTCAAGGGGGCATTCATTATTCTCCTCGCAGGTAGATGGGTTCTTCGTATCGTAGACCAAGTGTTTGTGGGTAGAAGTATAAAAGGGATTCTTGGCTTTCTCCGAACTAATATCCTAGGGGCGATTGAAAGTAACCTGCGGTATATATCCCTTGGGGTTTCTTCTTGCCTGGTTTCCTTCGTCATTATAAGCGGGTGTTTTCTTATTACCCCATTCAGCCTTGCGGTAGGTTAGTGGATTGGGAGAAAGCTCCGCGCGTAAGTAGGATAGAACGGTGGGTCCTATATAGAAGAAAGGGTTGTTCCCGTAGGAACGAGAGTCTAAGTTCTTTATTTTCTTGGCGATTTCCCTTGAGGGGGTTTATATATGCTCAAGGCTTTTTGCGTGAAGCAATTTTCACTTTTAGTGGATCATGCTCCTGGAAGAAATTATTGTATATCTCCAATGAATGTAGTATAGTGGCATCAATTCGTCCAACGTCTAGAACTAACTTCGATTATGCATTCTTTCCAATAAACCAGGTGCAGTCGACTAAGGAATCTATCATCCCGCATGAAAGCGGGTAATTCATTGGATATTAGAATGACGGGGACATTCTTCGTTTTCACAAAGCAAAGAGTTTATCGCACTTCTGGTAAAAGGCGTCTCCTGCCCATCCAAAAAACGTAGCATCGTTCTTTCATTTAGGAGAGGGCTGTGAAATATTTGCGAATTCGTCAAAGACCCAACCCAAAAGTCATATGAGTTTTTTGCTCTCGATAAGTAGTTTTCCCTGGCCTCCCCTGGGCATACCAGGTTCTAGAGCATTTCCCCAGGAACATCGCGATTAGAGACTTCATTGTATCAGGTAGCCCCAGAATACCGAGTTGCTCCGATCTTAAAGGCCTCTCGGGCATCGCGAAGTTCCACGCGACCCAATCAAGAGCTGTCAATTTCTCTCTCAGGAAGCTGCGGTAAGAAGGTTTTGGAAAACCATGGTCTTTTACGAATTTGCGCAATCTTTCACCGATGGAGCCATGATCGGTATACTCATCCATAGCCCTTTTTAGGTGCCATTGCAGAATGAAAAGTATGTCCTGCGGCCCGATGTGTAAGTTCATCGTCCCTCATGATAATATCTTCAATGGAACACTTCCTTAATCGCCGCACTTGTTGGATTCCACGATCCAGTGCTTGCTCAACATAGGTTGGAGTTCCCTTCTGGTTAGCCGTGGGCTTTACCCAAGAAAGAAATTGACCATCCGCCTTAGTGACATATTTGGCACAAGAGGACCAGGCCTTGTGATACTTGACATTTACGGCATGACCCCAAAATTCCGGAACAAGGTCTTATAGCCGAAGCGATAGTATACCTGCTCACCACGCAATTCTTAACCCCTATATGGAAGTGCGAGCTGCCATCCTTATGCGCTTCGGTCGAGATAATTTCATTATTGAGTCACGTTCTATGCAATTTCGGATCCTTTCTAATGCAATATAATCTCTAACTAATTGCCTTTCTTCAGCCGTCATGGTGGTTTGCATAAGGGTGATCAATATGAATCGTCTTTTGTTTGTCGGATGAAGGAGTCGAGGATCCGTTGTCTTTATTGGGTTATTGCCACGGGGTCGGTATTTCTCGTGATTATACGGATAGGGTTCTTCCTCGCTATCGCTGGAGGAGCTGGAGGAGGAGAAACTACTCTAGTAATCATTTGATGATTCGTCGCTCTGTGAAGGATCGCTGGAAGAAGCCAAAGTGTGACCGAAGTCGTTTTCCAAGGAATTCAATCGGGTGGAAGGATGAAAACCAATGATGGGGGAGAATACAGGTAAAATCAAGTTAGTCCAAGTTGACTCTAGTGAGGAAATAACCAAAGAGATCAATTTTATAACCCAAACAGCAGGCAGCCAAAGAGAGAAACTTCACAATATGGGACAAGGGAAACAGTAATAAAATGGTGGCTAGATCAAATGTATATAAACCCCCATTTTAGAGTTGGAGGAAACTGCTAGTGATACAAGTGTGACCATTTTTCAAAATTGATACATGTTAGTTAGAGGGCTTGGTTCTTTGAACATTTCCGATCTTTTATACCTCTCATTTGCCCGTATTGCGCCATGCCAAATATTGGTGTACTTTGCTTGGTTCGATTGGAAGACCTGCCCTTGATCCATTTTCCCCCAAAGCTTTAACGCAATCTAGTTATTTACGTTATATCGCTATAAATATTTCTTTCCCGGTTATCTACGTTATATCCCATATATTGATCCATCTTAGGTCGCTCACCGATGGATGCACAAGCTTATAACGCACCCTGCCTGGATTGGTTGGTTGACCTTGAGGCATTGGGGCGAAAAGAAAGCTTGATTCAGACTTGGCTTGACCAATTCTCTCTTGACCGTTACAGGTTGGGATAATAGTCATACTGGTTCTAGTTTGGAAAGTAGACCGAAGTAGATTGGATAAGGGTATCGATCAGGCTCAGACTTGGTAAGAATAATATGTATATGCTATTATGCCGCCAGGGCCAGGTGTTTTCACATTATTAATATGAAAAGGCCCTCTATTATTATTATTGAACATGAAATGAATATAAATGGAACATGAAATGAATATAAATGCTTTCACCTTTTTCTTATTATTGAAGCTGGACCTGCCTTTCTCAATTCAAGCAACAACTCAGGTGAAGTCCAGCATTTTATTTAGGTGCCCGCTATTCCCCCCCACTATGAAAGGCCGTACGATTCTAATAAGATAAAGAGCATCATACCTTAATCAAAAACTGATGATTTATACTGCTTCGCTTGGGAGAGTCAACTCTCTATCTTATATGAGAATTCCTATCCTATTGGTCGGGATAAGGCAAAAACACATTAGCACCAAACTGTATCGAAACTAAGTAAGGTCTGGTAGATGAGCCAGCCCCAACAATAACCAATAATAGATACGGCCGGCCAATTAGAGTAATTCGGAAGTTTGAAAGTGGAGTAAGGTATCTCATCAGAGAAGGTCTTTCTGTGGGTGATAAAGCAAGGGAAGGGTCTGATCGCCGCACTCAACTGATATTCCTTCCTGGCTTCATAAGAGGAATAGGTTGGGCATAACTCCATCGTCCTAGGGTTCCGGGCAGTTTGAATAGAAGGGTAAGGGATAAACCCATGCAATAGAATCTGTTGCTTTTAAGGTAAGGGAATAGTTGTTCCTACAAAGAAGAATAAAGGCGAGTGTGAGAAGCATATCCTGGCAGTGCTGGCTGTGCTGTCCTGAACATCATATCCTATGTCTGAAGCCCGTCCCCATCCATCCAACTGTTCTGATGGACCACCACATAATCCACCAACCCATCCCAGTTAGCCAGCTAACAAGCTAGCTTTATATTCCCACCAGTCAACTCAGCTAGGCCGTCTTATTGAAAAATGTTCCCACCAGCCAGCAGGCGAGAAGTGAAAAGCTACGGAATGGGCGGGGTAGCCACTATAGGCAGGCCACCTTCGCACTCTCATCTTGGATACGTCACCCTTACACTCTACAATTTCACATCTCTTGCCATGTTTGCACGCTGGACGACCATGTAATGTGGGTGGGTTCTACCTCACCTATGATTCCGATCTTGCCAGCAGCCATGCAATGCCGGTTGGTCCGGTGAATTCGAAAACCTTATGAAATGCGGTTTTGTCTTATGCAAACGATGGCGGCCCGATGGTCGAGCGGAAAAGAGTCCTCGCCCCTCTTCCTATTTCTCCTTGCCCCTTGGCAGCTATCTCTTGCTTTTATATCATTGCCCCTTGGCGGCTATCTTTCTTGATTCTGTCTCCTCCTTGCCCTCGGCGGCTACCTCTTTGGCTTTAATCCCTTTGGCGGTGGCTTTCCTTCCTTCGGTGGTCCCTGCTTTAGTCGAACAAAATTGATTTCCTTTTCTAGATGACAAGGCTGACAAGCAAGGCCTCGTTACTGTAGAAGGGAGATTGACCTTGGTTTTGGATTTGTCCCGATCCATTAGTCTTGACTGTTAGAGATGGAACAGGGCCGGCAAGCAAGGCCTTGTGACTGTTGGACAACAAGGCTGGCAAGCAAGGCCTCGTTACTTTGATATATGACTGGGCGGGAATAGCCTAGTGTTAAGAGCTACATTGTTGGAGTTTTTCCTTTTGTTTATCAGCACTCGAAGGGTGCCAGAAGGTTAGGTCAAAGGATTTATTTGTCTTTTTCTATTTTTCTATTTGAACTTACCAGAAAGAGCACGTCTGGTACTGTGCCTAAAGGGGATGCTCCTTTCGCAGGTGGTTCACTTGCCTTTACCTACTTTCCGCTACTGCCCGCCCCCAGGTTTGGAACGAGCACCAATTTGGGAATGATCTCGCTATACCCAAATAACGCTTGCTTGCCAGACTGATAGAATTGGGTCGTGACCCGAACAAAGAAAGTTAGGTCCCGTTGCCGACATTTTTTCCCATACAACTTGGTCGAGGCCCAAAATTGCCACATTCCTAAAAGTCCCCGTTTGCTCTGATGGATATCAAAGTGATCGGAGCTACCAGGCCAGGCGAAAGTGCTTGGTCGGATATCAAGGGGTCTTCTCCCGGGGGACTTCATTCTTCATCCAAGGTCTGAGGGCTGCGGGCTTAGGGCTTTGGGCTTGCTTCTCGGAATCTCTGGTCTGGTCGGACTTCACGCGTCTTATGGGCTTAGCTTCTTGCTTGAGCTTCTGGGGTTTGGTTGCTTCATACGGGCTTTGAAAGGAAGGAAAGGAACCTAGCTAGTAAACGGTCATATCTCCATAGCTCTAAGAGTGGTCCTACCCCTATAACTAGATCATCCCCCCTATAGCTTTAAGGGGTTATCAGGGCGATCATCCCTCCCATAGTTCTAAGGGCAATCATCCCTCTATAGCTCCTAGGCCGGTCAGTCACAGTGAATCAGTCAATAGGTAAGGTTCGGGTTAGACAGCTTTTACTTTGCCGTGACTATTTGCTTGAAAGCTTCCACCCTCCTATCCAACTAATGAAATGCCATCAATTAGACCTAGCTACACTTATGGGTATAGGTGAAGGTACTTGAGATCAGATCTTTTGATAGAATTTCAATTATTATATGAGCATTATTATATGAGCATGTGGTTGCACAACAGATAAGGTTCTATCCTTACAGAACTGGTTCTAACTGGTCCTATCCTTCATGAGATTATTTCCTACCTTCCTTATTGGACCTTTTGTTTTGTGAGAGCTCGGATAATGTGGGAATTGATGGAACCCCTCCCCTATTTAAGGACCAGCCAGCTGGACACAACCTTTCTAGTTATAGTAGGACCCTTTCTTTTCTTTAGAGTTGGATGAGTTTCCCACACCTTCCTTTTATAGAGAGATAGTAGGAGGGAGACCTTACCTTTAGATAGAGCTTGTTGTAGTAGCGCTAACCTTTCGGGACCTTTTAACTTAGGTAAGTTAGGTCTTTCTCACTGCGAACACTTGACCCTGATAGCGTCGATCAGGACCTTATTTGAAGGGCGAGTTGCCATCCCATCTGGAAGGGGATTACAATAGCTCCCTCTCCCTACTGACTCATCCTCGCCCCCCAACGCTGGAGGTGAGGCTCGGTCGTTCCCTACTGCATGGGGACCACTGTAGGGAAAATGAAAGGAATGCATTCACAAAAGGCTAGAACTGAGCCAAAGTAAAACTTCCACAGGTCCAGCATCCTCAGATCAGTGAGATGCTCCCTCATGCAAACCCACATGAACCCCATGCATATCGCATGCCGCCTATGGCATGCATAGCCAGCTCAAGCTCACCCCTAGTTACCTTTTGGGGACCAACACTCCAAGAATCTATACAATCATGGTTATGACTGCTCGGACCCTAAGATCTTATCTAATGCCAATAGAGATTGACTCATCATGCACGGCCCCTAGATAATCATCACAGTAGTAACTCACTAGCTCTCCTAAGGTAGTAATCTCCATGCGTAGGTGCAGTGCGCTTTGGACTCTTTAAACCCCAATATGACATTTAGGGGCAGTAAGGCCTTATAAACCGAACCCTTGAGCGATGGCTTCTTATTCGGGCCTTGCTTCTGGTGGTCTTCATGCTCAGTGGGGTTATGTACGTGCTTATAGGATTTGAGTTCATTTGGATAGGTAGGATTTGAAGTCTCGGGTGGGCCTTATAATATCCTAACTAAGAAGGCTCAGTAGTAGGGGACTCAAGGCTACTCCACTAGCTAGCTCAGATAGTTTCATTCACAGACAGACACAGGCAAGATTGCGGTTCCGGACTAATCTACCCAGACAAGAGGCTCTTGGCTTCGGGCTACTGGTTCCTGGCCAAAGTGATAGGTTACAGGCTCCCTCCCCCTTCCATCCTTCCCGGTGAAAGGCTCCCGGTGAAAGGCTTCTGGCATCTGTTTCCTCTCCCTCGTAACCTCGGTCGAGTCCCTCACCATATGAATAGTGAGTCCCCTAATGGCCGGGCCTCACCTTTTTAGGGAAGGTGAGCGATAATTTGATGGCGGCCTTATCAGTCGAGCCCCCTAACGGGTCCTACCGGGCCTTTAGTTAATAGTTCGGCTGGCTCACCCTTATGGGTCGAGCGGCCTTCCTTGATTCTTATTTGATCGACCGATGGCGGCTTTTTAGTCGAGTGTGCTAACGCACCCTCACCATATGAATAGTGAGTGACTCCGTCCCTACGGGCCTTTTGTCGAGTCACTTAACGTACCTCACCCTACCCGGCCTACCGGGTGATGGCGGCCTCACACGACAGGCTCACCATTGGCGGCGGTTTGAACATCTTTCCCTAGCAAGATTGGCCATTTTACGTTGGCGGCGGTTCGGCAAGCTCACCCTACCGGGCCTACCGGGTCCTGGAACTGGCGGCAGGCGCTCGTGTTTTTCACATGATTCATCGTTACTCATGTCAGCATTCTCACTTCTGATATCTCCAGGTGTTGTCCCTTCCCCGATTGACAGAACGTCCCGCTACTGACACTGGGTTGGCGCCTCGCTTTCTCGCCCTGATGGCGTAGTCGAGCCACTACACGTACCTCTCGATGGCGGCGATGGCGGCCCGAGAGTTCATTTGAGCAGGAGTCACAGTGTTTCTTCGGCCTGTGTCCCATCCATATTTTCTTTCCTCCCTCCCCTCCTCATTGGCCTTTTCCAGGGTGAGGTAGCGTTAAGCGGTCTCGCCCGACCCAAGGAGGGCGAGGTAGCGAACTCGAAGAACTAAAAAGAGAGGGCGCTGACAGCCACTTTTGACCTCCAAAGCCGCGCCGTAGCTCTGACCTCAAATCCATCCTCAATGGCCATTTCCCTTGCCCTTGTAGGCTCACCCTAGAATGCATAATTACATATAATATATGCATTGTCAATGGAGGTGATCCCTGCCTTCATCGAACTTACTGATGCCTTCGATGCTTGGGCCTTTGAAACACCCTTACCCTTTTCTTTTGGGATTCGATCCAGCCGCAGGTTCCCCTACGGCTACCTTGTTACGACTTCACCCCCAGTCGAAGACCCCACCGTGGTATGCGCCAATAAGACCACCCCAACCATAGTGGGCCACACTAGTGGAACATATATAGATAGGGTGATCATTGGTCTGATGCTTCGGGCGAAATCCAATCCCAGGGTGTGACGGGCGGTGTGTACAGGGCCCGGGTACATATTCACCGCGGCATGCTGATCCGCGATTACTAGCGATTCCAACTTCATGTTCTCGAGTTGCAGAGAACAATCCGAACTGAGGCAATCTTTCCGGATTCGCTCCGCCTTACGGCCTTGCTTCCCATTGTCATTGCCATTGTAGCACGTGTGTGGCCCAGCCCATAAGGGCCATGCGGACTTGACGTCATCCCCACCTTCCTCCAGCATATCACTGGCAGTCTCTTGTGAGTGCAGCACGCACCTGCCTTCATAGGAGTGTCATCAATCAAAAAGAGGCGCTTGCCTCCGATAGTTCGCTTACTCACCCTCGCCCTTGAGAAGGGGCGATGACATTGATCCGTTAGCGCATGTCTCAGCAACACAAAACGAGGGTTTCGCTCGTTATAGGACTTAACCAAACATCTCACGACACGAGCTGACGACAGCCATGCAGCACCTGTATGAATTTTCGCACCATCCCGTTAAGGACAGGCACACTTGTTCATATGTCAAGGGCTGGTAAGGTTCTGCGCGTTGTATCGAATTAAACCACATGCTCCACCGCTTGTGCAGGCCCCCCGTCAATTCCTTTGAGTTTCAGTCTTGCGACCGTACTCCCCAGGCGGAGTGTTTCACGCGTTAGCTGGGCCCCTGATCCTAATCCTACCTAGTAGGCAGGCAGACCAAGGACGAACACTCATCGCTTACGGCATGGACTACCAGGGTATCTGATCCTGTTTGCTCCCCATGCTTTCGCACCCCAGCGTCAGTGGGGACCCAGAGAGCTGCCTTCGCGGTTGGCGTTCCTTCGTATATCTTAGGATTTGATCCCTCCACACGAAATTCCACTCTCCCCTATCTCACTCAAGTGAAATGGTCAAGAAAGCACCCCGCCAGTGTTTTGGCGACTTTCACTTTCCACCCTTTTCACCGCCTACGTGCCCTTTACGCCCAGTCATTCCGAATAACACTTGCCCCCCCCGTATTACCGCGGCTGCTGGCACGGAGTTAGCCGGGGCTTCTTCCTCGAGTCCTGTCATGATCGAAACTCGACGAAAGAGCTTGACAAGCGACAGTGCCCTTCTTCACCCACGCGATATTGCTGGATCGGGCGTGAGCCCATTGTCCAATATTCCCCACTGCTGCCCCCCGAGGGAGTCTGGGCCGTGTCTCAGTCCCAGTGTGGCTGATCATCCGAAAAAGACCAGCTAAGCATCATTGGCTTGGTCAGCCTTTACCTAACCAACTACCTGATACTACGTGGGCTCATCGAACAGCGCGAATTAGCTTGCTTTATGAATTATTCAGGATTTGGAGTGAACTATTCGGCAGATTCCCACGCGTTACGCACCCGTTCGCCACTTTGCTTGCTGTGCCCCCACGCCCAGCGCACCACTCGCATATCATTTGAGTGAGTGAGCACGCGCTAGGAGGGGGCCATTCATCTTGCCCTTCTGCCCCCACGTGGATGGATGGGGAAGCAAGCCACGTTCGACTTGCATGTGTTAAGCATATAGCTAGCGTTCGTTCTGAGCCAGGATCAAACTCTTGTTTTTGAGTATGATCTATTTTGAGCATAAAATCTCACCCATATGAATGAGTGAGCGACTCCGTCCTTTCGAATGCCGGCAGCATATAAATTCATCTATTATATATGTCATTATGCATTTATGATTATTTCATTCTTAAATGCATATATTATATATGTAATTACGCTTTAGCGTCGTATGGGATCGTAGCTCGAATCATCGATCGTACCCGTAATATCGTATACAAATAGAGATATATCATTATATATGTCATTATGCTATCGAATTCATTATTCGATCGATAGAGCGTGAATGCATATATTATATATGTAATTATGCCATGAATGATAGATCGATTTTGTTAATTGCCTTGGATCCCCTAAAAAGGAGATTGAGCTTAATAAAAATAGCAAATGAGCGGGTTTTGTGAAATCTGTTCCAAGCCAACTTGGTGCCTGGTCCGAATATGTATTCCATGAATCAAGATCTCTCCGGGCGGGCATAATCCTTCTCCTTCCCTTACTGGGACTACCGGACTAGCGTGAATGAACCAAAGTGTCTGTCGATGATCCTAAACGGGTGCAGGGAAAAAGAAAAGCTGGGGCTTACTAGCTCTATAGGGAAAGAAAGAAAAGCATATACTAGTATAAGCATTCCATTTCAAGCTACTCATATAGGGAAGCTAGGGGTAAGACTAGAAGCATATAAGGTTTGAATCATACATACACATAGAGAGGCATAGAAGGTAAGACTTATACGCATATATGCTAGTGAGTGGATGTGAGGAAAAGGCTTTCTTTAGTCCCCTACCTCTCTCTAATAAAATGAATGAAACTTCTTCTGAGATAAGCTTATTTTCTTATATGAATGAGTGGGTAGTATATGAGTTAAGCCTCTCTATTCCAGTCTCTTACTTAGCTTTCTTAGTGAGTCTGAATGAGTATGTGTATGAGTTAAACCTTCCCTAGCCTTCTATGTGAGTAGGTAGGTCTTTTTTCCCTTACAACCTCTCCTAGCTAGTAAGAAAATGAATACAACCTTTCCCTTACTAGTCTAAGCTTTCTAGGTCAGTCTCTAAGTAGAACCTTTCTATTCAAGTGATTGGGTCTCCTTCCTCTACCTTTCTATATAAGTTTTAGTGCGATAGTAAGAAAATGAGCTACCCCTTCCTTCCAACTTCTAGTTAGCCCTTTTTAGTTCTTTTTTCTTCTCCACCTTCGATTGAGGGAACAGGCGAGCACCTACATGCACTCAACCATTGAGGGAACACCTTCTTCTATACCGACAGGTAGCATATACAGTAGCACAGACAGCAGTAGCTACACTAGCAGCAAAACCACCATCAGCACCAGCCAGCTACCCACCAGGCAGACAAAGAAGTCCAGCAAGCCCAGCATCCTCTAGGTTACAGATCGAGATCGAGATAAAGACCCAAATACAGTTGTTTACTCCGTAGCGAATACAAAGCCAGTCGATGAAGCCAATGTGAATTCTGTTTATTAAGCACAAGTTCCAAGTCCATTACCAGATCCACCAGCACCATCACCAACAACAGTAGCAGAGGTAGCAGCATAGCCAGTTGATCCAGCCAGGCCAGTTGCAGTAGTGATACCATTCAATGTGAAAGAGAAAAGCGCATCAAGATTTCAATGTATAGATCGAAGCACGTCAGGATTCCACTCAATGTCATGAACGTATCTCACTCCATGTCTAGATCTAAGCGCGTTATCAGTTATAAATGTAATGCATGATCAAAAGGTTGGCTTCAAGGCGTACGATATAAGGCCTTTACAAGCGTGCAAGAATAATCATGTGCTGCCATAAAGCCTATGCCCCCCTAGTGTAACGCCAAGACCACCGCGCTTCGCTCTAAGTATGACCTAAGTTCATAAACTACTTCAATATCGCTTTTTTCTCTATATCGATCTGTTTCCTTTGGAGTACATAGCCTACTATCTACTATAGTTCAGTCAACTGGGTCTAGGATTGGCCCTGGAACCAGATTTGGATCTCTAACCGGGGAACGAACTGCCGGTAGCTCTACTTTCTTTCCTGCTTTTCATCTGCTCTAGTGCATTGTACTTATTTTTTCTACCATTACCGTTGAGCAAAAGTAGCCTCCAACAAGGTCTTCATCAACCTTCGCCAACCTTCGCCAACCAAGCGGATCAATAGCTGATCTGCCCTAAGCGGATCAATAGTCGATCTGCCCCAATGAACGTGCATCTGCCCCAATATATGCCTCAATATATGCCTTCCCTAATCATATCTGCCCTCCCTAATTGTACTTAGTATACACACGTGCCATCTAGAAAGAAAATAGGCTCCCTGAGAATGACATCGAATTCCCTAAAGGAAGGACAGCGAATGACGCTGACTAAAGATCTAAGGTCTTACCTGATGAGCATAGCGAAAGGTGCGCTACTGTCCCTTTTAAGTACTAATTGCAGGTGATGTTCAAGTCTCGTTTGGAAGCCTACGCTCATAATCACCCCATTTCTTATTATTTAAGCTTTGCATCTTCTATGTGTGCTGAGAAGAATAGGACCGGTTAGATTGATGGAAGCTTCTAAACGCCTTCCTATGGATATAGGGCTGTATTAGGATTGGGGAAAGTGAACTGCGCTTTCGATATAATAACGGAGTTTAATAGAGCGCTTCCCCCTACTGTTATAATAAGGCAACCCAATTAATAAAAGTAGGGCGGTCGCTCGAGTGTTAAAACGATGGCGGCCTTATAGTCGAGAGTTCGGCAGGCTCACCCTGAGTTTCCCGTATGATATTGGGTGTTATATTCTCGATTGGGGGGTATTTTTCACAGCGAATAGTTATAAATCTCATTCTTCGACTTTCAACTTGGTGGAACAACACTCTATCAGTTGGGGAAACCACTTTAGGAGGCCACTTCAGTTCGATTTGGTGGGTGGAGAATCAAATAACCTTGGAAGATCTGGCCCTCCCTCTCATAGCTAGATTCGGTACCGAAGTAGAGACAGGGGAACCAGCCTCTAAGTGATTGCACGTTCGAGTAATGAACTTGGGATCATCATAGATAGGAGACTGGAAATCATAGACAGATGGGAGAAACTCGTCAGTTGAAGCCACTTACTTATATTACTATACCCGCCTACTTTACAACGGCTTTTTTGGCAGGTGAGCGTCACACCACTAGTACCGACCAAACCTTGCCTCAGGTTTCGAAATGGAAGAGGAGACGGTTTACCGAACTACGTGATGTTCAGGGCCTTCGTAGTGAGATAGTAAGAGAGGGGCAGAGTACTTGACCGACTAATGTTTCCCCCTTCTGGAGATTCTCCCAGCCTATGAAATCACGGCGTGGTTTACTTAAGGTTTCACCTTTAGTGTCCAAATGAGTGGACTTAAGTGGGAAATGCTTTGCCCCCTCAAAAGTCATGATACCATGTGTGAAAACTAGAGAGATAAGAAAGAGAAGACACCACACCATAAATACGAGCTTAATTGAGTTCGGTAGCTAAGGAGATATAGTAGGTAGAAAGAGATAAAACTTAGGTAACATATTCTAATGCTTTCTTTGGATCGCTAACTCAGGCAGGGGGAAAGATCGGCTGTTCCCGTGCTTACCTAACGCAGCGTGCATTTAATGCATACTGACTGCTGAATATAGTTCATTCATGCATGTCAGAGCAAGCACATCAAGCGATGCAACTCGAGGAATTTGATTTGGATGGATCCCTCTCGCAACCTAGCTGGATTGCCCGGCATGATGCACTTCCTGTGGATGGAGAAAGAAGGATTGACCTTGAGATAAACCTAGTGATGGCCTCGAAGGACAATGCCGGAATCTTTTCGATCTGTTCTAGCGGCTGTGGCATAAATATAGATGACCGGTCGGTCATTGCCATTCGCCTGGCTCTCTCCCGGAGCGGCACCAGCCTCCTATATGTATGCATACATGCATGCCGGAGGCAAGATCAGGGCAATTCCCACAAGCTTATAGATAGCTGGCTGGACTAGTGGGAAAACATAATGATGCCGTTATCAGTTACGAATCAAGAACCGCAACCAGCCTTTCGAGGACTAATGCCGCCCTGACCAATCCTATTCCATATCATGAGCTGAGCGTGTAAGCTCATATGAAAGTAACTAGATAGAGTAGGCTTTAGGGTCAGGTCCCCAGTCCAGCCACCCGTAACCAGAGAGATCCGGATGGAAATAGAAAGTGCCAGTGCCAGCGATCATTCTCTCTATGAGAGAGAGAAACCGACCGTCAAGAATAAAGCTCCGTTGAGAGCCTTGGCCTGTGCTCCTTCTCTTCCTCCGAAGCCGGCGAGATAGATGCCGCTTACCGTAAGGTACAAAATAGGGACGGTCGGGAGAATATCTTGTAAATGATCAGGAAGCGGAAATAAGCTCAGTCAAGTTCCAATGCCTCGTAAATGATCAGGAAGCAGATTTCAGCTCAGTATTCCAATGCCCTCCTTACTTATCTATTTCCTCCCAGGCCTTTCTAGGACCTACTGCCTGTGTTATCTTTATATATGATATATCAGGTCAGATCTTTCAGGACCTTACCTTACTTGACTTGCACACAGGGGCACACAGCACAGTACAGTTCCTCCCCAGCACACACATAGAGGCGCAGAAACGGCAACCAACAAGCCGTCGATAGCCCCTAGCCACAACAAACACAGCCACAGCAGCACACACAGCAGCTCAGACAGCCAGCCACACAGCGGTAACAATCTCCGCTCACACGCATTCCACGCACCTTCCACCTCTCTCTTCAAGACCTTCGACGACCCGGCGATAGATGTTACACCTGCTGTGAATAATACGAATCTGTATCATCCGGAGCATGAGAAGAAGGCGAAGGGGAACACTCGAAACTGTAGCTACTGGTTTAGTGGGTCGATGGACATCATTATCCGAAGGGGGCTGGCTTCAGGGTATGCTTTCGAGGATGGTTCAGCTGCTTTATATGGCATATGCGGGCTTTATTCGATGGGAGGATCAGTCGACACGTCGTGACACGCACCCTAGCACCCGAACAATTCGCAGTGCGATCCGGAAGTAGATAAGTGTGACATAAGGAGAGAGCTCAATGAAGTAGTATGCAAGGAGCATAGGAGAGTCATAATATGTCATAACCCAAGCAATGCATCCATACGCTCCTCCACATGACCAATACATCCATGCCATGTGTCCACAAGATGCCAAGTCAGCAATAGAAACCCCAAGCTCAACCATCAATCAATATCAAAAAGTCTCCACATGTGTGCCAAGAGAGGGCGCTCTAGGAGGTGATGTGTCAATGAAACAAAAACTCCTCGGGATCACCATCATACCTCAAAATATGTAGTACACTTGTCTCCAAGGTCGAATCCATAAATTAAGACCTCAACAGCAAAATATACGACGTCCAAGTGACTTAAATAGCTCTGAAAGGTGGTACAGACAGCCAGAAAGATGCTTTCATTGCTCCAACGCCCTAGGGAGTTAAGGGGAGTGCCATACACCATTGGAAAGGTCTCGGAAAGAGCTTTCCATCAGTATATCACAAACCATCATCTGAGCTAAGGCGTTAGAGATACAGTGGTCTGAAGTTAGGGTCCATCAAATGAAGGTGCTGATACCATCCATACATGATAAAGCATGTAACCAAGAGCACATTATCATCAACCAAGACATCAATGAGGCACACTTCTGCCCTCATGAACATCATCATAAGCCAACGTGTAACCATAGAATATCATTAAGAACCAGGTTGCTAAAGCATAAGCCCATCAATCATTGCTAAACCATGCAACATCATCAGGAGGGAGAAACAACTATAATCAGGAGATGAAGAAGAAACGTGCAAAGCGCTCTACAGCGTACATAGGCTCATCCAAAGGAGAATTCAAGATGATGCCAACCTAGCCCATATGAGCTAGGGCGCTCTCAAATAGTGGAGTCTCATCATCAATACACAAGTGAACCAAAGCGTGATAACCCACATCTACCGGGCTATCTAATCCTGTTGACCAGACCATGCTCTTAGATGTTCAAGTTGACATAGAGAGAGCTTATTGCTTTAATAAGAATAGAGCATTTCTTCTCCTCCACTAACTCTTTATCCTATTAGTGCTTTTCTCCATTAGTTCTCTTCTTTCCTTATATTAGTGCTTTCTCTATATTTTCAATATTCTACTTTTCTTATTACTTTGATGGAATAGTATTCAATAGGCACGTGTTAATGCTCCCTCCATCGATTGATGAAGCTTAGTTAGTGATTGTTGGCTAGCCCATTGATGAGTCCATCCCACCAAAAACCTTAGCTTGACCATTGAGAAGCGTTCAAGTGGTGCTACAGCACGCTCAAGCTGCCCTTGCTTGCCTCTGCTGCAGGTTAGTTTTTACCCGCACGGAAATGCTAAGTTGCTTAGTACAAAAAAAGACCCTTTCTATGCCCGATGAGCCAAACCCTTATTAGGGGTAGACCGGGCGATAGAACGCGTTTTGATTCACAAAGATGGGGTTCCGGAAGTTATCCCAGAACCCGTAGTCTGGCCTTACCCTTCAGCGCTTCTTAATCTCTCCCTCTTCCAGTCTTACTAGTCTAAGCGGTTTCCCCTCTAGGGGGGGGGGCTTGTTTGTGCCGCCATCGATTCGCATTGCTCCGATGCGGAAATGCTCCTATGCGGAGATGTTCAAAAGCGGAGATGCAACAATACTGCAGGCTCTGTAATAAACATAGTTGTCATTGGAACGTCACTTTTATGTGTTACCAACTATGTATTAAGTGACCATAGAACGATCGCAAATGGACTTTGAAGCCATTCTTCTTCGTGCTTAGTTGAACCAGTAGAGTAAGAAGCAAAGGTAGCACCCGTAGCAGCATCTCTTACAGTTCCAATTCTAGTTCCGAAACTATCCATCCTAGTTCCTTCTGTAGATTCTGTTTATGAAGCAGCACAAGCTATGTTATATACGTAATTCCTTTGGCCAGACCCATAGCCATCCAAGCCATCATAAGCATCAGTAAAACCACCAGAATCAGTAGCAGTATATCCTGTCGAGTCAGTTAGTTATGCAGAAGTCGATCCAGCAATAGTATATATAGATCACCAGCACTAGCAGCATACCTAATAGCATAGCTAGAAGTTTATCCAGTCGCATGAACAGTATATGAACCAGTAGATTCTGGTGATTCTGCAGTTGGTTCTGTTTATTAAGGTTCTCCAGTCCCATATCCAGCAGATCGAGCAGATCCTGCAGCAGAGACAGTTGTTTCGGTTGTTTAAGCCCCTTGAAATGGTTAAGCAGTCGTTGAAGCGCCTGTTTTTTCACCCCCACTCGTTTCAGTAGTTCTAGAAGCAGGAGCAGCTCTAGGTCCAGGTCCAGATGTTGAGTCCGTTGATCCATCCAGCAAATTACCTATGGGATAACATTAACTCACTTTCTGTCTCCTGTCTCCTGCCTCGAGTACCCTTAACCCTGTTCCCTCCTTCCTGCGTTGAGCCTTCTGACCCGAGGTAAGGTCCTGAAAGGACTATATACCGGCTCGCGTAGAAGACAGGCCCTGCCTGAAGGAAGGGTAAACTCCCAGGCAGTAAGTGGTCGCCCAGAGCCAGTCGACGGTCAATCTCCCCGCTAGTCAATCCAGATGTGTGTACATGCATTCTCTGGTACTCGCTGGAGGTAATACCAGGTTTATATGTCAGGTAATTTGAGTAAGGTATCAATCCAAGTGGTTATGCATCGATGCTTAGCTTTCTTTATACTTGAATTTATATCACTCCCAATACAAGGATGCGTAAGCAGGCTTGACCAAAGGCCCGGTAGGGTGAGGTAACGAACTCTCGACACTAAGGCCGCCATCGATTTATCGCTCACCTCCCCAAAGAGGTGAGGGACTCGACTGAGGTTACGAGGTCGAGGGACTCGGCCGAGGTTACGAGGTCGAGCCCCTAACGGGCCTTAGGGTCGAGCCTGCTAATGCATCCTTGTCTGATTACAGACAAGCGATATACATTCCTTCTTCCACTCGATCAAGAAGTTAGCGAAATCTCTCTCTAGCCCGCCCGGCACAAAGATCTTAATTGAATCGAACGAACATCATCCAATATTTCAATTCTGAGATGGTATAATTACATATATAACAAATATGTCTCGAACGCGAATCGAAGGGAAATATGACAAGAAGACGACTCACAGGGAGGAAAATCATAATGGAAGGGGATATTCAATGGGGGAGACACGTAGAGGTACACGTATAGGTGACATAATGAGGTTCAATTAGGTACAATGCTTTATGTGACACGGTGCAGCTGGTTCGATGGGAAGGAAGGCGAAAAGAGAGATCGATCAAAGCAGGTAGGTGGAACTGAGGGATGTTGGTAAGGGGCTCTTAAGGTTCGCTGATCAGGTGTAACTGGGTGATTCAACGAGAACAGGTGGAATAGAGACCCTAAAGCAGTAGGTCACATAGTTGATTTGGGAACAACTGGGCTTGGTGCTATTGGTCAAGATCCTTACTGACTTACTCACTGACTGACCTCAGTAACCCTACCGCCCCATGTTGGGTGAAGCGGCATGTGGTTAGGTTCAAAGGGTATGACACTGATGTACTGATATCCAATGGGCTTACTGTCATAGAGTAAAAACCAAATTAGTACAATCCATCGAGAGAGTACAAGCACATAGTACAAGCATAGACTCTTGGATCTACTCTTGGCATCTAGTGAATTACCACCTGTCATTGAGTCCCGGCATCTTCATGTGGATCTTTCTCTTGGAATCAAGTACCAACCAGCATCGAGTAGCAGCATCAACATCTGGATCGACTAGCGGCAAAGAGTCTCCTGGCATCGGCAGCACTGATGGTTGTAAATGAGGCATCTGACCCTTCCTGAACAGGTGCATTTTCAGTAATTCATTGTGACGTCATCCAATCGAGAATGTGTGTTCCGTAGCATTCAGTGAAATGCGGTCCTAATAAGTGGGTTCAGTATGGCTGGGCTTCCCGTCAAGGCCCCACGGCAAGCAAATATATAATGGTCTTCTAACGTCATAAATAATAAAATATGAATTAGAGAGAACACTTAAGAAAAGGATAGAGTATAGCTCTCTTATGTAAGATAGAATCAATAAGGTAGGCTCAAGATAAGCTAATATCTGGTAGCGTAATTGACTAACGCCTATTAATAAGTATGTGGCTTCTTTGTGAATCTATGGATTGCTCTGGCCGGCCTCGGGTTCATCTATTTCTGGTCCCCGCCCGAGTCAACTTATGGCTATGTCGCTTCGTTCATCTATTGCTCCGCGAGTCAATCTATTTATTGCTGTTCCCTGCCCTCGTTCATCCATCTCTTGCTCGATAGTAACGTGATTCCGGTTCGTGCCATGCATACATGATGCGTGGGAGGAAGGGTGAGGGCGTAATGGAGGGGGGAAGGTGGGAATAATATAGATGATGCGTAGCGACGGGTACCGAATCGAAGGAAGGGTGGCAAGTGGGTTGTGGCATGAGAGGGTATAAGTGATAGGGTATGAATGAAAGGGTAATGAATGCAAATATAAGGTCAAGCGGGTATGCAGGCGGTAGATAATGGGAGAATGCGAACTGAATGCGGGCTTACTTAATAGGGAATGAACTGAATGGCGTGTATGCGGCTTGAACTGAAAGCGTGGTGAAGGTGAGCTGGCAATGCCGGGTGTTCCCTCCCTATAGGGTGCGGTACCTGATGAAGCGATCATCATAAGGCAAGTGGTAGCAATCCTTCCAAATCATGTGGAAGGCGGTATCGGTACTCATCCGGGATCGACGAGTAACATCCATCATTGCACCTCGCTTATTGCACCTCCCTTATTGCACCTCCCTTATTGCACCTCCTTCCATCATTGAGTAAGATCAACGAATCAAATCATCCTGGGGGTAACCTATTCTCCTCAATTGAACCTCGCTTCTTCAGGTGCTTGTCATTCTTCGTGTTTCATCTCTATGCCAAACGATTCTCGGCCTCCCTCCGTGCATCTTATTTCCGGTGAGGTCTCCCCCGGTATTGGCTATCGGTATACTTGGCACCAACCTCCATGTTGGGGGATCCATAATTGGATCTATATCATACCGGCCATTGAGTACCACCCTCATCAAGTAACCTAATGCCTTATTGAGTTGAGTCATCCAATGGAAACTCCTTTATTGAACACCTCCCTTATTGAATTGAAACCGTTGTCTGTTTGCATTGATTATGTGTTTTCCATAAATTGAATTGATCACTCTAATCAATTACTTCTAATCGGTGACCACCTAAAACACACTTGGAATACGTGTTCTGGGGGTATCCTCATTCCTTCCGATAGCGTACTGGGCCTTCCTGGGTTACGTGGCCTGGCAGGGCGGACTTAAAGCGGATGGCACTAAATGGCGTGTATGGATGATGGATGCGTGTATGGCGTGGATGGATACGTGTATGGCGTGGATGGGATGCGGGCGAATGGGTAATGCGGGAATGCGGGCGTGTCATGCTCTAAGTATCAGTGTGTGTACGGCGGTGGCTTAATTCATCTATTTATTGCTGTTCCCCACCCTCATGAATCTATAGCTATGCTATGTCCTTTCGTTTCTCTATTGGGCCCTTCATTTATCCTCAATGTGCAGGTTCGGTACGTGTCGTTGGGGGAGGCGGGTACAGTGATCGTGATGTGGGGTTTCCGTGGTTGTGAAGCGGGGTTTCCGCGGTCGTTGTGGGGTAGTTCGGGTTATTTGAGACGGGGCAGCAGCAGGTATCAGTGATCGTGATGTGGGGTAGGCAGGTTGGTTGAGTGTCTGTGAGTGAATCTATTGCTTGCTGGTCCCCGGCCCGAGTTCATCTCTTGCTATGGCCTTTCGTTCATCTATTTATTGCTATGTCCCTTCGTCTTTCAATGTGCCGGTGAGGTACGTGTCATTGGGGGAGGCAGGTTTCCATTCATTCTATGTAGACGTGATTCCGGTTCGTGCCATGCATGCATGATGTGTGGGAGGCAGGTTGACCGTTCGTATTCCGTGAGTCCCTCTTCAAGAATCTATCAGCATGCATGATGCATCGATCGATCCATCAATCCATAATATCCCACCCAAGCTTGTGAATCACCACCTACCTCTCTCGAAGGTCCCTCTATATAAGGTCCTTTCAAGTCAGTAAGCACCCACCTCCTCTCCTCAGCTTGTGAACCACTTATCTCCAAGAGACCTATAAGCTGCAGATCACTTCTCTCTATCTTTCTTTGATGGGAACATCTCTCCGGGGTATGGCTGCTCTGACTGTATGACTCTGACTGCTGACTATGACGGGAAGTCAGGCTATGACTGGCTAGAGCTATGTCTAGCTATGACTGGTGTTTTTTTATTTGTATGTTGTATGATCTTATTCAATTGGTGAATCATCATATGTAACGCATAGTCATTCCTCCTTTCATTCTGTCGAGGAATGAATGCTGTTTGTCTTAATAAATAAATGGGTATTTGGAGGTGAAACCCGACCCTAACAATAGCAATAGTGGTATCCCCTTAAGCATGACTGGCTTCAGACAATAGGTAAGGCAGCACTCACTTGACTAGGGTGAATAGAGTAATAAAGGCAAAGGGTAGGGTTGATTGATTCGGGTCCTTAAAAGAGAAGGGATCATAGCAGTATCGACTAAGCACCTAATTAATAATCCATCATGGTATAGGGAACAAGGTCTTCCGGTGAACAGGGTAGTTTGTCAAACACTTCAGTAAGGGAGAAGGTAAAGGAAGGGTTTCATGCCTGCTATGCTATGTATCATTCTGCTCGGGTCTATAGCTACCGTACCTGCCTAAGAGCGCTTAATGAATCCATCCAAGCCAAGTAGTCTAGTTCTAACAGGTCTAGGTCTCTCTAGGTGGATACGTAGTTCGTAAACACATCCATAAGAGGGGTTGGTAAAGGGGTTGAAAAAAGCCAGCCAGCTCAATTTCCTGCATCGGTAATTACGTATATAAAATAGAATCTAAGGGTAAGGTGGTTTCATGCCTGCCATCCATGCCTCCCATCCCATGCTGGTTCTAGTACCTACCTATTCTCTGAAGCGCTTCATTCAGTTCGTGGTCTATAGCTAATAGCAGGTGTGCTAGGTCTTCGGTGGGTAGGTCTATTCCTTTCCTTGTAGTAGGTTTCAAATTCTGAATCATCTAATCATATCGGCTCAGCCGTACCAATAGTTCGTGGCACTCCCATAAGAATTCATAAGGTAAGGGGTAATAGGGTAACGAGTGCATAGCACACTTATTAGATTCTGGCTTGGATTCCTGGCTTAAACAATGACTTCATAAACTAGGTAGGCAGTATTTCAAGGTCTGGTATAAAAGGTGGCTAAGGGTAAGGTAAAGGGTAAATAGCGCATGCCGTACTCAACTGATGTTCCTGGTGGAATGAATGGCGGGGCAGCCCTCTACTCCATGTCCTAGTGTGAGAAGGTTCAAAGTGGGGTCAAATTCCTGACCTGACTTGTCTCACTTCGTTCCTCGAAGGTTCTATGTGTGGAATAGTAAGGGAGGGGGTAAAGCCATACCCATATAATCCTTCCTGGCATAAGGTCAGTGTGGTTGGGCAGGCAGCACTCCATCGTCCTAGGAGGAAGGTATCAAGGTAAGAGTAAGGTTGTTTAATGCCACATCCCATTCCGGGTCTTTGATAGCTGTTCCGTCCCTTCCTAAGCGTTGTTTTGTGTAGGGCTAAGGGGATTGTGTATCCTCGTAGTGCCGTATCCTACATAGATTATCCTGGTTCATAAGAGGTTGGGCATAACTCCATCCCTCGCATTTCCTAGGGTGAAGGCATAAAGAAATGTAAAGAGTAAGGTTATCCGTCGGTCCTGATAAGAATAGGTAATAGGCAATACCCATAAGGTAAACCGTGGTACCTCTAATTCTTCATAAAGCAAGGTAGTTAAAAGAAAAAATATCCTGGTGTAGTACCCCCACCCCGATTCAAGGCTGAATCAAGAGATTCTAAGTAAGGTTGGGTGTGCCTATAGGTGGGTGGGTAAAGAAGGGCGGTTAGCAGGTTATAAAAGGTAAAGGCTCTTATCTGAGGTCTCTTCTATTTCTAGGACTGAGTATTTTATAATTCCTAACTATGATCTGGCCGGGCAACGCTCGGTAAAATCATTCTATTGGTACCCGGGCGCCGGGGAGATGTCTTAAGTAAGTGTGTTGTAAGCTGGTGAATGCTTGCTTTGCTGTATGAAGCCCGTACGTACACCGCACCGAAAAGCCATGCCGATTAATCTCGTCTGTCTGTGCTGTGAATTTCGAAAACTTACTGAAATGTGATTTTCTTTATATTAAACCCGTGTATGGAAGGGTTTGTAGGCATTCTATCCACAGGGGTCTGGAACTCGCATTTGTCTTTAGGCAAGTCGATTTGTGAGAGCATATAAGGCTTCGCGCCTCCATCCAATCCGGTGCTTCAAAGATAAGGGATCATTCCCGACTCCCTAAGTGCATTCATTCATCAAGTCAAGATCGTGCTCTAAGCGCCTCATTAATCCAAGCGGTATAAGGAGTTAGGAAACACAAAAGCTAAGAGGTCTAAGGGTAAAGGTTATTGTATCATGCCATCCAATCCTGGTTCTCTAGTTGAGATTCCTAAAGGCAAGTGTGATAAACAAAGCATATTCTGGCTGGGCATAATATACTATCAATGTCTGAAACTCGTCCCCATCATCTAATGAGGTTGCTCTGATCAAGTCATCCAGCAGTACGATATCAGCTTCAGTTCTGTACAATATCTGTCTAAAGGGAAACCTTACTCTCGAAACTTTCTCTCTCGGCTAATTAGACTATCCATCCCATCCATCCAGCCGTCTCTGAAGTTCCGGTTGTTTAGAATCAATCTATCCGGGGCGGTGAAACGATATAAGCTAAAGGTCAACCAACCCTCTCGGCTAATTGATCTATCCACCCGGTGCTTCTTCTAAGATCAAGTCATGGGTTGGGCATGACTTCCTCCCTCGACTAGGAAGAAGGCAGAAGGAAGGGTAAGGAAAATGCCCTGATCATCGAAGGCATATGGTGAGTGACGATTCTAGGTCCAAGGTAAGGGATAAACAACTCATCCGGTGCTGATAAGAGACGGGTTCATAGCATACCTGTCTACTTGAGTTTTCCTGACTTATAGGGGTTGGTTGGTATTCCATCTCCTAGGATGAAGGGATAAAGGTAAGGTTCCGTCTAATCCGGTGTAATATAAGGTCTCATAGCATTCCCTCCTAACTAAGTGCATTCATGGTAGGGATTATAAGTGCCGTACCCTACTTATTTTCCTTTCCGGTATAATCCCCGGTATAATAACTAGTTTGGGCATGCCTTCCTGTCCTAGTATGAAGCAGTAAATAAAGTAAAGAGTAAGGTTATTGTTTCACGCCATCCATACTGTACTTATCTTCCTGGTGGACCAAATGGGTTGGGCCTCACTCCATGTCCTGGGGTGGTTTGAGAAGGGACAAGGTTGGGTTCGAATTCCTGACTCGTTGTATCAGCAGGGTGAGGTAACGTGCGAGGAGAGGGTGTTAACGCTCACCATTCATATGGTGAGGCCCGGAGGGACTCGACTAAAAGGAGAGGCCCGGTAGGGTGAGGGTGAGCTTGCCGAACTCTCGACAACGGAGAGGTAACGAACTCTCGACACAAGGAGAGGGACTCACTATTCATATGGTGAGGAATTCGATATATTATATATGTAATTATGCATTTATGATTATTTCAGTTGTTACATCCAGCAGCATAAGAGTCCTTGTTAACATGGAGCTTTATTTCCCATTGGGGTTCCACATCTGATACGGCCACCATGAGGTTCCACTACCGAGAGGGTAAGGTAGGACATGAACGAGGTTCAAAAACGAAGAGTGATAGTAGTGCCTTATGAGGTTTCACAACCGATAGGGGTTGGCACTATCAGGATCCCGCATGAATGAGACCGTGGTAATAAGTCCATCATCGAGCGGTTACCATCCAGCATGAGAGTCCTGCTGGGAGAGATCCATAGAGCAGAGCCGTAAGTGAAGCTAGTCCCCTGAACTCTAGCAAAGTAATGTGTCCGTGTAATTCCTAAGATTATATACGAGCTCGCATGGAGACGTTGACCTTGTCCTTGGGTTGCCAGTAATCATCATATTAAAGAGGGTAGGTGATCTACTTAGCACCCACCCATGGTTTACTCCACAGGGAGAGCCGTGATACACGTTAACCATATGGTCCCATTAATATGTGATATTGCATGCATACGTTCAACTTGTCCATGTTCTATTTATTATTTATTCCATTCAAATCATCATAGCTCCGTGAAAGCCCTATAGTTAGGCCTCTAGATATAGTTGTCCATTCATCTCATTAGTCCATGTAAATAAGCTTTTATAAACTAGCTTATTATATCACTTAGTTCCATGGACACACAATGCCCTGCCTTAAACCTACTGTTATATGGTAGGCCATGCCAGGTGTAATGCCAGTAGTCGATCCAGGTGTACATGCATTCTCGGTAATCAATCGTCCCAATAAGCTCCCCATATCACGTTCCAATATGAGGGGACATCTAATTCAAACTCCCCTACTTGAACTACTGGGGGACTCTAGTTTCACTAATAAGAACTAAAGATGAAGAAATAAGCAGAGATAGAAAGATCATTTCAAACTACTAAGAGAGATTGATTCACTATGGCTTAGCTCAGCTAAGGCCAAGGCGCTTATGCAATTTGTTACTTACGGATGCACCTTCCAATCATACCAGTCATTGCCTCCCATTGCAAGGAGGTCCAGAAGGTGGTTATAGCAGCCAGCATAGTAGACAGGGGATTTATGGCCAACATATTCGAAGATAGATAGCCCATATGGGGATCATTCACTCGGCTACCCGGCTTCTTGGATACTCTACTTGGCCGGGTTACTCTTGATTGGCGCTATTCAACTGGGCTAATCAACTGGGATGGATGCGCTGCTATTCAACTTAGCTCCCAGGTTGGGATGAATACTCAGTGCCTAGAAGCCTCCGGTCAGTGCTTAAATGAAGAAGCTCTAGTCAGGGATACTCTTTTAAGTAAGTGCTATAAACTCTTGCCGATGGTGATGCATTACTGAAAATGCACCCGTTTAGGATCATGCAACAGACACACGGGTTCACTCACGGTAGGAAAGGAAGGTAGTGACATTAAGGGAGCGGAGGGAGGAAGGAACGGAGGTAGCCTGTTTATACAAGTGATTGAGAAATTGCTTTTTTGCTTTCCACGTTCGGCGCAGCCACTATGTTTGGTTGGGACAGATCTTAAAAAACCTCCTATCAGCTAGAGTAGATGCCCATGCACTCCGCCAGAGAAGCTGAGCGAAATATCCATATTTATTTAGTTGGAACAGAATAAATACTTGCCGTATCTACGTTATTTGAATTATATTATGAAATATGGGCGGTCCAACATCACATGATACCCGTTCAACAGGACCCAAAAGAACCCGTTCACCGTACCCCTTCAATAGACATAACCAAGAGAGAGGGACCCCCAGTCCTTTTACTATAGCCGGGGGGGACGAGCGTATACTGAAGTGATCCCGTCTCGGGCTATTCCAAGTTTTTTCTTCTTTCCTTCCATTTGAGTTGGAGTTGAGGTTGGAGTATCTTTTTTGCATATTGCAATATGTGGGTAGCGCTAGGGAACATTCAAAAGCGTACCTTTATTTATGCATCATGATACATAAATAAAGCAGACCTGATGTGTTTCATCATTTGAATGACCTAACTAACACAACTTTCTATATTGTGCTTTATATATGTGAAAAAAACCAAAACCAAAACCAAAAAATCACGCGCCAACCAACACCAACACCAATCTTTATTATCTATCTATTTCCCGTAACCTCCCCGGATAAGAACGATGTGCAATACCGTTCAGTGACAGGTGAGAGGAGACAGGTGAAAGCGATAACCCGCCGCTGACTTTTTGTAGGCAGTGTAGTAAGTACCGTACCGTGCAATGCCAAGAGGTAAGTTTGTATAAGGCTATAATCCCAGTCTTCTTCTAATGCAAGTGTAACCGATGTCTATTCAAAGTCCCTAATTCAAGCTGTATGTGAAGCCTGACTATCAAAGGCACCTCTCCCTCGGCACTAATGCGTAAGGTGAACGCCCCACTTCACGTCCTCTCATAAAGGCCCCAGTCACTCCCGGTACTAAATGTAGCGCGACAAGACCTATCTACTATCATTCATTCCCACGTCCTAACTAAGTTTCCAATAGATCTATTTCCAAGTCCTAATCACTGCCTAACTGAAGCTTATATCCGCTTCTTACGGGTACTTTTTCCGCTTATCTCAAGGGCAAGGGGAAACAACTACTATATCCGCTTCTCCTTCACTACTTACTTCATTTTGGATGAAGAGAGAATGGGGAAACCTCAACTCATAATATAGGGCTTAAACTGTATGAAACTCTATCGGACTTATCAAGGGACAGGGTAAACCGCTTCTATCATGAGACCGCTTTCATCTCAGGTGCTGCTTACTATGGAAGTGCAGGATATAGCTCAGATGCTGGTGCTATTGCTACTACTGGGTGGTTACCCAGCACGCACTAGGGCAACAACATATGTATACGGGACGGGTCGGGGCTACTAGCTTTATAACAAGGAGGGATTCAAGTAAATAACCTTGAACCTCTACCTCGACGGAACCATAGCCCTCGAAACATAGCCCTCACCCATATGAATGAGTGAGTCCCTACCCACTTTGAAGCTTACTTATTCAGATCTGCCCCACCCAATAAGCAATCAAGGAAGGCAGGGCTCGACCAACGGGCCGCCATCAATTATAGCAGTAATTACACCAGACAATGCTGCTATTATATATGTCATTATGCATTCATTCATTATATATGTAATTATGCTATCGAATCCATAACGACAAAGGATGAGAAGGCTTGCTTGGATGGTTGGTTTAATCAATCAATCTAATTCTGCGGGTAAGGTTGCTTGGGTAGAGTTCCTACGGGTGAGGTAGCTAGCGAGGTAGAGGTAGATGTAGAGCAAGAGCGTTATGGCAGAGCGTACTAGTTATTTCGCTACGGAGAGGTTACTATCAGCCTACCTGTACAATGTTATTACTGCTCCTCAATGTTCCTAGCCTCACACTAACGCTTATAGAGACTGATATATGGGCGGTAATAGCCTAACTCTATTACTTTATTTCTATAGCTTGATTCCTTTCTATGTGCAGGAGATTTCCTTTCGATGGGCATAAGTTCTAAGTTTAGCTGTTGGGCCTGTAAAGCTAGGATGGGCTGTTGGGAATCTTTCGCTAGCTGGTGGGCTTATACGCTTTTCCTCTCTCTTTCCTATCGGCATCAAAGGACTAACTAACGCAAGGCAAGTTATCTCCCTGGAGCACACTGGAGATAGCACTCTCGCTCAAGCTGGCGTCTTCGTACCTGGCTTCTCTCCCTCAATGCCCGTCCGTACAGCCAAGCCATCACACAAACCAAGCAATCTCCACAACTGCCAAGCAAACTTACCGACCTCCACTAACTGAGCTAGCTGACTTACCACCAACCTTTAAGGGACAAACACCTGACCTACCTACCCACTTTTGCATGTTTAACTCTACCCTACACTAGTATTTGACTCTAGCCTACACTCCACAAATACAGGGAATACAAAAGCCCAGGACGGAAGACTAGGAAACTTACAACGAGGCCTAGATCACCTTGTCACCTTTTCAACTACCACCTATATCACTTGACCCTTACCGACTTCTACCTCTTCAATTTAAAGTAGTCATATTATTGACCATCCCTAGAAAGGAATTGAATAAGCCAATAGCTGAGGAGAAACCACATTGGTGAATGAAATCATTGGTGCTCTTTTATCGCAAAGCATCGTCGGGTTATTTCGACCAGCCTCGATTTAGCTTGACCAGCTTATTTGGTTTAAACCATCCATGGAAAGAGAGAAAGTCAAAGGCCAGAAAAAGTAAAGGACCTAAGGAAAGGTTCAGTAGCCAAGGAAATAGAGAAATGGCCTCTGTATCCCTCCTATCTGTATCCCTCCTATCTGTATCCCTCCTATCTGTATCCCTTAGTTCAGTTATTTCTAAAGAGAAAGTCAAGGGCCTAGATAGAAAGTAGCTGGTGGGAAAGTGCTTGCTTATGAGAAAGTTCCGGGTCTGGAGAAAGCAGGGCCAAGGAACGCAGGGCTTTAGAAAGCAGGTCCAATGGGTTGGGAAACAGCTACCTTCTGGGTTTCCCTTCTGGGTTGGGTCAGGTTCGACTCCCTTTCTATAGGGTAGACTCCTTCTAATGGTGGGTGCCGGGTCTATCCCCTGGTTCAATCTCATCTAGCAGTTGGTCAGTATCAGGGGTCCCTTACCGACTTGTTTTTCTCTCTTTCGGCATAAAGGCTTGTGTTCTCAACCAGCTCTCCAACCAGTACTTATTCCCGAGGTTATCATTTCGTCTCCATAACACCTCATAAGGGATCTCTCCCCCTAAGACGTTCACAAACACTAACACTCACAATACAGGTTCTATAGGTTCTACTTTTTTTTATAGGTACGGTACAGTTATCTAGGCTTGCTTATGAGCTTGCTGGTTGTTACATCCCATCAATATACCCTTAGGGCTTATAGATATCTACTATCTGAGATGTTATACCTTTTAGTACGTTATGCCGCTTCCTGCATCCTTTATCTTATCTATATTCCCTCGTAATGTGATGATAAAAGAATAGATCAATACTTTTACCTTACGTTACGCCGCTCCCTAACAGATTTGTTCTACCTTCTCGCTCTAATTGCAGGAAGGCCTTGCCGTACTTCCATTCTATTAGTTATGCGACCGAACGGGAGCTCCCCAACATATAGTATTGTGACCAAAGGGAGCAGTCAATAATGGGTAAAGGACCAGCACCAAACCTTTCATTCTTTACTTTGGGGTTAAGCAAGATAAGGTTTTCACTTAAATGAAATTGAAGGTTATCACTTAATAAGATAAGCTTCTATCTATAATCTATAGATTGTAGATACATCCGTATTCAAAAGTATCCATAGGAAATAGTATCCGTAGGAAATAGCGATTCGATCCAACAGGAAATTTACTATTGCGCGCTATATAGCCGATCAATCTATAGATCCACCTTGACCCTTTACTTTCAGACGGGACAGGGCTAATTCCCCCAAATAGGCCATCTCGGTCATTAATGGTGAAAGCTAAGGGGCGTATAGTAGGTTAGGTTAATAAAAGGTAGGTAAAGGAGCTAATAGAGGATAAGTAGGGACTACTGCAGGAATATTGGCAAATTGAATCATTCCGTGGTTAATAACATAGAAGGCAATATGAAACTGCTCTCTACGTACACCAGTTATAAAGAAAATGCCGGGAACAAATATTATGTAAGTCCGTACGATTGATGATCGGCCCCAGAATCAGGCAGGAAGTGGGACTCTTGCCTATCCTGCCTGCGGACCCGTTTGTGCGCCCAATAAGTAATGAATTGACTGTCTCATGTGCTACGCCTTCCCACTCCCAAAGAAGGAAGTAAGTAGAACTACGCCTTCCCACTTCAAGAAGGGGAGGGGAGGGAGGTAGTATCCTTCTTGCTTGGTAAGAGGTAGTTGGATATGCATGCTAGGTGGGCGTACATGGGTATGCATGGGTATGCCTTCCTTGAATCAGGGTGGGTAGGTGAGTCTAGGTAGGTTTTATGCCTGCCTGGGTATGCATGGGCCTACCTGGATATTAGGAGGTATGCCGACGCTGGGAAGGAAACGAAACACTCTTTCTTTACCGCTTGATCACTTTGCCTTTATATAACTTACTTATTTCTGGGCTAACATAGCTGGGCTGACATAGCCTGCCTAATTGATTATCTCCTTAACTTCGATCGAACGAAATAAATGGCAGGCTCTAACTTAACCACCTATCGATCAGCAGCGAAGATGGATGCTATGCGAATTGAAACAGCAAGTTATCACCAGCAAGAAACAGTTCTAAACAGCAAGATGCCTAAACAGCTTTGGATGCCTAACCTAAACAGCTTGAAACAGCAAGATGCCTAAACAGAAGATCTAAACAGAAGATGGATGCTATGCGAATCTCAACTATCACATGATGCATGCCACATGCTCATATATAACTTACCTCGAACGCGAAAGAAAAGGGGAATTTTGGAGATAGGGGTAAGGCATCCCTCCCGGCTCGGCTATCGTTTGCTACCGGGAGCAATTTGGTGGGTATACTTCAATGAACCAACTGACCGATAGGATATACGTCTGATGGGACCTACCGTCTAGCAAGTCAATGAGTTAGGTCATCTGAGTAAACAAGGGCTCCTAAGACCTGTTC
Organism: Pinus albicaulis; assembly: GCA_034641835.2. Classification (NCBI taxonomy): domain Eukaryota; kingdom Viridiplantae; phylum Streptophyta; class Pinopsida; order Pinales; family Pinaceae; genus Pinus; species Pinus albicaulis. The sequence continues at coordinate 1,044,439,288 of CM076577.1, read as the reverse complement.
AGAGGCTCGCTAGGCGGGGGTGGCGGCATCCAAGAAGGAAGGGCTCATAGGGTTATCTGGACAGAGAGAAATCGGGGGGGCTAGGCATCCAAATAACTCCCCATAACCATTTACATTGAAACATAGAGCTTTACATTTAGGGAACTTGAAATCCTTTTATAACGGACACGGTCACAACCCGTTTAGCAATAGGCCCATCCTTTCGGGGTGGTACGTGCCAAGACTAGGACCGGAAATCTGATTGAGACACCTTGCTCTTTTAGGATGGAGAAGATCCCTGGATCATTTGTAGTGAAGGCACCAAGGAAACCTACACGCATTAATACATGAAGAAGGTAGCTTAGTGGCTTTTCTGTGGGATTCCTACTACCGGTGGCTGCAGCGGTGGAAGGGCGACGACTAAGGAAAGAACCAGGTTGCTTAACCATTGCCGAACCGTTGCTACCGCTTAACCATGGGCAATCTATTGCTGTTGAACTAATGGTCATAGTCACGAGAAGACGAAAAAAGAAGAAGAGCCGGGCTCTTGAACCAATAGCTGGTTGGTAGAATCAAGGAGCAGACTTCCACATCCAAATAGTCTAGTTATAATCTGTCAACGGAGGACTCGTGCTAGTCGAGTTGGGTTGGTTATCATCCCCGACCTCGTCTTGCTATTGTGCTATCATGCGAACTCGTGATAGTTCTTGGGCTGGTCTACCTGCGTCTCGTACTTCCTATTGATGGGCCGCCCTCCCTCCTTTACGATAATAGTTTGGCTTATAGCTTCTTCCTTTACAATAGTCCCACAGGCCATCATCCCCACCCTCGCTAGCTAGTTCTTGCGCTTGTTCCTCTGCTAGCGGGTGTAAACGAACAAAAATAAAGGTTAGTACTTCGGCGAACCATGATAGGATACGGATGTAAGTGGTGGTGGGAATAACCGGAATGGGTGAGGGGAAGGGAAGCAGGTCTTTAGTAAGGCGGGAAATATATAAATGGCGGGCCGGGCGGTAATGTGATGCGAGGAAGTCCACCGGAGCCATGCCTAAAGAAGAAGTGATGGTTGAGGCACAACAACAAAGTGAAGTCACCTTCCTTCTGTGTTTACCTAAACAAGTGAACAAAGGGACCAAAGGCCGGTGAGGTCGAGAATACGTTAAGTGACTCGACAAAAAGGCCACGTAGGGACTGGGCGAGGTTACGAGGTCGAGGAGAGGAACGAACTCTCGACTATAAGGCCATGTCGACTCACTATTCATATGGTGAGGAATTGAACTTGATGGTTGTATATTCTTCTTTTCTTCCTTCTTCGGATCTATATCTTCTTTTGAGGGCTCACTTTCATCTTTCCTTTTATTGTAACCCTCTTCATTTTCTTTTTCATTTCCTTCCTCCACCTTCCTAACCTCGGAGTGAGCCATCCTTCCTCCGGGTGGGGGATTAGAATGTCCTGCGAGGTGACCCGTTGTTTATCTCCCTCACTTGGAGGATCGGTGGAATGAACTTATTTTTCGTAGTTTCCCTTTTTTGTTATTCAACCTCCCCAGAACCTTTGTTAACCCATTTATTGTGTATTATAATATACAAATATTCTACCATTGGGACCTTTGTTACTTGACAGCGAATAAGTGGTCTAAACTAATATAGGAAATTCGCTAGTGAAAGGTGGAAGCGAGGTACGGAGTGCTTGCTCTATTTTTCCCTTTTTATCCTTATCACCCAACCCCAGGGCACCCAAAAAGAGAGGACGGAGTATTGATGCGAAACCTTGAAACTAAGGAATTATGGCGAAAGAACTCTTGCTTGCTAAGCTAACTTAACCCCAAGCCGACGATATAAGCCGGCGACCCCATCCATCCGCGGCGAGCCTTTCCCCTTCCTTCTTTTGCTCCCCTTCATCCTGAAAGAGCGGATAGCGAGGTGACTTCAAGGGAGCGGTCAATAGAGAAGGTGTAGCGAGGTGAGTATAAACCTATAAAATAGCCATTTTAGTGCCTTTGTCTCGCCACACTTTTACCTAGCGTAGGGTGGACCCAATTGGAGGTTAGAAGTGCGTGATAGAACGCGTTTTTATTGAAAAAGATGGGATTAATGGGGGATGTCGGTGAGCGTATCGGTGGTGGATGGTATAGGAAAGGGAATTTCTCGATTCTTCGGCTAGGCCATCCATTCAAACTTGAAGGAAGAGAACGGACCTCAACCCATGCATGAATGCCAACGTCGAGGCCTTTTGAGATCGAGAGAGATCCCTATAATAGATATGTCTAATCCGAGATGAGATGCCTTTTAGATGCGCTTATATGGTCACGAATCGGGTGAGGGTCGATGCTTTCTGGCTTTGCCGGTGCGGTTAAATTATGATGAGGGGGGAATGTGGGCACATGCCCATTTGTAAGGGCCTACTACCCTACGTATATACATTGAAATGAAAAAAAGGTTATACCTCTCCCGACGCCTCTACTCGACATATATATGGGCGCATGCATGACTCACTATATATCCATGCGGGGAATCGAACGGGCCATATACTAGATAGGATGGAATGAATCGTCGAACCGGACTCACTTGTTGTTTCTCGGAATGAAGAAGCGGGGTGATTGATTTCCATAGGAGATAAGAACGATTACTATAGATGTAATACTATAGATAGTGACGCCGCCCTAGCAATCTCTTTCCCTCCCCCGATTATATATAGGGCCTAACTAATAGTAACTAATCCCTATATATACATATATATATGGTAGAGTTTTCTATCTATAGTGTCCTTGGCGGGTGGTTGTTGTCTTGTGATTGCGTATTTATATATAAAGTAGCCAATCTTAAGTAATAAAAAGTGCATTTTAGTACCTATGATCAATGCACGAGCCTATAAAGGGGAGATTGATGTAAATGAAAACGTCAAATGCGGATGTTTTACGCAGTCAATTAAAAGCTAATTTATTGCACCTTTATCGACTATGTTTCTTTCCTTTAACGCGCTGGGCGCTGTACTCTAGTACGATTATGTTATTGATAAAAAATTGTCGGTCTCTAACCCGAGTATATCTACGTATATAACACAACACGGCTAAGTGCTATTGGCTATGGCATATTTCATATAGTGGTGACGTCACGGCCCGAAATATGTGCACGGATCCGGACTAAGCGACTCACACCGGGCTAGCCGGCACGATTGTGTATCCACTTGGCTATCGGCGGCTCTCCTCGTTCTCCACTCGTTCGTTTATGCGGGGAGGGGTTCTATCTTATGGTTCTATCTTAGGCTCGGTGTCTATCTCGGCGGTATCGCTCCATCCTCATGGGGTAGCTATCCTTAAAAACCTCATGAGGGCGGTGGCAATCCAACGACCAAGCTCAGGGGCAAGCGGTATCGCTTTGTTTCACCCTCATGAGGCAAGGTCGATGAGTAATCGTGTTCCCATCGGTATCAACTGCGAGTAGCGTATTCTAGTTCTTCGTCCAAGTGAGCATGGAGAAACGGTGTTCCGTCGGTGCAGCTCGCTCTGTAAGCTGCAGCCAAGCGTGAACCATTAGGGGCAAGGCGCGCGTCAAGCAACTTGACTAACCTAAAGGGGGAAGAGGTCGAAAGCGTATGTCTGTACTTTACACGGGGGTAAGCGTTAGAGCTTCTGAGCGGAGTTCCTTCTTACGCGGAGCGGGTGGACTTCTCTTTTCTCGTCTGTCGGTAAGGGTACTTGGAATAGGTGCACCTCACGGCGGGGGAAATGAGAAAGCAAACAGAGCCAAGTTCATCATATCTAGGGATAGCAAGATCTCCACCTTGACGAGGAGCAAGTGGTATGGATCGACGGATAGGTTAGCTGACGCGAGGTGTTTTAAGCTGTTTCACGATGGGTTCTTTCTCTCTCGGGTCCTACGCACAGCAATGGGAGTGTATATGTACGTATATAAAAAAAATCTCTAGTCAATCTATGTTGGATGTGATGTTATTAGGCGTATGTGGGTTAGGTTAGTTGTAGCTTAGTGGTGGCCGTTGGTGTCCTTCCTTGCGGCGGGCTTATTGGGCGGTGCCTTCTTACTTGGCGGACGATTGGCTCTAGGCTCGGGCGAGCGATGGATATCGATCACGAGCAAATTGACGACGCAAAGAGGCAATCCTTGTCCACCCCGTCCCGAGCACATAATTAAGCAAGCCCGCGCAATCTGCTTGACGTGGCTTGTAGTAAGGTGTGTCTCCGAGGGTCGAGAAATGGATATATGGACGGTATCAATCGATCTCTCGGGCGGTCGGTCGATATAAATCGGTTCGATGAAGGCGAGTTCGTAAAGTCGAAGGTGGTTTGCCGTTGATCGGGTACATTTGGTCGACATCATTGTTGGGTGGTGCCGTACGTACGCGTAGGTGGGTGTATGCTTGGGGCATCCAAGCAATTTGTCCGTGTCGAGTTCTCCATTTGAAGCTCACAAGAAAGATAGAGCGTGTGTCAATCAAGATGCGATCAGCGGGTAGATGTGTGGGCTGTTTGGGTTCGACGTGATGCGACGGGTGGGGAACATAGGCAGCGAGTTCTTGTGGGCCTCCATTTGGGGAGCTGTGGGTGTGATGGGTGCTAGCCTCGGGTGGTTTCGTCTAGCTTCACGGTCTAGCGCTAAAGGCAATTCCCCGATTCATCGTCGGAAGTTAACCAGACGGACATCGAAGAGAGAATAGGCATCATCGAGACGAGAGGATCGGTTCGAAGGGAGCAATATATAGATCAATCAGCGGCGGCGGCAGGGTGATCTCTAGGCGGTCTAAGGTAAATGGAATTGGAGTTGCAATTGGCAATGCCAAAAGGGACTAAGTTCCCCATCGGCGGGAGAAGGAGGGAGATGGATGGATCTCCAAATGTCATTGTCAAGGAAAAGGCCCGGGATTGGATCCCCGAATGGGAATAGAAATGGGACTTCCCCAATTGGCAAAGGTATCCCCGGTTGCACCAGAGTGGAAATGGAGCCGAGGCCCAGCGATACCATTATCGAGTGGAATCGGATCCCCAACATTGGGAAAAGGTTGATCACCCAATTGTAAATGTATTATTGTTTCTATTGGTTTGGTGTAAAGAAAGTATCTCGCACCTTAAAGCGAAACGGCGGCGCTTCGATAAAGAAAGCTACGGTCTTTGCGTCCCGTCCCGATTGGGGTCTAACACCTTCCACGAACCTTGCCCTTGACCTTTTTAGGGGAACTGCAAAATATGCCTTGGCCATTAGCCCCGCCCTTCCGCCAGACCTAGAAGCTTGACCTCGAATTAACTTATCGACACCATCATAATCCTTCACCTTCTCGGGAAGCTTTGCCTGAGAGTTATATTGCGGCAATGGGTGGCTTCGTGACTTTCTGTAGACTTTACCTCTCAAGTCATCCAATCTTATGGCTCTTCATTGTGCACTATGGTCTTTTCTTTTTTAGGTGCTCATCTTGTTTGGGCCTTTAGTATAATGTTCTTATTCGAGTGGCGGTGGAAGGGTTACCCTTCGAGTGTATCTTGGAAAGAGCGGTTACACCTATCGGTCGGTCTAAAGCAAGGGCTTAGGGTCGGGAGTCTACCTTCCCACAACTTGCCGGCACGGCAACGGATCTTATAAATCGAGCTCTTTTTCACTATTCGATGATGGATGCATTCTCACACGAGACCTTTTAAAGCAACCTTAGATGTTCTCTAAGAAGGGTCGCACCTCTCGCTTTCTATTATTCTTAGTCGTTGCTCAATTGTATTCATTCCCTCCTATCTGCCGTGAGATGAATCGTTCTTCTTGCGTTGATCTATGCGTGCTAAAGACGTAGAACTAGAACCTTTTTGGAAAATGATGAGACTATGTGAGTGTCTCTTAGATCCCCGATTCGTTAGGAATTGTCCCCCGAACGGAGCGGTTTAGAAGGTTCTACGAGGCACGTGAAGTAGTGTATACAGAAGACTGGCTTGTAAGTGAGTTAACCCTTTGAAGGAGTGTAACGAAGGTTCTACCTTCTTTCGCTTAGCCCCCGTCTGTTGTGCATAGCCGTTATAAGGTTCTTCTCTCTAGTATCGTGGTACCGACTTTGTTCTATAACGAACGGGGGGCTTCGACGTGATCGCGTGGTGAGCTACCAACATCGTCAGATGGATTTTCGAGGGAAGAGAGTGGTAGCTCGAAAAAAAATCCCGCCGGTTGTATTTGAATCGGCAAGAGGTCCACCTAAATCACGCATGTATGCAACAGTAACCTACGGAGCCGTTAGGATTTCATTGTGCTTTCACCAAAGGCTTGCTTGCCTCAATGGCGGCTCGGACCCATCTTGTCATGCTCACCAAAGCCGGACGCCGCAAGCAAGAGTTCCACCACTACGAAGGAGCTACTCACTTGCTCGAGGGGAGTTGGAGCAGTTGCCCCTTTCAGATTAGAAGTGGTAAGTAGTGAAAGGCAAGGGTGAACCTTCGTTAGCTATCCTCCCTCATCGTAATTTGTTCGCATATTCATTCGTGAGGGTTCTGGCAGAAGTCGTTCCTCTTTATTAGGATTAGTCGTCAGACGACCACTCGGATGTGCATTGAGTCCTCTATTTATATTAAGTGAATCAAATAGATTTATTGCGAGCTACGGTTCGGGTGGAAACCGACCAAGCATGTCTTTGTATGTTGATCTGTATATATATACCTGTCGAGAAGCTACAATAAATGCAGTTGCTTTTTCTCTTGAATGAGATCTCAATGAAAACGTTGCTCCATCCCCACGGGATTTGATGATCCACCATCGGGCGGAAACGTTGATTCTATCTAACTTTTGATGGGATGGGGATGTAGCTATTATGAAATAAAATAAATGATAAGCTCACCTCCGCACACGACTCTGAAGAACCGCTTTCCGTCAGGACAGTCACTAAGCCCAGATGAAGGCTCCTCCTAAATCCTAAAGCCTTGCTTGAAAGAAGTCATTCTCTCCTAACATGATCACACCGGCCAGCCGGTCCACTTTCAGAAATAGAGAAAGGCCAAAAAGAGCACTTAATACATCGTGTTGAAATTTTACAGCATTTAAGAAGGAGCCACGCCCGCTAAATAGAACGATAAAATGAGAAAGAAAAAGGTTCGTGGTCTTGTCCTTCCTAGGGCAGGAATGGTGACTATGAATTAAGGAAGTTCTGTGGCCAACTGAAGGGACATCTTTATCCGGTATCAACCCGAAACCTTTCTCCTCCCATTGTGGATATAGAGAGCCTACACGAAACTCTAACCTCTTTCGGATATTTAGAGCGGAGAATACCTTTATGGTTTGACTCTCAATTGTATACCATCATTACATTCTTTATCGGTTGGAGATAGAATTGACACTTTTTTCCTTCTTGTCTACCTCATCCATAACTCCTTGTATGTGTCTCGCACACTCAATGCCTAATCCCTTTCCTTAATAAAGTAAGTGATCTACTACCTCAAATTTGCCTCTGTATCCCACTGTGGCTATATCTTATGTATTAGCTGTCCTTAATGTAGTAGCTAGTGCTAGAGCACCTCCCCATAACACAAAGGTCCATAATACTGTACATCCTCCATAATGGCAGGTCCACAACATCTAAGCTGCAGCAACTAAAACCTACACTAGTATCGTAGTAGGAGTCCCACTAATATGAGTGTATATCCGGGTCTTGCCTACTCACAGCTAGGTTGCCTATGATGTACCTACTACTACAACTCTTTGGCACGGAGGTGCTTTTGTCATGTGGCTCTACTGCGAAGGCTCAAGCTAATGTCTAGATGCTTGTAGGAGGCACACCTATCACTCTCTATCCTACTAGCTATCTACTACGCTACCGTTGTAGGATGCTAGCCAATCATGCCTCATAAGAATATATAGTTACTAGTCCATCCCATATAGGTCCTACCCTCTATCATAGCCATGTGAGTTGTGTAATGGTTGTGGGATAATGCTCCCTTATTTGTAGGAGCTCTATTACAGAGCATTTCTGTATGGAAGAGTCGAAGAAAATGCGCCTAATACCCCATTGTAGTGGCACCTCATCTATTGGATGATAGAGTACGAGCTTGACTCGCTAGCATCCCTATCTGTGTACTACATTGTCATGGTATACTATGCCTACGGGAGGTTTGTTGAAGTTTTGGTTATCTATTTATTGGAGAACACGGTGTCAAAAATGGTATTGTAAGTAATACATTGTACAAAGCCCCCATGTTCACAGTTCCGGGATGAGGTAAGAAAAAACATGGGCAAGTATGCAACGATGAATCATGTTAAATGGTTGGACCTTAAGTAATGAGTGCAATTTGAGAGCTAACCCAAATGTTAGATAGTCAATGGGGTGTGAGCATAGCCGGATTAAGAACTTTCACATTCAAGCATGGTGGGTGAGAGTTAGCTAGTGGTTTTAAGGAATTTCAAGATCTAAACTAGTATGGGGTGAGGAAGGCAGAAGGATGGCTCGACTTAGGGAGATAAATAGACAAATTTGTTGTATTAATTGTATCAACGTGACTTTTTGTTGAGTGCTTTCAAAATAAAATGGAACCTAACCCCCGGGGATGTACAATTAAGAGCTTTCACCTCATTTTATGAGCCACAAAATCCAGTGGGGTAAAATTTAAGGAACGGGTAAGACGATGAAATCCCGGCATCGAGTAACAATGGGAAATCCGCCATCGGGAGCGGCGGGAACTAAAACAGCCTGGTACGTCATGGGCATAAAACCGCGTTGAGATGCGACGACGAAACTCGACGAAGGGAGAGGACATTTGTGTTCGTTTTATCGCTACTTTCCTTGCTTATTTGGTGTGTGAGTCGAGGTCCTCCCCCTAGTAGCTTCCCTATATAGTGGCTTGAAATTGAATGCTTATACTAGTATATGCTTGTCTCCTTTCCCATTGGTCAAGCCTATCCCTACGGAGAGAAGTTTGCTCTTCCCATCTCGGAGAAGCAAGTATATAAGCTTTCCCTCGGCCCCCTCAAAAGAGCTAAGTTGGAGCTAGCCGGCGGATCGAATAGCTTCCGCCGACAACAACTAATTCTAAGACTAGTGGTTGAGCTTTGATTCCCTCTTCCCGGTAGGCGCCCTCCCATCTGGCATTCTTGCTTGGGATAGGCAAGCGGCCCCCGCCCTTGCTCCCGGTTGAAGCCGGTATTGGGCAAAGAAAGAGGGATGGCGGCCCCACCTTCTCTCGCGGAGGAGTGATAAGCCGGACCCCGCGGAGTAGCCTCATCACGGGGATAGAACGGATATCCTAGACTTGCCTCCATCCCATGATCTGAGAAGAATAAAGAGCCGAGTCTTCGTGGGATTGGTGTTGTTGGCGGCCCATTCATCTCTAATAGGAAAGGCCGTCTTCGAAGTATAATATTAAGGTTGAGCTTGATCCCCGGTAAATCCTGTCCTACTGCAAAGAAGAGTAGTTGGAGCGCCCATCCCTCGGAGTGGTTGGCATAGCTCGATGAGCAACTATAATATAAAAATTCCTTATCCGGATAAAGTAAGTAACTAAGTAGTTGGTCCCCGCCCGATGGATAATCCCTACTATCGGATCTTGGTTCACAGCAGCATTGGTGGGATAGGCGGTGAATAACAGAACAAGTATGACTAATCTGCGATCACCGCCTTGCTGAATGCGGTTATGAGCCGGCATCGGAGTAAACGATTCCCATGCATCTCGGAGTAGAACTAATGATTGATAGACTAGCTCGTATCCCCCACCCTCCCTTCTCGAAGAAACCTTCCCCGCCTAGCGGCTAAAGCTTGGGACATCGGATCGAGGAGATGGAGAGAGATAGACTTGCCATCGCCGGTGGGGGGAAGGAGGGAAAGCGATTGATAATCCCTTCTATTGTCGGGTGAGGGCGCCATCGGATGGAGAGACTAGCCGGCACATGGGAAGATCTTTTTCCTCACGGTATTGGTCCATCGCTCTCATCTTTAAGAGTAGACGATGGAGCCGATCTTCCATTGCAATCTAACTAAGTGCATTCATGGTCGGCGGGGCTAAAAGGTGGTGGGTTGTAACCAAGGTAAGATCTTTTCATAGATGCGCATCCCCCTGCGGTCTTCCTGGTCTATGGGGAAATAGTTGGGGCATGATTCTCTCAACTAGGATGAAGAGGTAAAATGGTGTAAGGTTATGGTTTAATGCCATCCACATGCGATCTTCTCGGTCGACTTAATTGGTGATAATAGACTCCCTCCAGGATCCTAGAAAGGCGGTAATCAAGTAAATAACGGATGGAAAAAAACGCCATGCTAAAACAAAGGGTTATGCCCAAGTACCTCCCTCCTAAGATTCACGGCAAGTGTGACACAAAACATCTCTAGCGATTATAGGCTTTGTCCATCTGGCAGACTTACGATGGTCCATAATCCCCATTCCATACGCGGTTCCCGATCTCTACTTAAAGGTGAGAAAGGGAAAACCCCTCTCTCGACTCTTTGGACTATCTCGTCCCGCGGCATGAGAAGCTCGAAAAGTTCTCGTAAGGTGACCCCATCCCATCGGCCTTGCGATAAGAAGTCTGTGTACCTCCTCCTATCCTCTGGGTAATAAGTTAATGATATAGGTATAAGAGTTCTAGGTAATAAGGTCAATAGGTTGTATAGTCGAGTTTTTTCATCGATGCCATTACGCTCGGGTCTCTAGGCGTAACGTATCGTACCTAGCCTAAGCGCTTCATTCATACGATATCGGGTAGTAAGGAAACACTTCGGTGAAGAGATAGGGGTAAGAAGTTGGTTTCATGCCATCCACGTGCCATTTCAATCTGCCGGAGAATGAGTAGCTCCTCCTTCATGAGCACTTGGGTACAGCCAAGTGGTGCAGAGGCTAACATATCTAGCTCTCTGCGAAGAGCAGCGAATGGTTGTATGGACTTAATAAAAGAAAGGTAGGGCAAGTGTGTAGGTCTTAAGGTGGGTGCCCTTTAAATGGTAAGCAAAGAGAAAGTATGCGGCGGTCAATATCCTATCCTAGTGCGTACGCTGTTGTTCTAAGTTTGTGTTTCGACTAAAGCAGAGGTTATTAGTAAAATTTTGTGTCATGCGAGTCCTTCTGAGAAGAGGTGCACTGGCGAGCATTCATGAAGCGTGATATAGGGCTAAGAGGTGTTGGGTATTCGGGTGGTAAACTAGAAGGTGGTTAGGTCTATTCTTCGCAGTGGGTTCTCTAATTAATCAATTATACCAAGAGTTCGACACGGGTACGAAGAAGATATAATTAACACGCCATATCCACTAAGTCATGCGTATTGGGTACAGACGAGAGGTTATCGATGGTAGGTAGGGTAAGTTACGGTTTCTAGGTGGGTGGTAAGGTAGGTACGTGGTGATGGTGTGCTTTATGTGATACGCCGAATGTAAGGCTGATGGGTTCATTCCGTCCCGAGAATCTAAGTCTAGTGCAAGCATGAATGAGTCAGAATGATACAGGACTACCGAGGTCTGGGTCTTGAAGGTGGTTAACTCGGTAAGGTGGGCACTGTGGTCTAATTTCCTTGGAGAGTGTATTCTAATTGATGAATCATATTGGCTCATCAAGTGGGGAAAAAGAGTTCATCGTGGTACCAATCGAAATTCATAATGTCAAGGTTCATATATCCTAGTGCCTATCCTCATGCGATAGTCTGATTCCTCGCTAAAGCTTAATAGGTTATAAGAAAAAGTGAAGTCAAAGGTCTCCTCTGGTAGGTAGTTTCATCGATCCCCCGGTTCTCTAGCGGTACCTCGAAAGCATTCATTAATTCGGTGTTCGGAGCTATAAGGTCTATCTAGTTGGCCCGAGGTGGGTAACTAGAAGGAGCGAGCGGGCATGAAAAAAAGGGAGTATATTCCTCTCCTACGCCAGAGTTAAGGTAGCTCACCCTCGGGAACTTATTGATTCAATTGATTGGATACATCCTTCGGGGGTAGGGCGGTACTTAGGGCAGACTTTTCAATGCCCAACGACACCGCCAAGTACACATCGCCGATGAGAATCTTTAAGGAAAACAAAGCTCAGGTCCGTACCACATTACATCATTACGCTTTCGAGGAAACAATCCTCAAGCCCCCACATCCCACATTAGCATGCATTCTCCAATACCCTCTTCATTCCCCCTACATTACCGCATTCTCCAGCGCATTACCCCATTGAAAACGGCTACGGCACACGGCAACGCGGCTACAACGGCAACAACATACGGCGAGCGAGATAAGGATACAGAGATACTTACACACGCACACACAAACACACAGAGACATGGATATATACATAAATATAAATAACATCATAGCTCATTGGGAAACTCAAATGGATTTTCGATTTTACGAACTATAACCTTGAAGAGCGTTTCCTATAATTGGCAATTGGTAGTTCACTAGATGTCCAAGATTAGATCCGAGTCGATGCGGCTTGTATTCAATGGCTTTGACCTCGATCGCTTTGTATTCCATGTAATCAATTAAGGTGGTGGTTATTCTAAGTGCGTTAACGAGTTCTCTTTACCATGTGCCACAGCAAGTGAAGGTAGTGTGGGTCGATTGGTTAGCGGTCCCGATAGCTCGTTATCGGGATTGTGTTATACCTTACCGATTTCGGTAACACGTGCCCGGTAAGTTAGTGAGCGAGTCGGTGAGTAAGGGTGGTCATTACCAAGAGATAGCATGACGATTAGTTGTTGACGTTACCTTGCCCCCATGCTGAAGTGGTTTGATTCCTTTACCACGGGTTGCATGATTAGGAATGATAAATATCGCCTTGCCCCATGTTTGGAATGTTTGCTACCGCCAAGCCAAGAATTTTGGGATAATAATTTATATAATGCAACCTTATATATATGTATATATATTCCTAATATTTTCATTTATCGATGAAATATTCTTTTTTACCGGATCGGAGCGAGCTATAGAGTGAAAAGCCTTATAGTGAAAGACTTGGGTGAGTTACTACTTGCCCTAAGGTAACTAGCCTTAAGGTTGTGTCCATTATTTATAATCAATAGGCTTAATCAACCCAAATAGACTATTAGCCATAAGAGGTATAGCCTCACCGTGCTCGCGATAGTCTTAGCCTTAGTCTTGACCTACTTGACTAGCACTTATTTATCCTTACGGTTTCCAGCACACTTTAGGCCCCCGCCGGTGCCTAGCCGGACTATTAGCCTTAGTCGGTTCCATGAAGTTCAAGCCGAGTTCAAGCCATAAGGTAGATAAATTCGCTTTCTTTCTACCTATTTCCTCCCACCACAGCCAAACGGAGACCTTTATATCCCCTTGGATAGGAAGATGGGCACACTTAGATGAGCCTCGAACGGTTCAATGGCGGCTTCGAGTCGATATTTGATTGTGCAATGTGGATGCGGGAGTACTAGAATCAATAGATGAGATTAGTAGATTGACTTAGAGATCGATCCCGAAATCGGGGTCCACCGAATATTTGGACTTTAAGAAAACATACATCCATTTCAATGTGGATCGAGGGTGGCATTCTTTACCGGGGTTGGATCAAGGGTACCCCAGGGGGTTCTCTAACTAGGGCGGGCGGGCCCATTTATTCCATTGATCTGTGAACCCGGCTGACAACCGATTGACTAAATACAAAATTGAGTTAGTTACCCCGAAATTAATTCATGCCTCAAATCCCCCAACAACCAATCTTTTATTTATTAAATGCGCATTTGGAAGCGTAAGGCATCTCGACTACTATTTACCCACCCACCCCAATCCCCAGGGAGCGTTAGATGATAGGAAAGAACCCAAAAAATATCCAACAGTACATTCGCGTAATGGATTTAGAATCGGTTTTGGACCTCTCCTTTTGGTCGAGCGTGCTAACGCACACCTAACCCGCCTAAGCCTCTAATTTACTTGCCTCCTCGGTGCACTCTCTACAAAAGCTATTGGACAACCATTTTTACTATTTTATCTAATAAGACCTCAACCTTTCAGTATTGAATTGACCTCTTTGACAAGGACGGAGGCTCACCTCATACGGTAGCCAGAACCAACGAAATGACTTGCTGGATCGGCTATGTTGCTAGTGGATATCTTGTACGGCTCTCTCTGGCTAACTGTGGATCAACAATGCTTCATATACGCTTCCATATACGGAATCAAACTCGGAATCAACGGACCGGGTGGTTCTTGGTTACGATTCTTTCTCTGATGGTAGGGAATGATGCGCCCTCTGTCTCTTGACCCCTTGCCCCTCTTGCTCTACCTACTTCTTAGAGAGACACGATTACTTTGGTTGACGGAATGGAGTGAAGGAATGTGGTTGCGTGATCACGGCGGGGTCGGAACAAAAGGGTGGTATTCGCGTATGTAGAGGTGGATATACTACGCGGATGTGTCTATGGGATATCGACCTCTTTGGACGAATACGGACCGACGAAAAGGGATCTTTGGTCGAACCGAGCTGGCTTCGGATATGCATTATTTGGAACATAAGTAGGGTGGCGAAACGGGATGCGTAAGCGGATTAACGGTATGGTTCTCGAATTAGCTAGGATCTTGAATGATATAACGGTAGGGGGGATGGAACGGGATCCAGCTGCTTCAACGGAGGCGGACTCGTATGCTTGCTTTTTCTTTGCAGTGTTCTTTGGATCAACTCGATTAGCTCGTCGACTCAAGAAATTGCATACGCGTACGTAACGAGTGCGACTTAAATAACGATGGGGTACGGATGTTGGTTCTTCATCAACGGGTCAAACATGTGGGGTGATTACGATTTCTCCTATTTGACTTAAACGGACACATCGAAATTCTATAGACTCTTGCTCTAGTTACCTCTTGCTTCTAGTGATGCTTCTGTCACGATTGAAACTGCGGAATCAAGCCAGATCAAATCGAGGCCTAGATCGCTTCGGCCACCGAGAGGCGGGGGGTTGAGAAACGGTAGAAGCGAGATCCGGAGACACTTAGCCAAAGTAGAGGTAGGAGGGCGAGAGACAAGGAAAAGAAAGGGTGATAGTAGTAGGGAGCACCCTTCCGAGTTAGGGATCGAGGCGGGATTTACCTTGTTGCAATAAGTAGTAGGGACATAGTAAGTAATTTAGATAGTCATAGCTTGTTCTAGATCCTATTTGGTCGACCGAGAAGAGGCGAGAGGAGCTAAGGCATAAACAAGGGTAGAGGCACTTGTTTCACCCCCTTATGCCAGGCATTTCAAAACCAATTGCGGGGAACGGAGTGCACTTGATGCGGGTTCCACCATCATTGGCAAAGGCGAGGAGTTGAAGAAACAATACCGAGGCAAAGGTAGAGACACCACTACCAAAAAAAGGAAAAAAAACAAGGGTAGAAGCACGGCCCGGGGAGCAAGGGCGGGAATAGAGACGGCGGGGAAACCAAATCGGTTGCGGGCGGGGAGCTTAATAATTTTACGAAGCATACCCTCGGGGTCCGAGGAGCCACATCATACGGAACCGCCGGAGAGGGCTATTCAACGGGTAGATATGATTACGGATCTTTATTCCAATCTCGAACGGGTTCCGTTATATTTGGTCCATAAGTAGCGCGTTCCTTGGGTTCGGATCATTTAGTATACGGTACTATATGCGGAAGCATCTTGGTGTAGTGAATACGCATGCTCGCACGTGGATCGAGACCTCATTGAATTACTTAGCAGGTCACCCCTTTAACCCAGCCCTTGTATACCTCATCCCTTACCAACTTAGTTTCATTATTATTTGTGTGCATAGGAGTCTAGCCCTACACACCTAACTTCCTACTCATCGTCTTATTGATCCTCTATCGCTCCCCTCGGGACAATTCAATCATACGCAATAACTTCGGGGAATATAAAGTATATGGCTCAGGTCCAAAAGGCCAAACCCGGTAATGTGCAAGCGATACCACCCATGTATCATCCCACCACGTACTACCGACGCCAACACCACGGTGACGAGTGCCATGTGCATCACATCAATGTTATGTCATGCAGAAATCAACGGGCTTGGAAAGTGATCGGAGTGCCCTAAGGTCAATAATATCCTCTCGGTCTTTGATCCTTTTCATCGACCTTCCCTTCACTTAAGTGTAACCGACACACCAACTTTCTTTTTTTTATTAGTACCTCTCCACGAAGATATTATGCGTTTGTTTCTTTCATTAATACGCTCCTCTATTCATTAGGTCTTTTAGGAATTTAGTTAGGAGATATAGGAGAAGTGAATGGCCACTGTATATCTATTTTTTAGTATTTCTATCTTGGCATATTCTTAAACTCATCGGAATTTGCTTCTTGCTCGCCATAATTAGGAAATTCTCCTACCTACATCGGGGGTTCGATCTTTATATCGACGAGATGCTTAAAAACGGGTTATACCCATGTATTCGTATTTGGATATGGATATCGATAGGCCCGAGTAGCGACCATAGCATAGAACGAGGCCATAGCGGTCCTCTCATTAAATAGGTGATCCACAGACGACATAAGGACAATTTGGTAATTACAACACACGAGAATGCACATCGGCCCAAAGGCACGATACTGACACATACCCCATTCCGAAAAGCCATCCCACTAACCGGCATATTATACATCTAACATGCTCGACCTATGAATCGCTATAATCGCATATAATACTTATGATTACACCACCAAGCCCTCGCTCTATAAGAACCTTTGTGGCCGGGGGGCAAACCGCAACTAGATTTGTTTTTCTTTGCGGCGGGGATAGCCATATACATTGTATAGATGTTGTTCTTACGGTTGGTTTGATCAAATCCATATGTTTGTGTGCCTCCTAGTTGGGCCTTAGCTCCCTCCGTGGCATCTCTCTCTATCCATGATTAACCTAGCCCTCTTTGTAAGGTGTTGTCATGCACACCTTGCATTGCGCACCCCGGCACTTTGCTTGACTTGGCGCTAATAACTCCCCTTCAAACCCCTATAAAGCGAGGACACGGGAGCACCGGAGGAGGAAAATCCGGAAGCAGATCTTGAGAGGGGGGAGGGCGAAGCGACGCACGGAGCTCGAGTCTTTGTCGAGAGAGAAAATCGGGGGCGATCCCATAAAAGTGGGATTTTCATGTATGGGACGAGCTTAGAGATTTTTGAAATTTCGAGATGAGATGATGGAGATTAACATTGGATTATAAATGAAAGAGAGTGAAGGGGACGGGAAGAAATGTGCATTTGTTTCGATCGATTTCCTCTCTCTAGTCACGGACTCTAGATCATGTGATAGCCTCTCGCATCTAGCAAGTAGTCCTATAGCCATGTCTCATAGATGATGTAACTCCTACTAGAACCTCATACTTCTAATCACTCGGTCCCAGCCACGGGGAGGATATCTAGGCTAGCAATTTGTAGATGTACTAGGGCCCTCACTGACGAGCCTATCTAAAGATAGCATCATATAAATCCTTACGTATATCCATCTGTGTTACCTGAAAGTTTGTCTCTCAATATGCATCGAAGCATGAGGAGTATACGGATACATATCTACATGCCCAGAAATCGTCGTAGAGTCATTTATATGCATCACCTCTGTGACCTACCCTCCACGATAAAAGCTAAAACTATTTAAATCAAAATATAAAGGTTCAAGCTCCTTGTGACCTAAAACCTCGGCGATCTTTAATCCAATATCAATCTCCTCCCCGATGAGTCCCCTCTACACCCTCCTCCTGTACTGTGGACTCTCGTGTCACTCCCTGCCTCCAACCTCAGCCAAATTACAGCTCTACTAGTGTCATACACCAGGATCTCGTTGCCCCTATTGTGCGGTACATCTAGCAACTACCTCACGTATCACAGCCTGTAATCATGCCTCACTCTTGATAGGTACGACCATAACACCTGTATCCAAACTCTATCTACACCTTTGCCTCAACCATATCCAGTTTGCCTCTCTACCCTTTGCCTTTATATTCTGTCTAACCTATCAATGCTATGGGTTAACTCAAGTGCTTCAGGGCCGACTAAGTGGGTAGGTTTCAATCTAACCACCTAGTTGTAGGGAAAAACTCAATGTGGGTTACCCACTAAAAGCTTCTCTAAGCCTCTCTTTCTAACCAGGCGAATGCTTTGATTTTCTCCCATAGCCTCTCCTCTTTTTAGGGTCTAACTAAGTGAGTACTTTCATTTGCCTGTGCGATGAGTTTTATCTTGTGGGTCTTTATTTCTAACCAATAGAATAGTCTTGTGGGAGCGCCTTTCTTTACGTAGGTTGAACTAAATGGCTATAGAGCGACTAAGTGCTAGGTCGGCTAAGTGCTTTAGGTTTCTCCATAGCCTTTATCCTTTGCCTTTCTTTTTCTTCTTTAGGTCTTATCTTGTAACGTAGGTCTTAGCCTTCGGCTGGTAAATGAACTAATTAAAGTACGCTTCCACCTCTACGACTCTCTTCAACCTTGTGCCACGGATGACACAAGTAGCTTATCGGAGTGTCAACCGCTCACTATTCATATAGTGAGGGCATTTGCGTGCGTTCTATGGTAACGTCATCCCTAAATAGAAGTAGATTTATGGGTGTTTATCGAGATTTTTGATACGCCAGACTATGGAGTTTTGGCTTATTCCCGAAGATATGGAAGGCATAACGTATTGAAGGAAGAACGACAATATACCCAAAGAAGCATACATATATAGAAATCTGCCGTGTAATGAGGTTGTCCTAGCCCTTAACACATTTAATCACATCCATACGACATGCTAGGTAAGACAAACATTGTATGAATGCAAAATGATGCTTATTCTACGATGCGACTAGCGATACAGCTAGATCGAAGTTTTAATGTGTGATTTCGGTAGGTGGTAATTCCCCATGATCTATCTGGGTAATTCCCCATGATGTTACCGCAGTCGAGGTACCATGATAATAAAGATGCCGATGAAAGCACCTTAGCACAGCACACTTCACGAATGAAGGAAAAATGAATATGCTCACCCATAAATAGCAACACACCGCTATGAGGTTGGATCCTTACGAATTCTATAAAGGTAGGAGCAAAATACGGGGTTGAAGTTTGATAAGTGGTAAGTGAGAGTTAAAGGGTGGAGAGCGAGGTTACGAGCTTGCTCTACTTTCCAAGGGGTAGGGGCCCCGGGGAAAGTAGGGACGGTCAATCTATTGGTTATCAATTCACCTTCTTGGTGTTTGGACTAGTTCAAAGGTAGTAAGGAAGGTAGGTCATGGCTACGCCGGACTACGGTACCTTAGAAAGGAAAGAGCTAGCTCACTTTCAAACCATACTTAAGTGGTAGAAGAGAAGGAGTTATAAACCACGCACCATAAAGGAAAGGTAAGGATATGGAGCTAGGTAAAGGTGAAAACCTAACTTGTAAGTATTACATATAAGTAGTTACTGTGCTTAGAGAAGGAAGGAAAATTTCATCAAAAATACGATGAGCTAAGCAGGTTATACGATTACTCCCTTTTCTCTCGCATATGCGACGGATCTTTGGACTTGTACCTTTGGAATGTAGACGAGAGTCATGCGGTGAAGTGGTCGACCAAAGCTCCACCCCAATCCACTCCAAAACATGCTGGCATGCCAATATTCATTTTGAAGAAATCGAGACCTCTTTTATGACTCTTTTGTGACTCTTAGGGTAGGCGGGCGATGGGGTCACATTCCCTTCAAAGAGCGGGAGATCATCTCATGGAAGACACGTCCCTATGGGAGCCACTATGGGAGCGAGGGCCTGGTAGTGGTGGAGCCCACTATGGTTGCGGTTGCGGAAGCCAACCACGCTTTATGGTTGCGGACCCATCCCTACGACGGGATCTACTAAATGGGCCCATTGGAATCCCACTTCTACCCTTGCTTATGTTATTGGCTTAGATGCTTGCTCGGGATACATTTTGATCTTGCCTCTTCCCCCTGCGTAGAGGGGATCTGCTCTGGATATATTGCCCTCGCTATAGGTGCTACGCACTTGCTTATTATGGTTACGGTTCTCGATCTTTGACTGCCACCTTGCTTCCTTCTTGTCTTTGCTACTTGCTTGAGTGTGGTGGATATGTATATATATGTCTCTATACGGATGAGATACTACCTTGCTTGATTACTTAGGCCAGTTTGTGTTGCTAGTGGTTATAAAAATGCGCTTTGATGCTTTCTCCTTTGCCCTTATTACCAACGGCTGTGGGGTCTCACATATGGATCCTATATGGCCCTTGCCCCGCCATGCCATTATCGTCCGGTTGATCCCCCCTTGAAATGGTTCGATCGAATAAGCGAATCCGCCACCGAAGGCCCGGACCCACGGCAGAGATTTGGTTGTTTTACATAAATACAAAATCGGACGGAAATTGAAAAAGAAAAAAGCGTACGACCTTCAAATTGTATTCCAAGTGTGACCTACACAGCGATATGTATGTTAGTGGAGAATAATTCTAGTTGCGGCATGGAATCGGAAGCGTTTGTTAGTTAAGTAATGAGAAAAGGTATGATTTTTTAAGTACTTGTTCCCCCCGGTAAGCAAGATGGCGTAAGACGACGAAGATAGTGTTGGCAAACCATAGCAACATATATAATGGAAATCGAAAGAAATCGATAGATATCTCTAATATAGCGATCGCCGCAAACCATTGAAACATATAATGGAAATCGAAAATCAATAGATATATATTAGATTGCAAATTGAAAACCAACGAATCATATATAATAGAATATTGATCGAATTGGCTTTGAGGGGAAGAAATATGGGTAAGTAAGTCGCTTACGCTACCTTACCTTCGGCGGTTACGGTATTTTCCGATCATTTAATGACGATCGGTAATGTTCATGACCTTGATTGATCGCATCGTTAACACGGAGCCGAGGGGCCCCACTCGAGCCAAGTTAGATCCGCATCGCATCACAATCGGTCGGATAGTGGGTGAGGGTTCTTTATCGAAAATAATAGTAGTAGTTAGTAGTGGTTGACGGGATCGATGCGCTTCTTTAAATATATATGTAGGGGTCGGGGTATGTCATTTATCACAATCTTTCTCGCTCGATGCAATAATACATCTATAATAAAATCGCTTCCGCGTTTCGATTACATAAGAGGTCGCAGAGCTCTAGATCTATATTCATTTCCTGCGCCCCCTCCCTCCATTTTCCTTCCCCTATATTTGAGAAACGCGAAAAGACGACGATCTTGCTCGCGGAAAAGGAGCAGGAGGAGTCAGTATCCTTCCGAAATCGATCGAAAGATTATGAAATACACAACGAGAGAAAGTTGCCTACGGGGAAAAGCACCTAGACAATTCACTTTTGGTACAGAGAAGTCCGCTGGGAGAAATCCATCGGGTCGTACTACGGTTCTTCACCGAGGGGGTGGATCGAAGCGATTGCAGCGAAGAATTGATTCGAAACGAAGCACTTCACCTATGGGCATTGTGGAAAGGATCGAATATGACCCAACTCGTTCCTCTCGGATTGCTTTAGTACGATGGATCTCCGGGGTGCTGCTACGCCGCCAGAGTAGGACTTGCTGCAACACTCCGCGTGATATCCTCGAACCTACTATGGCCACCATCGGCGGCCTATTTTCGTTCTCCTCCCTACCCGTGGAGATAAAGTACGTTTTCTTACCCGCCCTATCCTCTCCAGAGGCCCAGAGAGAGGCTGCAACTTCCCCTTCCTTACGCTCTTTGGGTTTACCAAGGATAGCGGTAGTTGGGGCGAAGCCCGCTTTCTTCGCTCCGCGAATGAGAGAAGAACTCTTTCAGAAAACAAAGTTCTCTCTTTGCGAGGTCCGAAGGTGGGGAGCGCATAGCGTTCGGAGGGCGCATAGGATAAAACGTAAAGCAGCGCTTTCCCGGCAGAGTGATTGGCGGCAAGAAACTTTAAGGCTTGTTGAAGCCGCTGAGCATAACGAAGCAAGGCCGAAGGCGGATCAAGGGCCGAAAGCGTGCAAAGTCGATCGTGCACCTGTCGTGTGACCCGTTGGTCTTAAGCAATGTATTTTGCGAAGCGACCCCCGAGTAATTGAACTTCGATCGGATGCGGGTATCCAATCCCGCCGCTGGGATGCCCAGCTGATTCCTGGGCCTTGACAAAAGAATGGCCGGCCACCCTTGCCTTGACGTTACAGGAGCAAAAGGCCCGGGGCGTAGCAGGATGAACCAATGTGTGTGAATGAGTGTAAGCTTCGTTGCCCGAACGCGATTGGTGCTGACCACACTAGACTCGGGGACCTGCTGGTAGTAAGAGAGGCCAGGCGGTGACGATTAAGAGGTTGTCACTGAGCATTCCTAGCCACACGGGAAGAGAGGTCAAATGGCAAGGCCATACGCTCGTGGGGCTCCTCGCGGAGTATAGCTTACATCCAAACATCTGATTGGGGAACGGGGCAACGCCCATGAAGCTGAACGTAAAGGCCTACCAGGCCGTATGCCCATGGGTGAAGGATTCTTTGAAAAAGACGCTGGCTGACTCGGAGACCCAGGACCTTAGCTTAGCAACGAGAAGAGATGAGCAGAATTACCATTCTAGCTTCTTCCCCGAATGGGGAGGTAAAGCTTTCGGAATCGTAGGTCCTGTCCTATTTTGCTACTTACGGAGGAGGCTTATAAACCACCCCATTATGGTAACCCTTCGACCCAGGAGGCTTCTTCGGCTTATTCCTATTATCCATCCTCTCCTTCTCCTTCCACCAGGATGGCTCTTTTGGCTTATTGGTGTCCTGAGTAGGTAGCTTAGTAGTTTTACCTAGTTTAGCCTCTAGTCTAGCGATCTCTTCATTCTTCCGCTTAATAATCTGAATAAGCTGCTTATTATGTTCTTTGTGAAAAGACTTTGTTTCTTCACGAGAAAGATATGGGATATTCTGAAGCTTCTGATTCTCTTTAATAAGACTAGCATTCATCTCACGCAGATCATCAAGTTGAGCATCCTTATCCTGAATAAGCTTATTCAGCTTCTAAATCTCTTCATAAATACGAGCATTAAAATCAATGATGGAAACTTTCCGCTATAATGTGAAGCCATATTAATGAAATAACCAGTTGCATTGCCAAGAGAAAGAGACGGGAAGAAGTAATTTTCAGGGGGAGTAAGGGGGAGTTACATATGTCTTTACTTGTTCTCTATTCCATGTGTCCCGGAAGGTGGTTCATTCATATATATATGGCATGGTAATGACAAATGAGGGCTAGCTGGTATACCTAGCTGGGAAACCAAACCAGCATACCTTGCCATAGCAGCCGGACCGACTAGTAATCTACGATATTGCATCTATACGTTGCTCCCCGGTTCCACTAGCTCTATTCCAATGGGCTCTATTACCACCTAGGCTACTTCTTCTCCGCTAATACAATGGGGGGGAGGAAAATAGACTCTATTTTTCATTGCTTGCTGGTGTCATATTAAACTAAGAAAAAGAATACAAAATTGTTGTTCTACTTGATAAGATTATGGGGACTCTTAGTTTTGACACTTGTATGTATGTCTGTATGTATGGGGTGGGGTTGTTCCATTAGTTTATACCTAAACAACTATTGACTATATGTGTTGACTCCACCATATGTGTGTTGTTTGGTTGGTCCAGATTTCGAAACTTTCGCTCCTCACCCTTCTTAGGTCAGGTGAGCGCTTTCGCTCCTTTGGTGTTTTTATTTTGTCACAACCTCATTAGTTTACTTGGATAACTCCCTCCTCTGCCATATCTACGTGATAATTGTATATCCACATTAGAATCGCATCTATACGTCCTTGCCATTGTAAGAATTTGTCATCTAGCGGATTCACGTCCTTTGTTGATGGACCACCTTTAGCCTCCACCTTTCCATGCATGAGTGCAACAAACAATCTTAAGTTGAGGATTTGTCCCCCTATAGTTAATAAATAGAAGTATTAGCCTGTATCCATTCTTTGAAAAAGAGAAAAAGAAAGCTTACTTCTAAGAGCGGCAAGCGAAGAAGCGCTTCTTGTTGTCTCCAGCGGAGAAGCTTCTTGGTATATCCTCTCCCTATCGGTCGAGCGTATAAATACCCTCTTTTAAAGAAGGGATAGACAAGACCTCGTCATAGCAGCCAGACCTACTACTGTGCAACCTATTAATTCGCAATATTGATCTATACGTTTAACTACGACTAAAGAGAGACCTTAACAAACAGTCCAGTTCATAGGGCCCAACTCTGAAGGCTCTATAGCCCAGTTCATATGCTGCTAGTCAATGTTGATTGGCGTTGAATATACTCGCCCCCATATCTACGTGATACTCGCATCGATACGTCCTTGCCTAATAACGCTAAATATAGAGGTATTTACTAGACGCCTGGAATGGAGGAGGCCTGGACACGCAATAGAGATCTTGCCTGAACATACGACAATAGGTGGTATTTACACACGATAGAGGCACAGAGCACACGGTCCCCTCCCTTTACGCCTCACATTATAACATATTCTGATTCTCCTCTTTATTTTCAACTGCCCAGGAAGGAAGCTATAACGCGCTTTACCCCGTGTAATCAGGACATATGTTTTTCCCCTTGCCCTAAGGGGGACCTGCCCAGTATGCATGAGTGAAGCTTCCCCATCCATTCTTGTCAAAATAAAGATAAGAAGAAAGAGGCCGGTATCCATAGGGGAAAGCTCTCCATAGGGTAAGGCCATGGGGTATAAGGTAAGTTCTATAAGGTGCCTGGGCAATAGAGTGAAAGAAAAGTGGTATCAGTGATGTGAAAAGGATGGGAGTTATACGTGACTACCAGTTAGTTCTCGATCCGCCGTGCCCAGGAAGGACACGTTTGTTCGTGCCAAGTTATCCATAACCTATACTACGTGCATAAAAACCCTATGGTCGGTGCAAGAATGATATTATACTTGCATCTATACGTTTCACTTGTATACCAATAGGCTACGCATATCTACGTTTCACTTTTTTCCTTCCCACTAGTTATGATCTCAGAGGTTATGAAGGGCTATCTTCTGTTCCTATTGCTGGCGGTGTGTCCAATCCGTTTACCAAATAATCTGGATGAAGGAACGATAGATCATACATATATTCTATTTTATATATATTTAGCTTAGATACGAGAGGTTTTTATTCCTTAAATTCGTAGCCTAAGGCCAGGAACGAAACTGCTACGGAAAACCTTCTTTCTGCTAGCGATAAGAGGGGCGGTTTAGAGCAGCCAGCCCTTCGTCGAGTATCCCCACCTCGCCCTCACCCGTGTCAGATGCAGCAGATAAAAAAGGAAAAGAGCAGGCAAGTGTCGAGTCCCGAAGCTAGCTAGTGAGCGACCGAGTAAAGTAGTAGTGCTTGAATAGCAGCAGTAGGGACAGCATCACATCGAGTAGCTAAGCCTCTTGGCGAAGGGAGGTCTTCCAATCCCCCTTCGATCGCTGAGTGCTTAGCGCTGAATTAGTAACACCTTTTCTCACTAGCATAGCATAAGCCTAGCAAGAGAAGTGCTTGAATAAAAAAGAGCTAAGAGAAGCATAAGCCTAGCATCTAATAGCATTTGAGTAGCGGCCTCTTGGCGAAGGCTCTTTCCAAGGCCCGTAGATCGCCGAGTACCGCAATAGGGCAGGGCAGTTGCTACAATAAGAAAGAGCTAGAAAGTAAAAAGCTCACTATCTATCTAACGAGTAGCATCTCAACTCAAGGACTAGCTAACCAAAAGGAGAAAGCATCTAACTAACGAGGTAGCCCACCCTATCAAGAATAGCTAAAGAGCTAGAAAGACAAGAGCTAGAAAAGAGAAGCGGTTCATCAAAGCAGTGCAGTAGCAGTAGGTCTTCTCCCTTTCCTAGCTGTAGTAGGAACAAGTAGCTGTTCTCTCCACTTCCTATCGGTAGTAGGCAAGAGACAGCTCTACAAACGAGCTAAGCCAACTCAAGCAAGAGCAACAGAAGCAGTTAGTTAGTGCTTTCCTTTCTTTCCTTTATCTTTCCTTCCAGTAGGCAGTAGGTAAAGCAGTTCAGGTACGAGCTAAGCAAGTAGTAGGTATCACAAGACATAGCAATACAAGCTGTGCACAGAGAGCAGTTCGTTCAGTAGCCGTGGTAGGAAAAAAGTAACAGTATAGCGGTTATATCCCTTTCATAGTAGGGCTATCTATCCCTCTTTCTAATAGTAAAAAAGTGTATCACCAGCTGCCTTGCCTCTCTGGTGAAGGGTCTTAGTCCTCTAAGCCAAAAACACCGTTGCTAATAGCTAAGCCAACTCAAGAGAGAGCAAAGCTGTGCACAGCAAGTAGTGCAGGAGCATTGGTAGTAGCATCTCAGTAGTAGGCATCATAGGCATGACAAGCTGTACATGCAGTAGAGGTAGTACAGGCAGTTCAGTAGGACAGAGTAGGGATGGATGGGATCTCTCAAGCTATAGCGAAGAAAGCATCTGATAGGCCTATTAACAATCTTATACGGGGCGTTTACCTGAGTTGATTAGCCCGACCTATCCCAGAACAGCATCAATAGTAGCTAACAAAGCAAGGACTGTCTTTGATAGGATAAATAGGTTTCGATTAGCAAAACCTTATAAAGTAGTTGTTCTTAGAAGGGTTATCCTTGGAGGAGCTACTAATATGGATAAGCTAATTTCAGATCCTACTTGATACGAGTACAAGCTTGATACAGAATAGGTTGGTTGTACTTAAACAAATAAGGTACTTCATCTCCTTCCATAAAGACCGATAGACTATTGACTATTCCTACTATAAAGACTATTCCTACTAGAGATCCTAATTAACTAATTCATTTATCTAAAAAATCCCTTACTCTCTGCCTTACCATTAGGCTGGCAAGACAGATAATATCTACTTGGGAATAAAGACGGTAAGCGGCACAGTGGCAACACTGCCTTCAAGGTTGGTTGTTGGTAGGATATCAGACCTACAGAGGTGGCAATAGAAGCTGGTAAGAACCAGGGTTGTGGAGTAGTTATGGGTGCCAATGAGGGTTGTCGCCATGTGTTAAGATTTGAAGTTCGAACGTTTGGTGCTCTTTCTTATCCCTCAAAGTGAGGCATAATCGCGTAAGTAATAGTAGCATTCCTTATTCCACTCAAAAAGCTCAGTCCTTATCCCACCCTCGAAGCATGTCTGGACTGAACCCTAAAAGGCATATAAGTAATGTCCTTATCCTCAAAGCCTCTAGTAAAATCCTTATTCATCAAAGGATGTCTGGCTGGAAAGTGGTTATCCGAGACATGGTCTGGACTGAACCCTAAAAGGCATATAGGTCTGGCATGATCCGGGTAAGTAAGAGTTCTGTCCTTATCCCGACTCTTGTGGTTAATAACTAATGCATTCAGCATCTTCCTAACAATGTCCGTAATGCTCCGCTAGATCTTCCTCAAAATATCCGTAATAAATCCAGTCCCAGTCCTAATGACCAGTCCTAATTAATCGTTCCTTATCAAGCATGTCCCATGCCCATAATCCCTATGCCTAACGACAAGTAAAAAAAAGAAAGTCAAGTGTGTAATGCCTCATCCCCATAATCCCTCATTATAATGCCTCATGCCCATGATCCTTATCAAGCATCCCTAAGGTTTGTAATATAAACCTGGTTAATGAAGTATGGGTCCCTTGGTTGTAGATGGGCTAGGTAACTGGCTTCCTTCTGTGCGAGCTTGTGTAAATTCGCCTTATGGATACGAGGTTGTTCAGCTTATAGAACAGTAACCTGATGGGGTATGGTAGTGTTCCTTCCTTCGGTAAAGAGGCTTTCTTGCCTCCCGTTGGCTGGTAATGGTAAACTCGTGAATTAGGCCATGGATGCATGGAGTTATTCTATTAGGTGCTGGATAGGTAGGAGCGGTAGTTGGAGTTTTCTCTCTTGCGTCCCACCTTAGGTCCAGTTAAACAAATGGATGGTGGGTCCCTCCTCTTCAGAGCTTAGAGTAGAGACGACTTTGTGCCGGCTTGAAATAGGATAGTGGGGTGTAACGCCCCCCACCGGATACCTTTTCCCCGAATGGATGTGTTTCAAAGAGGGGTAGGCTCGCTTTCTCGATAGGTGGAGCGATGTGGGTAGGGTAAAGCATCATATATAAAGCTAAGTGATGGAGGTCAATAGCTAGGTAGTCGGGGGGTAGTAAGAACGATAGTCTGTGTTCAGGGTCTGGCTGGATGGCGGGATTCATTCTTCCTCAGACCATCGCTTCCGGTCTTTAGCCTAGACCATCCGCTGTTATCTCACTCCAGCAAGCTTTCTAACTCCTTCTTTATCTCTAACTCCCTCCCGCTTAAAGTCTGACTTGACTGGGCTTCGCTCGATAGGTAAGATCATCGGGGGACTTGTAGTACTATCTGGAAAGTAAGGCCCTGTAAGGCTGCTAAGAGGAACGTAGAATGAGAATAGCCAGGTGATCCTGATCGTCGAACGAGAATATACCTGTCCTTTCCACTAAGTAAGGATGCCCGGCAAGCGTAAGGAAAGCAAGCACCCGATCGCACTGCAAAGCGCTTAGTACTTTATCAAAGGTCAAATCTGCGGTTGATCCGGTAACGAAGGCAGCATATCCGGATGTTCCAGATCTAGACCCAGCAGCATAAGTAGCACCTATTGAACCAGCAAAGTCAGCATCATATCCAGAAGCATAGATACCAGCAATAGTAGCATAGTAAGCATATCCTTCAGTAGCACCACCAACAGCAGCATAGCTTTGCTCCTGTTTCTGTGAGGTAAACAGGGTAATTTGAACTCGGCTATGTGTTTGCTGCTTCCTCTGCCTCTATTGCATAACTCCTAGGAAAAAGAGCTTATCGTAAAGTAGCACCGCATAATAAATAAATAAGCAGGAATGAAGCGGGACGGTATAAAGCCGGAAAGAAAGATAAGCCTAGCCCCGACCGAAGGAAGTAACTACGGGACGGAATTAAGCAACCGAATCAGCAAGCAGCAATGTTTTCTAAGCCTTTGCCACCTCAGGTCTAGATGTAAAGCAGCAACTTCTGGGGGATATAAAGCAGC
Organism: Pinus albicaulis; assembly: GCA_034641835.2. Lineage (NCBI taxonomy): Eukaryota > Viridiplantae > Streptophyta > Pinopsida > Pinales > Pinaceae > Pinus > Pinus albicaulis. The sequence goes on along the minus strand of CM076577.1, from coordinate 1,044,410,490 downwards.
TACGCCACTTCCTCTTGCTTGGGCAAGCTATGACTCATGGATGGCTGTTGGGTTGTTGGGTGAGCGGGACGGTCTTCAGCGGTTCTTCGCTGAGCGGTTTGGCATTCTATGTCTGTCCTTAGGTTGGGCGAGCTCCTTTTTCTGGGGGATCAATAAGTACTTACTAATTAATTGGGGATCGGTAAAGCAGCCAAGGGTAGAAAGCTAGAAAGCAGCCAGCCAGACAAAGCCACTCGATCGAAGCCAGCCTTAGCTACTACCCTCACCTAATAAACACCGTCACTACCTGCTTATCTACCACCTTCTGGTGAGTCAGTCTATTCAGAAGATTAAGCTCGAGCTGTCAATTATGATATTGAGTCAGTTTACCCAACAGTAGCCATTGAAGCCCCTTAAAATGGTTCAGCAGCACGAGTAGCAGAAACGGTTCAAAGCCAGAGCCTAGCCCAGAGACAAATAAAGATCCATTTCCATGAAAAGCCTTCCTCTTACCCCAGTGTAGGATATTACGGATGAAGCCTCTTCAATATCCCCTGCCTTTGCTAGCCCTTCTTCTCCTAATTTTTATATTTTCACAACCCTTCCCCGATTGCAGGCCCGTAGGGACTCGGCCGAGGTTACGAGGTCGAGGAAAGCGCCCTCCGGGTCCTTGTCTGATTACAGACAAGCGATATACATTCCTCACCCGTATGAATCGGTGAGTCCCTGCCGGGCCTTGCCCTCAGAAGCGCAAGACCTTCGGACCTTGATGTTTCCAGTTCAGTGGGATACATTTCTCTTAGGCCGAGGAATCCCTCTGAAACCTTCCCCTTCTAGGCGAAGTTGAACCTAGTGTTTATTCTCTTCCTTCTGCCTGGTTTGCTTTGGAATCAATAGCGATAGAAGTTGGATTTGCCTGGGGTAGAAGACTAAAGTTGACTGAGACCTCCTTGCCCTCAGAAGTGCAAGACCTCTGGACCTTAGAATAAATCTGAAGAATGGAACTGCAAAGGCCCGATCACCCGATCCCTTGACCCGGAAAGAGGAGTCGGAAGAATAGCCAAGCGTTTTTTCGACCATTCTACGAAAGATGTAGGACCGGCCATAGTGCATATACTACCCATCCTTCTACCTGCCCTGCCCATTGAATGCATATTAATAGCTGATGATTATGTTGTTCACTCAGTCAATCGAGAGCGAGACCCAATCTATAATGATCCAAATCCATGGGCACACCACCTACGAAACTACCAGCCTTAGCCATTCCAGTAGATTACGCCATTGATTACACATTTGATCCAGCTTTAGATGTTGAGTTTCAGGATCAGTTTACCCAGAAGCAGTAGAAGCAAGGGTAGAGCTAGTACTATCATTAGCAGGAGCAAAGTAACCAACAGTAGATCGAGATCGAGGTGTTGACCTTGAACCAGTTTACCCCAAATAAGAAACGGATTCTCCGGTTTCAGATCCTCCAGCAGACAAGCGCAGAGAAGGGTAGGGCAGAGCCAGCAGAGGCTAGGGCGAGTTACCTTGACCCAGTAGCAGAGTCAGAGGGAAGTGCACTACCGCTTAGTCATAACTGTAAACACCTGGGCTTATTACTGATCGTACAAGAGAGAGAATGAGTTCTGACCTACCCAAGAAGCTTATACTATAAGTCCAGGAGTGACTTACCCAGGTAGCGGGCTCAGACCGGACAAAAAGAAATGGGATATTTAGTCAAAGATCCACCAGTCATTCTCGGGGATGGGGATTCTATCAACAAATCAGCTGTATACCCAGCAATTGGCAAATCATGTCTAAATACAGTTGCTTCAGATCCAGTGGGATATCTGATCTTTGGGAATCTATTATAAATACAACAGTTTTATAATCCAGTTCAATTGACAAATCAGCCATTCGATATCTGGTAGCCATTCAGGTATGAAATATTCCGGTGGATATCCGGTCATTCGGGATCCAGTCATTCAATAAGTGGTTGAATATCCTGCTTAGATTTCCATTGCTGCTACTCCAGTTCCGGCTGTTGTTCGGCTATTGGAACCGAAAGTAGTGTGGTTACTGCTATCGGTGTTGTTGTTGTCCTGGGTTTCACTTCCATTTATGAAGTACCCATATCTTCAGGCTTTCCCAGCTTAGGTTCTAGTTGCAGTTGCCTCTACCTTTGCTGCTATCTGAGCTGCTACTTGCTCAGATACTGCTTCCATTAATGTTGCTGCTACTGGTCAGGGTGGTGGAAAGTTATCCCCCCCTATTATTATTAAAGCGCGGCTAAACAACCTTCACCTCAATAATAAGAATATAGATGCCCCTACTATTATTTATTGAGGGGGCTTGTATGAAAGAAGTGAACCCCACTCAAGATATTATATACGTATAAACAACTGCAGGATTACTAATATCTAACTGGACATATACGCAAAAGTGACATCACCTATTCTCCCCCTACTATTATTTCTTAATTCCTGGCTCACCCCTACTATTACTACAATAAGGGCAGAGTTGGAAACCATTATTATCTAAAAAAAGGGGGGGGGAAGGGAGTGGCGGCGGGCCCTTCCCACTTTGAGGTTCTGGGCGGGGCGAATAGATAGGAAATGTTGTTGGAGATACCAATTGTTGAATTCGGAAGTTTCGATCAAGAGATTTCTTCGAGGGAGGGTGGGTGGAGGAACGAAGGGCGGTACGGTAAGTAAAGAAGGATGGTAGGGTATGCACGTAAGTAAAGGGGAAAGTAGGCAAAGTAAGAGAGCAGCAGCTACCACTAAGATTATTCTTCAAGGAAGTGTTATTGAAGTCTGTGAAAGCTGTATGCCCATCCATCCAACAGCTCTATGTTAAGTTCTTCCATCCGTCCGATCTTTCCATCCATTCATCATCCATCCATCCTTCCTAACCTTCCTAAGTCAGGTGAGCCATCCTTCCTCATAAGCGGTGGCTATCATCATAATGGGGCGAGGTGTAGGCAGTAGTGGGCAGAATGGGTAGAATGCGGGGATGCACGAATGCGGTTGGAATGGCGTGGGATGCACGAAAGCGAGAAGGCGGGTATGGGAGGGAAGCGGGGAAGCAATAGAAGGGGGATAAAGCGGGCGGAATGGGAATGCGGGCGTGATGCGGGATGGTAGCTTGATACGGCTGGCTAGCTCCATAGGGCAGAATCGTTCGGTGGGTCAAACCTCTGAAAGGCCATTTGCGTGACGCCAAAGGCCAGAAGAACTCAACTCAATAAGCCAGGTTGTGTTGTGCCAGGGGCATCGAAGAGTAAAAAGAAGGATTGAATGCTAGGCGAGGCCTCATATTGAGAAGGCTTGAATTCTAGGCGAGGCATCATCTTGCTTGCTCACCCATATCTCACCCCACCATTCCATCAATCAATCAAACTTTAGAGCATCAATCAATCATTCAAGCAGGCATACTCTCCATCCATCTTACACACTAAGACTAGCCTTATGATCCACTACTACCCATCTCAACATCCAGATATCCCAGCCATCAGACTCATACTAATACCCCTTATACCGCTTATACTCACTCTATCTACATCTCTATCTATCCCCACAAGGAAGAGCGCTTATTAGCAATGAATTTATTTAGCCAAATAGATGATTTGATCGGGCCCTCGTATTCATTTCTTTTCAGAAGGGTAGCTAGATGGAGACTCCATGCTTATCGCTCTCTGGAGAAGGTAGCTAGAGATAAGGTAGGCAGGATAAGGCATTATAAGGCAATCATTGAATGGTTAAAGCAGGTATAAGGATTGAACCATTATTACGTATAGTAAAGACTTAATGAAATATATAAGATCAGTAGTTCCAGATGAAAGTGACAGACTCATTATACAAGCGACCTCACCATTCATTGATGGTATGTCTTGGCACGAATAGGCCTGTTCTGGGCATGATGAAATGCAAGCACTTGGCTGAATACACGCACTCACTTGATTGAATACACATTCCAAAGTGACTTTAGGGGAATAAAATAAAGGGCCTGTTTTCCCTCTACGAACTACGAAGTCATCGATGTTAAGGTTCGCATACCAGGTAACGTAACCCTAGAGCAGTGAATATTCCCTTGGATTCCCTCCCACTAAGGAGTGGTTAGCTGAAAGCAATAGAGGATTTACAAGCCTAAGAGCTATGGAGAGATGGCCCGTCCTGAGAGCTATGGAGATATGACTGCCCTGATAGCTGTGGGGGGATAATAGAGCTATGGATATAGATGGACCACCCTTAAGATTTATAGGGGTTTTCCCACCTTGAGAGCAGGGATATGACAGTCCTGAGAGTGATGACCACCCTTAGAGTTATGGGGGAATGATTGTCTTAAAAGCCATGTAGGTATGACCGTCTTAAGAGCTATAGGAGTATAACCGTCCTAAGAAGAGCCATGGAGGTATGACCACCCTGAAAGCTATAGGGGATAACCACCCTTAGATTTATAGGGGAATGATTATCCTAAGAGCCATGGAGGTATGATAGCCCTAAGAGCCATGGAGGTATGACAGCTCTAAGAGCCATGTAAGTATGATCACTTACTGGCTAGGGAGCTATAGAGATATGACAGGTTTATAGGGGTATGACTGCCCTTAAGAGGGATGACTGTCCTGAGATCTATGGAGATATTACAGGGTTATTAGCTAGGGAGCTATAGGGAAATGACTGCCCTGGAAGCTATATGGGGATGCTTACCCTAAGAGTTATGGGGGTATGACCACTTACTTACTAGTTATATAAGAAGCATGAGACGGAGTTAAGATAGCCTTCGATTGGAGAGGAAAATATATAAAGCTAGCTAGCGTTATTTACAAGCCTTTATTTGAAGTCATCGATGTTATAGATCTCTATCGTTTGTAGATCTCTATCACTAAGGTAAGGATCTCAAAATCTGTGCTATAATACATCTTACTGCGAGCATCCCGAGACCTCCTATGATTACCCCGAGACCTCCTATGAGCATTCCGAGATCTATGCTATTATTATCCCGAGACCTATGATCATCCCTAGACTTAGAAGAACTATGATCATTTCTAGACCTATGATTATTGCGATATAATCCCTATAATTATGAGCATCCCGAAACCTATATCGCTATCCTATTGTGATATCATCCCGAGACCTACCGAGACCTGACCTATGATATTATCCCGTGACCTATTAGCATTCTGAGATCTATACCTATCCCGAAACCTATATATTGTGATATTATCCTGAGACCTACCGAGACCTATATCACTATTCTACTGGTGATATTGTCCTGAGACTTACCGAGACTCTATGGTTATCCCCGTAACCTAGCAGGACCTATGGTTTTCTCTTTTTTTATCCTGAGCCGAGACCTATAATTCTCCTGATACCTAGACTTTATGATTATCCCTGGACCTCAAATTCTCCCGAGACCTATCTTGTGAACTGGGACCCATCTCGCTAATTAGGAATGATTAATGGAGCAATCTCTCTCCATAATAACTCCGAAAGCCCTTTTCATGGAGCAGTTTCCCTCTATATTTAGAACTTCTCCGTTACGTCCTTAAAAAGCCTCAGATTGCTACTGATATTATAACCGATATTATAATCGATATTGTAACCGAATGGGTTATTAACCCGCTGAATAGTAGCCGATTCCCATTCATTTCTATTGGAAAAATGAGTTGTTGAGCTGGTGTGTTGTGTTGAGCTGCCTAATGGCATGTCAGAATGTTCTTCCTGCTTAGGTTCTTTGCATAAATCCTTACCTCTGCCTTTTTGATCTGGTAAAGCCAATAAGAATACTTCAAAGCGAAACCTTATTTATTTCATTCGCCAATGAAAGGGATGTGCCAATAGAATGGTGGAAGATAGTGTAAGCCTTCCTTTCCCCAAATAGAATGCCTCAAATAGAGTGATGAAATGGGGTTGACGAATGAATGAAAGACCGCTTGAAAGGCACCACATTTTAGCGCGTTCCACTTTCTTATTTCCATTTTGATTCTATGCATCCCTATAAGATCTGCTTTTATACCATGTGACCTTTACCTTTCACCTTTACCTTGAATTGACTAGATAATTGATTGATGAAAGATCATACATGTTGGAGATGGAACAACAATCAAATGTACGATAAGGCCATTATGCAGGTTTGAAGCCCATACTACGAGAACCCATTGTGTAGATAGCCTACACTACGGGACTTATTGAAACTATTGTGCAGGTTTGAAGCCTATATATTAGGGTACCTCATTGTGCAGGTTTAAAGCGTGGTACTATGGATACTTTTATTTGAACCATTTTTCGGGTTTGAAGCCTATACCATGGGGACCTCTTTAAGTCTATACTACGGGACCTCTTGAAACCTATACTATGGGGACTTCCTTAGATCCATTGTGCAGGTTTGAAGACTACACCATGGGGACTTATTTGAACCATTTTTCGGGTTTCAAGAAAGCGTGTACTGTGATACCTCCTAAACTACGGGACTTCTTTGAAAGAGACCAATCAAACCTGTTAGCCCTTTTTCTGTTATCCCCTTTGAAAGAGATCAATCAATCTTGCCTGTTAGTTGTATAAAACTTGTTAGTGTTAGTAGGACAGGCCATAGTGGATGAGTTCATAGTGGGTGAGTTAGCGTTGTGTTATGGTACGCACTAAGAGAGGTAGATTGAGTTGTTGAATTGAAAGGTGGAAAAGTGGAAATAAGGAGGTACAAATCAAAAATGATGGTCGTGAGCAGGATGGGAAGATGAAAAATTGCTGAAGCTGAGTGTGACATCTGCACAAGTACATAATTCTGCCTATCTTACTCATCATGCATTGTCTTCCAGTCTTTTGTGGCATGCTAGATTTGGGCACATCAACTATGACAGCCTTCGTTTGTTTCAAAATAATGGTTTTTATGACCTATAATAGGGAGGTTATACCGACTTACCAATAGGCGAGGTGAATATTACCGACGGCCGGCTCTAAGAAAGAGAATGATCTTACAACCGCTACTGAAGAAAGAATGCTCGAAAGCACAATGGGGGTTACATACATATATAGTATATAAAATACACGCTACTCCGATTCTAAACTTCCAACCTTACTTACAGATGGCAAGCCCGCTCAATCGGGTAGGAACCCCCCGTCCTTATTTCTACCCCTCACTCTATGGAACCCTATAACTATAATGAGCATCAATGCACGAACATGAACCAAGTGCTACATTGATATCATTCTCCCTTCTCTGCAGACAGATAGCCTATAACGAACCGCTAACGAACATGCTGCTAACGAATGACGCGATCAACCCTATCTATATAGAATAAGAGAGTGAACGCGATCGAGGACCAACCCGCATCCATCCGATCCGCTCTTGTATAACACCACATACTTTCAATCTGTTCAATTCAAACAAAAACTTCCCTTCCGTTGCCAATATCTTTCCCCTCCCCTTGGTTAGTGTGAGAGGGGGGTTAAGGACCCTCGTGCCGGGCTGTTTGTTTGTTGCGGTACCTTCCTTATTCCTTCCTGCGGTACCTTATATCGGTTGCGTTACTTCTTCAGCGATAATAATGTGGGTGGTAGCGATCCTTCTTTCCATCCTTCTTTCCATCCATCCATCCTCATCAGGCAAGCCGATCAAACAAAATGGCTCATGCAAGCGGGAGCGATCATCATAATGGGGGGAGGTGTAGGCGGTGACTTCCAGAATAATGAGAATGCGGGGCAATGCGGCGTGCGTGCAACTATACTTTACCATTGTGAAATCTCCGTTGGAATAAGTAAGAGTAACGTAGATAATATAATTCGCTAAGTGGTGGTATACGCGTGGCTATGGGGCAAATATGTGTATCGTGTAAGCATAAAGTGTATCTTTGTATTGTCGCGCTATTGCATGTAGTGTGATCGCGGGTATTGAGGTATCGTTGCTAATGCGGGGCGTATGCGGGGGCTTTATGCGGTCGGCTCTATAACAACCGGGGGAGGCTAAAGGAATTACCAGTCGTCTATATGAACTAGGGTAGTCTATATGGAGAACCAGTCGTGTCTCTCTGAACCAGGGTAGTTGGCAGGTGCGTATTTAACATAAAGCGGGAATGGGTGAACAGCAATAACAGCAAGAAAAGAAAGAACAGCATGGGTGAACGTGGGAAAGCGGATTGAATGGGAAGCGGGAATGATGAAATTGTCACCTACCTACTATCTATCTACCTACCTGCATGCTGGGGATAAAGACTTTTTATTTGCTACCGGCCATAGAGTCCCTCAATCCTGGGGATAATGTCCTCCCGTGAATGTAACCTCTCTCTCTATATTGTTTCATCTCTGTGCCGCTCAATTGAAGCCTATTGAAGACTGCCTGATGATCTTCCGTATGTGGTCCCTAATTTGAAATGGGGAAGGGGGGTCTTTCTTTCTTTTATCTCGGCATGGTAAATACGAGTACTCCCGGCAAGTACTAGTGGCTCTAAGAAAATAAGGCGATGTATGGAGGCTATGACTGGCATATTGATCTCCCTGGGATTTTGTACCGGCCATTTAGATTACAACCCTAATTAAGTACCATCCTTATATAGTAACCAGCATGAAGTAACCGGCATAGAAATCATAAAGATATATACCAATACCGGAAAAGAGTAACAAGCATCGGCACCTGAAATGTACTATTTCATTGGCAGACTTACATTGACCGGCGGATATGGGCTTTGGGCTCTTGTCAATGATCTAGGGAATGAGTTTATTCAATGGGGATAAGATCTCCTCCTATGGGCTTACAGGTACTTACTGACTGATTTCCTATTGGCATACATAAATTGACCTTGCTTGTGGGAATGATGTTCATTTTCTCGGCTCTGACAGGCGGTGAGCAGTGGGTAAGGTCTCCCCCGGTCTAAGCGGCAGCTCACAAACTGTTATTCTCGTGTCTCGGCTAGCGGCAGCTCAAACACTGCTCTTATTGTGTATCGATTCCAAAACATCATTCAAGAAGACGTCCTCGCCCTGATGGCGGCGATGGCGGCCCTCCCCTGTCGGTCGAGCGAGAAATCCCTCACCATATGAATAGTGAGTACCTCCGGTCCTTTGGTCGAGACGAGCTAAACGCTCTCCTTATGTCAGGCGAGCCCTCCGTCCTCCATTGGTTCCCAAAGAGAAAAGAATACATTTCCAAAACTTAAAAGAAGAGATCAAAGAAGAAATGCTCCATCGTTTTCAAAAACCTACAAGAATCTATTTCCTCCTGGCATGGAGTCGGGGCATGTATTACCGTAATAGAGTGCATCGCCTCTTGGCATTGCGAAAACTAAGTAAAGGTATTGGCTCGATCATATTAGGTGCTCCCCGTCCATTTTTATAAGGGGTGGGAGTACTTGAGTAAAAGATCCTTATCCGCGTTTAACTGATGCTAACTCCCGCACCTCTGGGACGGGGGGGCCACCCATTAACCCATGCACCCATTCATTCTGACCACCTTCCCTAACCTTATGTATCTTCAAGTAATAAAGTGAAAGTAATAAAGTGAAAGAGAGCAGGCACAAAAATGAAAGGCAAATAGGCCTATTCCTTGCAGTGGGTTCTAATTGATTCCAAGTATTGGCTCCTCTTAAATCCAAGTTATGATGGTCCCCTACCCAGAAAAATGACTAAAGAGCTATGGTAAGGCTGGTGAATGCTGTATGTTGACCCTACCTACCCGTTCAACAAACTCTATGTGAAGCCCTTCCTTCTATCCGATCTGACGCTGTAAGTTTCAGTAAGGCAGGCAGTATTCCATCCATCCAATGGGGCAGTTCCCTTCCCACGCAGCATTCTCCCACGGTTGTTCCTGTGCCACTGACTTACATTAATAATGTAAGCATCTAAAGGTCCTCCTAGCAATGCCATCTTAATTCATAACTAGTAGATGACCCCAGGTTCAGCCCGGCCGGCCAAAACAATAGCAATAGTGCCGTACCCACCACATTTCATTCCTCAAGCAAGTGGTTAGTAAGGTCAAAAAGAAAGTCTTTATGTAGGCTGGTCAATACGAATAATGCTTGTAAGTGCCAGCCCAAGCCGCTGGTAAGATCAAAGTTAAGGTATGTGAGCCTCACTGACAGTTTATGCAAAGAATGTAAATATAAAGATTGTTGGTTGGTAGTGGTAGGTAAAACGGATAGTATTATAGTAGGATAGAAAGGTAAATAGCAATGCTCAAAGTGTTTGCCCAAGCCCTCCTTTCCAATGAAAAACATTAGAGTCGTTACCTTTATATGCCTACTTGATGAAAGAAAGTAACCCGTCGTAGGATCATACTACCTTTTGATTCAATCGTGCCTGGGTGGGCATTTGGAGCATCGCTATGACCCTTGGAAACCGGCCTACTCTACTTTCTTTATGAAAGAATGCAAGTTTGAAAGTGATCCACAGGGAGGGGGATGTAACGTGGCAACTGCTTTATGAATTGGGAACAGCCGGACCCTTTAGATTGGAAAGGCTTGGGTGGGCACTTACAGCATTTGTATTGACTTCTTCTTAGCCTACTCAATCAATTGTTAGTGCAAAAACTTATTGCTATAAACCCCACCTATTCTGTTAATGACCCTGAAACTTACGGCTTCCGGTTACAGGCTAGAGGTGAGAGGCTGCAGACTTCTGACTCCTGGTGAATGGCTGATTCCTTCTGGCTGATGGTGACTGCCTAATGGTGAACGGCTTGTGGTTTTTTTGTGTTGAAGCCCGTCCGTCTCTGTTCTTCGCTGCGCCCCTCCCTCTTCCTTCCTAGGAGATGAGAAGATCGCTCGTATGTAGATCCTTAGGTAGCAAGAGTGGCAGCATAGGTGGAAACAGCACCAATTGAGCTTGTTGACCGTTTTCCCGTTTCAGTTTTCCCATAACCAGTTAATGTACCGGTCGCGGATCCAAGTTAAGATACAAGGGGCAGCTACAGGGGCTGAGCCACCATCCCGTCCAAATCCATAGACAGTTCCATATCCAGTAGCACCCCTTCCAATTCGAAAACCAAGAGTTTCAGAAGCAATTGATCTTGTTGGCTGAGTGGACCCACTTCCTGTTATTGATTCATAACCCGCAGTGCTTTAGGGTGATATAGAACCATTCACTAAGTATCTCCTCCCATTCCAAGGCCATAGTACACGGGGGCCCTTACGGGTATAGAGCCAAAGGTGGAAGCACCAGTAGCGGAAGAGAAAAAAGCAGTAGAGGATAGCATCAGTGGGAAGGACAGCTAGAAGTGAGGATATCATTCGTGGGAGAGGGACAGCTAGGTGAGGGAAGCATGAGTGGGAGGTGGGCCTGCAAGAGATATCATATTTCAACTTGACAGAGATACGGAGTAATAACACTTATTATGTTATCCCTACTCTCTACGCCATTCCTTTGACTATAAACATCAGGCGGGTAGTCGGGAGGCAGCAGGGCTTAGACCTCGAGTTTCGGCATTGATCAAATCACCCCACTTTATTAACAGAAATTGCTAACTATCGCTTTTTCATGGATCTCACGAGAAAAGGAGGCAATCTCTAATTGTCCAGGGCTGGCCAGGTTATACCTTGATTTCATTATCATGAAATAAAGTGGGGACTTTAAGGTGTCCTTTGCCCGCCTCTGATACCTTTGCTTATGCCGATAGATCAACTTCGATGGATGGGTCAACTGAATAAACAGGTACTGCTTCTCGGCCAATGAAATATGCGGGGTACGTATCCCCTCTCTACCGACTTCTCTTGATACGACTTCAGTGGTTATATGGTTCCCTACCACGATTCTTCTTGTCGTTTATGACTGCTGCTCCGATTGGCCTTTGGTATTTGCTTGGATGTATCCATGTTTTCATTGATCCGGTTTAGGTCGATCCTCTCAATTATTATTCGTGCTGTGCGTGCTCCTGATCTGGCTTGTGTTCTGGACGGGCGTACTATGGATCGTTCCGGGGCCGGGTAATCATAGGAGTAAGGCTGCTCGTCTTGTGACATATCGTAGGGAGAGTTAATTTGCTCTTGCTTCAGCGCTTGCGAGTGGGGATAGGAAGATTGCGCCTGCGCTCGCTAGGGGTGGGAGTGAATCTGCTTTTTCACATCCTGCTACGCCTGCTACTGAATATCTGCCTAGTTATCTAGAAGTTTCAGAGCCACTATCCCGTACAAATCCTGTTCCGGAGCCATATCCCGTTGGATATCAAGTGTCTATAGATCCAGATAAAGATGAAGTGATAAAGCCATAGCCCCGCTCCGTAGCTTCATAGTTTATTACTAAACCCCTTAATTAGGTAAACTAGATCCGCTACTACTAGCGCTTAAGGTAGATCAACTGCGGACCCTGCTGCTTTGACTTGGTCAACTACTCGATCAATTGGATCTACAACTAGCTATTGATTCGTAACTGTGGGGTTTCTAAACAGAAAGAATGCTTGGATTCTACCCGGCGTATTCACTGCTTCTCGATCCATGGCCACTGATGCGTTTACCCTGAAAACTGATTCTTCAATAGGATCTGATGCTGCGAGGTACACTAGCCTACGGGCTACAGGCTCTGGATCAATTTGGTAAACTCGATATTGAAATGGCAGCTTCTCGTGAGAAATGAAATAAGAGGCTATGCTACCTTGACTCCCGGTGATGGGTTTCGATCTCAATATGATAGAAGGTATAAGCGGATATTTGAGTTTTTGTTGCGCACTTAATAATAACTTGCGGTAAATCGATAATCATAGAGCGGCCGGTATCTGCCCCCTAAGCATTATTGCCCGCTTACGCCGAACCCTTCTCCTTCTTCGGTAATGCACCGGTAACGGAAAAGCATCCTCATTTTCACCCACCTAATACTGATCTGCCTATCGGAGACAAGCGCTTCTCTAAGCATCTAGAGATCGGGCAATAGTCGAATGCATTTGGATGGAAAAAGTGCCCCCGCAGAATCGAGTTTCCCCCATACCTGTATTGCTGGTATCGGCACGTGATGTTGGGACTCGACATTTCATTCTCCACCTCGATGCCCGGGAAGTATAGGTAGGAGCCTCCGCTCATAACCCTGTATGCTCACTGGTAGACCCATTCCTTCTATAGTTGGAAAAAACTGTGATTTGCTTGTCTTTTACTTCAAGCTGCTTTTGTTTATGAAATTGGTGCTTTCAGGTAACTAATGCGTTCTTCGTTGCTTTCTCCGTTGATGCTTCCTCTTCTACTGCTACTGGTAGTGGTGCTTTAATAACTCTCGATCTGGAACCTAGATACTACCTATGCCCATCATGCTATTAGGTTAACAACCGGCTATGGAGCTTTGCTCTGTTCCTGCCCCTGCTCTCTCTGCTGACGAAGCCGCCGAATCTAATCATGCATGCCACCCCCTCCCCCTGCCGAAGCCGAATAAGCAGCCCTTGACGAAGCAGCCGAAGACGAGTACGAGCGCAGAACTGAGGAGCCCGCAGCCCTCGCAGTCGAAGAAGACGAAGCCGCCTCATAGAAAGGGAGGGGAGAAAGCACGCTAAAATGGCTTACTAAGAACAGAGGCTCCGCTCGTCACCTGCCTGATTCGATGGATGGAAGGAAGAAAATGAAATGCTTGCGCACATCGATTTGACTATTGAAAATGTGAGTTCGATAACAAAACAACCTCCCCATGCTTTGACTATTGCTTGATAACATGGAGCTTGATAACATGGAGGCTGCCGCTGGATGGATGGGGTCAATTAGCCGAGAAAGATTTAGTTTCCCTTTAGCAGATAGTGTTTAACTGCCGGATAGTTTGCGATTAGGGTCATCAGAGAGCCTCGTTGGATGATGGGATGGACAGGCTTAAGACTGACTGCTAGGAAGGAGATATGCCCAGACAGGGCCAGCCAGAATATGCTTTTATAACACTTGCCTTTAGGAATAATCTTAGGAAGGGACTACTATAGAACCGGGATTGGGATTGGATGGAATGAAACAACAACCTTAGCTTTTACTGTGACCCTAAAATCTGGAGTGGAGGCCCAGTCTTTCCACCCGGAATACCCGGAAGATAAGTAGGTAGAGTATGGCAGATATAGAACCCTCACCATATGAATAGTGAGTGACTCCGTCCCTGATAACGCATCCATACGATGCATTCTTTCCGATACAGCAGGCATTGAACCTGCTTCACACCGGGGATTATCGATTTCGCTCACTTCTGCCATTCGTTTCTTCCAGTCATGAATGAGATATATTATATATGTAATTATGCAATTTTGATAGATCGTTCCCACTGGTCCTATCTGTAGGTGAAGACATCTGTACGAATAATCCCCTCAATGGGTTGGTTATAGGAAATAGATGGAAAATCTATTGTAGCTTACACCTGCCAAACCAAACCCATAGAGCTGATAGAGCCTTCCATCGATCGATATATGCCTATTAGGTGAGGTGGTTTAGTGCTAGCGAAGGAAAGTCAAAAGGTAGCCGTAGGGGAATCTGCGGCTGGATTGTATCCACTTAGTGGTATTTTGCTTTTGTTCGTGAGCATAGGTTATTTTGTTTCGTTATTGGGCGGATTGCTTATACTACGATATTATTGCTTGTCTTATTACTTGACACGAAGTCTTTCACGAACAGAAAGTTAGAGTGAGTAAGCAAACTCTCTATTTGTGACCCTCAAAGAGCTAGCTCAGGTAAGGTTGCCCCCTCGTTGCTGCGGGAAGGAAATGGGGGAAAGTGCCCGTGGCTATGGTAGTGGTAGGTAGGTTCATCTATAGTAGGGTAGGTTAGTGATAACCTTACTTGACTTTGGGGTTAAGCAATTTAAGGTTGTCACCTCAGCAGTTTAACCAGAAGCATAACCAGACGCAACGCACCAGTAGCATAAGTCGATCCAGTACCAGTAATAGAGCCAGTTGTTGAAGCTTCGGTAACTTGGGTTAGAAGGGAGCTATGTCTTGGCCTTTCTCGCTTCTTCAGTCAGGTTCCTTTCTCTTCTTCAGGTCCTTCTTGACTTATTGTCTTAAAATACGCCCTGCCTACCGGCCATAGTAGTGATAGATAGGCCGTAGAGTGAGTTAGTGGGGGAGCAAAACGCCCGCCTTCCTTCCCTATGTCTGTCTTTATCTATTCCCACTTGAAATAGAATACTGGCTTTGACTTCTATGCCTAGATGTAGGAGCATATGAGTTTCCCCTTTCTATGACTAGTCTGAACATATGGGCGCCCAGCTTCCAACTACTACCTTCTTATATAAGCTTATAATCCTTCTATGTAGGGTTTAATGGGTACCTCCCTTCGGCCGGGTATAAGTACTTATATGTCTTTCTTTCTTAGTCAGTCTCTTAGTCTTTCTTATTCTCCCGGCTGTGGTGCTTATCTCTATTAGCTAGCTTCTAATAAAATGAATTAGGTTAAAACCCCCCCATACCTATAGAAGTTAAGCCCATTCTGCTGAAGTAGTGGGATTCTTATGGCTTAATGATAGGCGTATAGTGGTATGGCTTCTACTACCCTCTCTAAGCTTTGCCGTCCAGGCTTATCATCCCACTCTCTGCATGCAGTCTAGTTAAGGCTGCGTACTCTGACTATGCTTTCTTAAGGCTTCTAATCCCACTTAGCTGCTCTAAGAAGGCTAATTAAAACCTTGTCTTCTCTAAGCTGCGTACTCTAACTATGTATCTAAGCTTCCCATCCTTCTGAAGTGAGTAGTCCCGCATCTTTCTTATGCATGCATTCTTTATCCATCCTTCTGGAGTGAGTGAGTTCAACTTCAAACAACGATAGCTGGTTCCACATCTGTATGCTCCTACGAAGGCTAGTGAGCTGGTTCAACTTGCCACTACGGTTCTAAGAAGGTTAGGGGGATAAGAAGGTTTTCCAACCGAAGGGAGGCACCCACTATCCTCCTTATTAGAGATCCTATAAAGGATTAGAGAGGGAACAGGGGGTTTGGGATAGACTTTCCCCCATCAATAAACTATAGATAGGACGGGATGGGTTTCTCGAGTTCAACGAAGTTAAGCATGCTCGAACCGGGAAGATCCTGCCTAAGAGGGAGGGATAAGCCTACCAATTCATTAGTGCCCTACTGCCCCCAACCCAATATTGAATATCCGGACCAACACAGTAACAATCCTTCTTTCTGGCCGCCAATTCACTCTATTGGCCGATTAAACCACCCCGCACCAACGGTTTAACTAGTTTAATTCCGGCAAGAAGAGAATGAAAGCATGCTCCTGAACCCGGGAAGGTGGAGCTAAGACAATGATGGATAACTGGTTGAACTAAGCCCAACCCGGTTGAATGAACTATCCTACTATCACTCTCCGGGCGATAAAAGCAATCAATAATCCAAGGTAAGGAACGAAGTAGCTTGTCCGCATCGGGCAAGGTGGTTGTAGTTGTACTCTTTCTGTCTGCATCGTATATAGTGATTAGATGAGAAAGTACAGTATAAGCCAATCCAATAGGAATAGGACATAATTTATCTTACTTGATGACCTGACCCGGCCACTTGTAAGCCAATCGAATTATAGACATTAAGGCATTGGGAACACGTATAACACCGAGGTATCCGAGCTAAGATCACCACATATGGCTCATCCAGTTAGTTACAGAGAGCAAATACGTAATGATCTTATTTCACGATGCACTCATGGCATTTTCATGGGTTTTTCAACATGGGATATCGGGGCTTTCAATTATAGGAATAGCATCAGTCAATGCAAGGATCTATGTATGGCAGTCAGCAGTCTAAATAATCTATATAAAGGCAAGAGAAGCCGAGGTGGGAGATCCATCATATCCAGATGCAAAACCAGCACAGGTAGCAGTGGTTGTATTTTATTGAGTTTACCCTTTTCACTATATCGCCCAGCATCTCTGCCGGGAGCAGGAGCATATCCAGTCCCATATTCAGTTTATGAAGATCTAGCAGCGCTCACTACTGGGCGAAAGAAAGGCTGAAAGTACATGAACTTATTGGCTTAATTTATCGTGCTATGGAGCCGCCTCTTATGTAAGGTGAGTGCAATAGCTTCCCAGCGCATGCATGATTGACTAGATATCGAGCTTACCCAGTAGGGAAGGGAAGAACCCATAAGGAACTGAGGGCAAGGAAGAGGCCGCCTGCAATAAATAGATCGGGGGTCGCTAGATTAGATTGGGTTCAGCCAGGACCTATTCGTTCTGTAGTAGATCGGGTTCTGTTAGTAAGATTGAGGGGGATACCCAAACGGATAACAAAACAGGGAGTAGACTCGACTCACCCTGGAATATTGCTTCCTTCTCTAATCCAATCCACTGCATCTTTCGATGGCCAATGCATCTTTCGATGGTCGGGCATAGAAGCGATTGATTCGAAGGAAGGCGGCCCGCATCACTGAAGATAAAGAAGGATATTTATCCCCAAGTTTACCGCGGACAAGATATAAAATAAGGCCGCAGAGAAGTCCGCGTAAGGCACCCGCTCAGTCCGCAGATGATAAAAGAGAAGTCCCCCTTCAAGACAGACCCGAGACAGAAGGTTACCATATTAGCTAAAGAGAAATAGATGTACCCCATGCGACATAGAGTAAATGGCTAGACGTGTTGCTCGAGTGAGGTGATTAGCTTGTGGTGTTGCTAGAGTTAGTAAGAGTTGACTATGCAATTGGCGAGGAAATAGATTAATGGCTCGCTTTTTCTACTTGCCGGGAGTAAGGCAGCCAGCCAGGGTGGTTATGTATTCAATATAGGTGGTCCAACATCACAATATACCCGTTCAAACATACCCCGTTGTATCCCGCCCGTTTAACAGAATAACCGAGTAAGGAGGCCCACATCAACAATGACCAAGAGGAAGGGGAAGTCCAATATTGAAACCATCCCTGATAAAGTGGATTCATTAAATTAAGTTCCTTGATCTATAGTCACAAGGTCCAACTCTAAAGGTCGTCTTGTCGCAGGATGATTGAGTCAATTGTGAAGCAGTATTCCAGTGGTTTGTTCCTTCCCTTATTTAGTTTGCGCTTCTTCGCCAGCCGCCGATCGAAACAATAGCATGAGTAAGATCCATGGTTCAGTGAGAGAGAGAAGAGATAACAACCAGTAGAAGGATAGATCTTTATCTAGTTCAATAATTAGTTACCGAAACGTTTAGGGAAAGGCGCAGTAAAGGAAACAATAGAGGGACGGAGTGACCATCGGGCCGCCATCAACTTGGAGTTACTCGTTCCTTCAAACCCCATATCTAGGTGATCACTTTCCCGACCCGACCTACGCCCCATAGCATAGAGTGCCCACCCTGACCTGCGTGAATTTCGTTTAGGTTTCCTGGGAGAGTGGGGAGCCAATAGAGACTCTTGTTCGGGTCCGCGGGCCAAGCCCACTAATATAATATGGGCCTACTTCACTCTACGGGAAGAAAGGGTACCGGTACCTTCCCCCCATGGGCGGGATCTACCTACCTTTACACGGATAGAAAAACACGGGGAACCATCCTACTCCAAAGGATATATTCTTTATTCATACCTCGACCATTAGTTACTAAAAATGAACACTGTCCTCAGACCTCGTTCAGTGGGGGAATATGTATGCCCGGGAGAAAGAAAGAATGAAACGAAGAATATATATATCTGATGGTACGTAGTTCTGGTGGTAATCCACCAGGCACTCCATCTGGAAACAGCCAATCACCCTTCAACTCGTATCCTCGTTGAAGAGGTTACTCAGTTGTCAAACAATGGGGGGGGTAACCCCCACTTCACTCTACGTGGGCATGGGTTCCACTATATTGAAAAGCATTATATATATTATAACCCTAGCTACGCTTTACACATCCCATACTCTTTAAGACCTCAGACCAAAGGAACCTTCCTCTCACCCCTACTTACTAGGCACAGGAACTACACCCCTACAATCCACAGGCGAACACAACCTACTTACAATCCATTGGGCACCCTACCAGCCCTCGCCTTCAATAAATTACACGAAGTCACAGTCACGGGATTCCTCCTACTACCAACAAGGAATGGCACCCGGAATCCACTCAAGACCAGAAAGAGGCTTTATGACTTCTATTCATAGTCGCTCGCTCTGGTTAGAGAACTGAGCACGAAGCCACCGCCCACAGAGCTTGGTAACCTGTGGTAGTAGTGCTCACACTCTCAACATCAGAATGCTACTCGGAATGGAATAAGACCCGAGCAAGCTCCCCTCCTTCTGACGATTTTGAAGGTGATTCGAATATTTCTTTCATCCCGGAACCACTCAACTAGCTTCTGTCTTGCCGCAACAAGTTCCCCTCGCTTCGGTCGGGCTTCTCCTTAAGGGTTATAGGTTGCACTTCGCTTTAAGTAGAGTCCCTCCCTTATTCCAGTGGGCTATGTGTATATATATATGACTATATAGTTTAGTAGAAAGAGAATCCCGGAGAATCTGTACTAGCTTTCATGAGCTTACTGGATTGCATACCGGAATGGAACTCTATGCTATGGCTTGCTTGCCTTCTGTCTTTCCTTCTGTACAGGATAATCACTCCCGTGCTGTTAAGTGATAGGTTATGAAATAGCTTCTTAAAGAGCTAAGTAGCGGATTCAGAATCTGGTTAATGAACTGCAATAAATTACCCTCATACGATTTAATAATAAGGAATATACTGTGTATGGATTGAATACCTTATAATCACCACTATCATTCTTTCTGGCTACCGGACTACACTTACTACTAGCTTTCATTAGCATCAGAACCACTAGCATGAAGTCATCAAGTAGAGTCCCGTGGCTTCTTTCTTGCCTTGCCTACCTGATAATCACTGAATAGTGGAAGTTGATCAAGATAATACCGGAGAATCAGTACTAGCTAGCATTCACTATAAGGACTCCCTCCCTGTTGCTTAGGGTTAGGGCTGTGTTTATATACTTGCTTACTTAAACTGCCTTGCTTGGGTTAGGTAGTTAATAAACAGAAAGACAGAATCGTACTGGTCTCCCTGGCATTCAGCTGGCTATGCTTATCATAATGAACATAGTATTTAATAAGAACTGCCTTGCTTGGTTGCCCACCTGACTTTATCATCACCACTGGAACTCCCTTGCCGTCAGTATAGCTTGCCCGCCTGACCACTAGCTAAAGTGATATGCTTGGTAAGCTATCGCTCCCTTGCTTAAGTCTATTGCTTATGGATGGAATACGAGATCATAACTCTATGGCTTTCCGGTCTGGTCTTGTCTCCCTTGTTCGAGTTATAACGGGAGCAGGGAAGGTAGTTAAGCTGCTTCTCGGTTTGGCTAGCCTGACTTACTACTCTTCTGAATTCACTATCAGAAAGGACGGACTCCCTTGTTGCTGATATCAGGAAGGAAGGACTCCCTTGTTGCTGATATCAGGAAGGAAGGACTCCCTTGTTGCTTTTAAGTGATAGTTCATTCAATATCTGATTCTTTCTCTTCTGAGCTGATGAATACTCTTGTTAATTCACTATCAGATTAAGGGCTGTCTTTCGAATATGGAATCCCGGATCATCACTGAATAGTTTATAAACATAATACCGGACTACTGACCACTCGCTTTCAATAGCTTCTCCTTTCGAATCCAAACTAGAATACAGAGCTTTCAGTCTTATAGTAGGCGTTATAGATGGAATCCCGGAATGGAACTCTATTATGGCGCTTCTTGCCTTAAGGTGTCCCTCGCCAGAATATGAAACCTCCCTTCCTCTTTCTTCAGGATGGAATAAAGGATGACTCGATCAGACTTGCTTTATGGATGGAATACCTGAATTGAACTCTAACTCTATGGCTTCCCTACCTGAGTACTCTATTATTTCGCTTGAAGTGCTTGCTTGCCAAAAGCAAGCTTCCCTCCCGTTATTAGTTGTGGGTTAGGTAGGTCTTCCTTGCTTTCTTTGCCTATGGGGGCGAGCGTAGCGAGGCGTAAAAAGGCTCGTTCCACGAGGCGAGCTAGGCCAAGGATCAACAAACTCGAATTCAGGAGCGTACTTATTCATGAGCTTACTGTCTTATAGCTTCGCTCCCCAGCTCCCCTCATAAAAAGTGATAATTTCATGTGTTCAGCATATAGCGAGCATTAATGAGCTTTATTAGAGTAGAGCGTGGGTACTGTATCTGAACTCCCTTTCATCTGGCTTTCATTCCTACCGGAGTACTGACTACTATCATGAATCAATAAGACTTTCGAAAGTAAACTCCCTGGGTTCTGGCTGGATGTAAGACTATTTAATAACTACTCGAATTCAGTCTGAATGTAGTCTCCTTTCTTCCAGTGGACGGACTCGCTCATCTAGCAGGCTTTTGTAAGAGGGCATTCTGGATATACTGGATTACTTTCTAATAACTAGACGCATCAAGCGGCTTAGTAGCCTTCCTTACTAGACGCATGAATTCGAAAGGATTGACACTATGTCTTCCTGGCTTTAATGAGCTGGAAGTGCGTGCATGAGCTGCTTCCCGGATAACATAACTCGAATTCAGTGCGTAGGGATGGAATAAAGGAAGGAATGGAGCTCCCTTGGTGTTCCTACAGTAGGCAGCCTTCCTTGCTGGACTCCCTTCCTGGTTAAGGTTCGAGTCGTTTAGTCGGGTGCAAGCGATCCAGGGAGACTACTTTATGAAAGGGAGAAGCAACTAGAAGACAGTAAGCTCTGGAATTCACTATCACTGAACAGAAAGGGAGAACAGAGAGGCAATGAAGCACGGGAGTGTGATTCCTTTATTCAAGCAAGAAGGCTAGTTGATAGTAGTCAGGGTAGTAGGCAAGCCAGAAAGAGAGTGTTACGTAAGGCTAGCTCGATCAAAGGGAGAAGAACCCAAGCCATAGAATACGGCAGGCAATAAAGATTTAGATTTCTATTCCGGGATTCCATCAATAAATGGGAGTTCAGAATGAGAGTAGTTCAGATCCTGTATTCCAGAAATAAGATCAGACTGATCTGATAGCTCATTCATTCCATCCATCAGAAAGGGATCGATACGACTGGAAGCGAGGACGATCGGAGACCAGAAGAAGAGCAATAAAGAAGTAATAACACCTGACTGACAGTCTTAATTACAGCAAACAAGTTCCCATCACCTGAATGAGAGTCTAGAGTAAGAAAGCCACCTAAGAACTAGAACAGAACGATTTACCAAAGAAAGGGAAGCTTGCTTTCGTGTACGAGGTTCCGGAGCCAGAAGCCTTATCCCATTATGTAACTCTATTATTAATCTGCCTAATTAGCAGCTCTGCAACAAGTTACCCTTTACTCAACTATCACTTTAAAGAACGTGAGTGGCGCTTCTCCAGTTTGGTAAGCAAGCGAGCTTAGACTAGGTAACAGAAAGTCAATGGTCACACCTGGTCTTATCTGATGGGCCCTATGCAAGCTTGGAAGAGAAAGCATCAGATTTATGCTGGCTCACCTGCTTATGGTGCTTGGTATTCTCAATAGCCGAAGGCGAGCCCCTTCATTAGAGTCTTAAAGCAAGCTAGAAAGATAACCTTAATTAGAGTCTTAAAGAAAGAAGTAGAGCCGAATATGTAGAACCTTATACCTCGTATAAGATAGAGAATCCGAGTGGAAGGGCAGGGAGAGTGGTAAGGTGATTTAATCAATAATACAGGAATATCATGAATTCAGTCAATAAGTATCACCTGATATTATAAGAAGAATACAAGCAATAAGCACTGAGAGCTCTCTTTATTCAAGTTGTTCTTATCAAGGCAACATCCAGACTACCTGTGCAAAGCAATAGCCTTTTTTGATTCAATCGATTGAGCTGACTGGGTTTGAGGAACGATTTACCGGCTTAGATGGAACACGTGGCCACACCCAAGAGCGGTGAAATTTTCACAGACTATTGTCTGTGGTATGAACTACCCCACTTCCTTCTCACTTGCTTTCTTCAGTAGTACTCTTATAAAGATAGAATATCACCGCGTGAACATAGTGCTCGCGTTTCCTTTCGTCAACAACCGGTATACAAGAAAAGCAAGAAATAAAGTCAGTGGGACCAACAACCAGACTCTTTCGGCACTACAACTGCTACAAGCTTAATTTCATAACCTCGCATATCATAATCATATGTAGTACTTGCTTAGGAAGAAGAGTAGGCAGCTTTTGGAATAGGAACTGCTATATTCTGGTATTAGTAGCTGGAGCAGGAATAGTAGCTCTTACCGCTAACTCAAGAATGACTCTTTCTTTAGATCTATTCTATATGTAATGACTGATTGATGCTAAATTAGCAGTTAACTCAGGGCGTTAAGTCAAAACCGAAGACTTGGGGCAGGGGGGCATGCATGAATCATAAGTAGCGTAACGTAATTACATCTATAATGAATGATATCTCTGTTGGCTCCTTCGTACCCTAAAGGCCCTGGCGTTGTTTTGTTCTACTTTCTTTGATTCGCCAGTAATAGTAATAAGAAAAGTAAATCAATCATGCATGTTGGTCGGTGAGCCTAGTGATAGGATACTGCCCGGTTCGGAGAGCACTTGTTTACTTCGATTCAGGCTTGCTCAATGTTACGAATAAATATTGACCTAGGTGTCCCCGGACCGCTCCGTAGGCGTGAAACATGGTCGAAAGGCAGGCATCAGCAGAGAAAGGCCTTGAGGATTCGATCTATCTATAGAATCTCGGGAGATCGCATTTCTGTAGGCCCCGGTAGGGAGACCGAAAGGGAGAGGGCTAGCTTGATCTGATAACGAGCGAGGGTCCGAAGGCGGGAGATGTCTACTCAGAGAAGTGCGTGCAGTGATCAACAACGACTTATATACGCCTGATCGGAGGGTTGGTCCCTCTGTCCCTGGACCGTATGCATATAGAATAAATACCTACCGGCAACAACTATTCGAGGAGCCGTTGAGGGCAGTGTTCGGCAAGTGAAATGCTGACCTATTGTATCGGTCGGGTAGGCCGGCTCTGCTTGCTTTCTTTCCTATGGAATCAGTCAAATGCTATTCTAGGCACCCGGTCCTTCTTTGGTTATCGCCTATTCTCTGAACAAATTTAACAGACAACGAAGAACCAGTATCTGCAGATAGTTCAACGGCAGCTAGCTATATCAGCGAGTTACTCTCAATCTTTTCAAAAAAACCCTCCTGCCAATGGCCATGTTCAGTAATAAGAAAATCCACGGCACATGACCCAGTAAATAAGATAGACTATTCGACCCGATCACAACTCGTTAACAACTCTATTGTAAGAGTTATTCTTAGTGCATGTGGACTACAGGCTAGTGTCTCTTAAGGTGGCACTGCCAGGCTGCATTCTAAGTAAGTCTCAAATGCTAGTGTCCTTGGAACCTACAGCTAAGACGGCAAGCAACAAGTAGTCAGCAAGTGCCAAGTACTTACTCTACCAGACGGAAGCTACTAACTACTAGTCGTTATAGAAGAGAGTCGTTAGATAAAATCACTATTAGGATTTCAATCTAGTAACAGCATGCACATATCCGCCATGGTTAACAGCACTCCCGTCTGGGGGGGCTAGTTCTGTCTTGGTTATGTATTGAACGGCTCTTCCTGTATGAATATGACTAGCTATGCTCGATTATGATCTCCTATGATCAGCTATGCCCCATGATCGGACAATGGCTATCGATACAATGAATAGTTGTTGCATCAATGACTACTGGGCACGGACTGGAGCTTAAAGCAGTGAGACTGGAAATGAAAAGTTGCACTGAAAGAGCTTATTCATGATCCCGTATAAAGATTGGCACAAAGGGAGATGACTAACCATGCTTTATTCCATAAGTAGTGAGTGGGTACTCTTCTCCATTGCTTGTACTTAGCTTACTTACTGTGATGTGCTTTTATTACATATATGTTCTTATGATCTACTTGGTATACTATGTTCAATATATACAATGTTCATGCGGATGTAGAGATTGATTCTCAGATATGCGAGTATAACGTAGATATGCCAGTATCATATGTATAGAGATGTGCAAACTGAAGCCAACCATTCTTCCTGCCCCCTATAGCCAGAGCAAGCAAGAGCAAGCCCTGGTTCTCCCAGCCAGCTCAAGAAGCCCGCTCAACCTCAAACTTAAGAGTGGGCCCTATGAACTGGACTGTAAGGTCTTTCTTTAGTCCCATGCCTTAAGGTAACTTGCCTTAGAGTTCAAGCCATAGAGTAAAAGCCATAAGAAGTAGCCTTAGTCCATTGCCTTAGGTCCATGGAAACAAGCGCCCTATGGAAACTAGCAGCCATCCACTTTGGCTTTTCTGCTAGTCAACTGCGCTAATCGAATGCGCTAATCTCAACAACTGCTCGGCTACTCAACCGAGATACTCAACTGGGATACTTAATTGGGATGGTGCGCTATTCGGCTTGGCTTATAGGCTTTGAGACTCGGCTACTACTCGACGGGGCTATATCGGGTGTCTATGTGAGGTGCTTCCTTCTGTCAGCTATGTGAGGCTATTTCTGAATGTTGTATGAGCCTCAACCAGTGAATAATCGTATATAACACTTGTTCATTCCTTGCTTCCATCTCGTTGAGGTAGGAACATTCCGCGGAACGTACGAAACACAGAAAGATTAATACCTGCATTGGATGGAATGATGAAGCGTTACATATGGTGATTCACCATTTGAGGATAATACGCAACAGACAGTGGCTATACAAACCGTTCACCAACAACTAGAACATACCTCAGGGAGGCTATATAGAGCCATTCAGGGAGGGCCATTAGGGTCAGGGAGGTTGAGCCATTCAAAGAGGGGAGGTAGGTGGAAAAGGTTTCATAGCTATTGTGTCTACCCCCTTGATTCCTGGCTAAAGCAATAGGTGAGGGCATCCAAGGGTGGATAGGGTAAGTGAGGGGGTAAGATTGGTTGATCCATCTGGTCCTGATAAGAGAAGGTCTGTAGCAGTAAGTTTCGACTAAGCAATTAATTCAAGAAGTGTTCTAGGGTGAGCTTGCCGAACTCTCGACTAAAGGCCGCCATCGCTGAAGGTATAGGTCTGAAGGTTGTGCTACTCGATCAGTCGATGCCAAGAGTCATAGTCGCCGGTACTGGTAGTATATGCCGCTAGTCGATCAAGAGTCGAAAGTCGTAGTACCCCGTTGGCAGTATAAACTAGAAGGTCAGCATGAATCTATTCAGTGCATGAACCTCAGGAACCTCTACTCAGCGAACTATACTACGTGACCTATACTTCGTGCCCAATAGTTGTAACCACTAGTCCACATATGATAGCGGGTAGCCGGTACTTGCCTGAAGGTCCTTGCTAGGCATAGCCAAGAGTCCGAGCCTTTTGTCATTGCCGAGAGCCCTTCATTGCCACTAGTCATTGCTTGAAGGCTGTTGCCCGAAGGTCATTGCCAGCCAGGGGCATAGTAAGCCAATCATTGTGAGCCGCTCATAGATAGGCTTGCCTACTACGCTTAGCTCACGGAATACTCAACTTGGATGGTGGCTGCTGCGCTATTCAAATGAGCTAATCGACTGGCTAATCGGCTTGGATACTGGGATACCGGTTCTGGAAAACTTACTCATTCGCTGGGTGGGTGGGTAAATAGATCAGAGCGAGTTTGTGAGAAAGGTAAAACCTCAAATAAGAGTGTTTTCAATATTCGGTAGCATTCAAAGTTTTGGCCTGATGCGAACCAGGTAGGTCATATCTCAATCAATATCTGAAAAATATGTTAGCTTTATTATATATGTAATTATATGAAAATAAGCTCAGCTCAGCAACTTATTTTTCATGTTGCACCATGCCTCATTAGCAATAAGCTCCTGTGATGTCATATCAACGTAAGCAGCATGTTTTATATGGACTGTTTTACTGGTACGGAACTGATTGGCCTGTCCAGTTATATTGGTGTAGTTAGGTGGTAAGTTGGTCACATGGGTTCTATCAGTCAAATCCAATAAAGAAATAACTACTCCATCGGTGACTGACTAACTGACATCCATCCTCGCAGTGTTAACGTGAACCCTGCCAGTGTCCCTGCCTACCCTAGGTGGGCTGTATATTGAAAGGGTGGGCTCATTCTTTCTTGGGACTCCTGGCACCCATCTGTGGGCTCGATGGTGGTTTCTTGGTAGCATCTAATTGGGTGTATCGCTGATATCTAACTGTGGATCGATGGGGAAAACATGTTGGGCAGAGTAATCCCGGCATAATCCTAATCATCTAGCTCCTGAAGATCAATTCAAATGCGACTGGAGGATATGGACCGGGATCTTAAATTGGTGGCTTTGCACCACCCGTATATGCATATGGTAATGGATCTGGATCCGGGCGAGGTAGTGGCTTTCAAATTGGATAATGAATTGGCACAAGCTCTCGATCTTGAACTAAACCCGCGGGTACTCAGGCTCTCGATCTCCAAGATATGGGTCTAAATCGACTTTTGGTTCTTCAAGGGGCACTACTCTATTTGGATCTGATGTTTACACCCTGGCTAGTTGCTTTGCTCCAGCTACCTCTTTCTCACTTATGCCTACGTATTTAAGGCTGGTCAGGATAGTGATTCTAATGCCCCGTTAGGCTATATTGAGTTACTAACCTGGCCCCCTCTTAAGGCTGGAAAAGGTTTGTGACTCCCAAGTTCCCAATCGGCTTGTTGGGGTGCCAATCCTTCCCCTTCCTTAAGGCTTGCAAGGTTGGTGACTCTACTTCCTGCCCATCAAGGCTTGTTAGAGCGCTTTTCCTTCCCCTTAAGGCCTAGAAGATAGTGACTCTGCGGCCTATATGACGATTGCTAGAACCAACTTTATAGAGAGAAACTATAAACTAATGGGCTTGATTAGGTTATCACTATAGCTTAAGACTCTGAGTAATAAACATACTAGCAATCACAGTCATAAGTATAGGAAACAAGTGTAATCAGACTGATCTGGAGTTGTAAGCACTGTACTAGTTATGTAGAAAGCTTTGGTAACTAGTGTGTAAAAGGACTGTTACTTGCTGTCTAAGCTCTTATAAGTGCTAGTTGTGTTAAAGGTTTATAGTGTTTATTATAAATATACCTGTAATGAATAAGCATAGTTCTCATGTCAACAGGTTAGTTATACTTATGCTATCCAAGTAAGAGCTATTGAATCTTACTAGTATGAGTTCCATGTGATCACTAGAGGTCACATCTAACTCCAAGCTGTTCTAAGCATAGGGTATGTAAACTAAAGCCCAGTGATACCTTGTTTATTAACATAGTATGAACACCATATAAAGTAACCACATAAAGCCCAGTTATAAAAGCATTGAATCCGTATGTATCAGTATAATGAAGTTCCAAGTTAGTCTGATTCCCTATGTTACAGTATTATAATATCATAAGCTTACAAGATGTATGTCACAAGTAATAGCTTAATATGCATGATGTTTTTTATTAGCCTAATAAGCATAGTATTATCACCATTTCATTACTTGAATCAGAGCTGTAATCATACAAACAGCTTAGTTTACTCTCTACTAATAGGGCCTTTCTGTAATGTTACGTATTTGGTATAATGAACGTTACCGGGACGGGGCTTACATATACGGAACACAGGGGTCCTACAGCACCAGCACATAGGTGAGGTGTTCCTTTCATCACAGCTTCCATTGCCTGCAATCTATGTTTTCTTGGGACCACTTCATCTATGTACATTATGAACTCTAGTACTTAAGCAGAACGGTTTCGGACAAGGTGCTACGATACAGACCCATCCCCATTTTGGTGTTGGAACCCATAGCTGCTGGCATCGTCGGACGAGGGGAGAGGTTTGAATGCTCTTTAACCTACCCTATCATTTGAATCCTGACTAGACCGCCTTCTGAAAACTCATTATTTTGTGGAGGGAGCCGCTTTGATAACCTCACCTCGTTATATTCTAAGCTGCTACTCAATGCGGTCGATCCCAAGAGTCAAGGTGTTGATCACTCGATGTCGGTAGGGGGGATCCTGCTGGTAGGAGATGCCGGGTTTCAGTCCAGTGGTCGCCGAGGTTAAGAACAAGTTGATGTCGAAGAAGCAGCACGAGTAACTGGATTGAATTATATACTTTGTGAAATTTTAGAGTCTGGGGCAGGTGGCGTGGCCTTGCCCTTGGAGTAAAAGGGGCAAGCATCATTCCGAGAACCTTAGGAACGTTAGTGGATTCCCTACCCTAGTTTCAATCATCAGAAGGGAAAATCCAAAGGCATAGAGATAAGGTCCCCTTGGCAAATAGCACAGACCGGGGAAGTGTTCTGGACAGGCTTTCAACCTGCCTTTTTCCTAGAGTGGTTAAGTGTTACATTATTTAGGGTACCTTGTTAAGGAGATAGCATGCCCCTTATGTAGCACGTATACCTTCACAATGCACGTATCTCTTTAGTGAACCTGATGTGAACCAAACTTCTCATTGTTGGGTTTGATTATTTCTTACATCCCTATCTTCACAGTTAGCTTCACTGCACATCCCTTTGGTGAACTTGACGTAAACATATATGCTCTTCACTTTCTTTCTTTGTTCTTCCAGTCATTATACATTATATATGTAATTATGCAATTGTGATAGATCGATTTTGTTCATTTTGATTTACTTCTTTATTGGGTGGGCTCCGATAGGCCAATTAACATGTAAGGGTTGGCCTGTTCCTTAGGGATAATCAGGTTTTGAGCATGATGTATCAAAGTAACTGTAGAAGGAATGCAACCATAAGTGGGCTAGGAAGTTCCTGGTGTCAATATGGTAGCATGGAATGGACCAGTAGAAGCACTTATGTGTGATGAGCTAAGAGTAACATGAGCCGGAGGAGGCTGTGTGGAGGTAGAGGCTTATTGGGTTTTGAGGTTCTAAGCTAGTAAGGAGGCTACATAAGTAATAGATTGCTTGGAAGACTCGGTAGAAGTGGTCACATCCTAAGAAGGTGGCAAGTTAACTAGAGCATGGATAGGCTAGCGAGGGTTAAGTACCTGACGAGCCATCTCTCTAAGCAGGGTATAATAAAACATGTACTAAAGTAAGGCGGAGGGATCAACATGCTAGGTATCATACTAAACTACCTATAATACATGCAGAGGTAGGGTTTGAAGGTCGAGCATGATGGAAGTCAATTGGGTAGGTTCCACACTAATATCCTCTTATCACGAGCTAGTTAGATAATCTTTATTAGGAACATGGGTGGAATGGAAGACTTATAGGTTTTCATCGAGATGATCCTTAGTATAAAGTACTATAGTGGTCCATAACAAATGAACTGAGATGGGTGGAGGTAGATGTAGTCCCATTCGACGTGTGTGGGGTCATCTTGGGAAGCCCATACCTCTATGTGAGAGATGCCATTTTCAGGAGAAGGGCAAACCAATAGTGGCTTGTCAAAGACGGGAAGGAATTCACCATAAGTGCACACAAAGACAAGGCTAAGCTATCTTTAATCAGTGATCACCATGCAAGGAGAATAATTGGCAGTACAAAGAAATTGATATTGCTATTCTTAAAACAAAGAAAGCAGCAAGGAGAGGGCAGTGAAGTGGGTCTAATCTCTTGCTATGGAACTTCATGCATGGACAAGGAATCAATATCTACCTACTATGCCAAGGGGACTATTAGAAGGGTACTAAATAGGACTAAAGACGGCTATTGGAATGGCCAAGTTATACTAGATCTAGATCTTTAGATCGGTAGAGAAGAGAGTAAAGAAGTGAAACGTAGAGATGCGAGTATCATATGTCTAGACGAGTATAATATGTATATAGCGATCACGTATAACTCCTTCCTGGACACTAACAACTAACTGAGTATAGGGGTTGTAGAGCACTGGACCTTATAGCAGCACTGACTACTTGGCACCGACCAGAGTAGTTTATTCATGCATCGACCGGAGCTTCTAGGCAATGAGTATCAAGCCCATCCTGGTAGCCCAACTGCCCCATAAGGTCTCCGGCCATAGAGTGAAAGAGAAGAAGCTAGTCCCCCTTCCTTTCCTTCTTAATTCATGGAACTTAAAAAGGCAAGTAGTAAAGCAAGTAGAAAGGCAAGTTTCTTGACTGGGGACCAACCGGAAGTTTTTATAGATGGAAACTACAGCCTTTAGAGCTAGTACTGATTGCCTAGTACTTATTGCTAAGACCTACCCCGGAAGGAGTCCATAGTGAGATTGGCAGACTAAAAAACCTATGGTGCCTGGGCCGAACCTGGTACTAGCCCAGCTCGAGTATCCCATCTGAGTAACCAAGTGGAGTAGCCAAGTATAGTGGCCAAGGAGAGTAGTATCCAAGCCCACCCAATAAATCCATTCAAGTTGTGTATTTAGAGAATGGGTTCTAATGAAAATGATTTTCACTACTATATGCCAGTTCATATGTTGAAACAAACACTTCTATATGCCAGTACCTTATGTATTAAGTCCACGTTCAACCAACAAGCATGAAGCTGCTGCATGGACTGCCCTATAGGTTTCACTGGCTAGAACTACTAGAACGGCAAGAGGTTTATTTCACTCTACTTAACTTAGTTGAGCAATGACTTTCTGGCTCTGCCTGTCTATGATTGATTTTCTATCGGAAATTTAGATGTTTCCAGCCCCTTATTCCAGCAGCCCAGATATGAACTGGCAATTGGAAGTATGGCGACAACAGGCTATGACCTACCTTTTGCTTGCCATCTTAGCTGTAGGTTCCATGCTCCCGGGTCTATAACGGTATCCACTTGCTGATGAAGAGGGAAAGTCATCATACTGCCCAACATACTACAATGTCTTAATAATGAAAGCATCCTGAATAACCTTCCTTACATGGGGAATTATTCAGGAATCAAAAAACAAATGGGAAAAGTTCAACAACGTATATATGCGAGTTTGGTCGAGCCTCTCAATCGACAACAGGGCTCCTAAGGTTGGTTCATGAAATGGCAATGTTCAGAAAAAAGAATCTACATTTATCAGATTTGTATGACCTATACCGGTATTATATCCTGTTACTTACAATGAATGGACAAGTTGAATATACCTGGACAATCCAATAGAGGTATCGACTACGCGATATAGGCCTGGACATGGAGGTATGGAACCTGATGAGGAGGTCTGGACACTGGAAGTCTGCAACTTGAGGTCTGGACCATTGTCAACCACAGGGAATTACTACCTGATGTGATACACGGGCTATTGACCGGATAACAATGACCTCCTGAGCACTTACTTATGGAGGAAGACGTACCTACCTACCTACCTGGGCTCTTCTTACTACTCCCGGGATGAAAGTGCAAGAAAGTAAAAGAGCTATACCCCTTCTTACTGCTTAGGTCTGGTCCTATTTAGAACTAGAGTTTCTCTGGTGCATTCCAATATAGTAGCTTAATGTGTATGTGTGTGTCTGGATGCAGTAATAGCTCCATGTAGCCTATGTAGTAAACCTTACGTAAAGCCTCCTTCACTTGTTGTATGGGAATATGGAATTGGGATCAAAACAATGGACAAGGTAAACGTATCCATGGGCGATATCGTAATTAATAGGTTGAGTGAGTGTTGTAGTAGGTCCACCTGCTATGGCGAGGTCTGCAGGTTAGGTTTCCCAGATAAGAGGTGTCTTCTCCTTATTTCAAAGGACACAACATATTCTTTCTTTTCTATGTGATCCACCTAACATGGCTACATCATCCGTCCATTGGCTCTTGAGCTCCTAACCTAAAATATGTTGGCTGTTTTCCTTAGTCCCGCCCACTCCCAACTATGTGTTCGATAAATAGAATCAATCAGTGTATAGTCCTCGCCCCAAACTAAGGCTGTAGTCCGTCCGGTCAGTGAAAGGTTTATATAAAGTATCTGTAGTAACGGTGTTCCATCAGTGTCAAGGGGTATTAGTGAAGGGGGACAGGGTAAATCATACGGGGGTAAGCGCGAATGATAATGCGTGGATGCATGGCGTGGATGGGGGAGTGCGATATAATAATGTGGGCTGTCGATGGGGACGAAAGCAGCGGGTAATGATGGGGCCTTTTGGGGACCTTGAATGGGAAGCTATTGGGCTTTGAGATGAGTATTTGATTGGGAAAAGAGATGTGTATGATCGGTACGTGATATGAAATGAAAGTGGAAATGAAAGCTAAGCATTGAGTGCCCCAACACTTGGATCGACACCGGCATCTTACACCCACCCGGTCATGGAGTGGATCAACTACTGGCATCGAAACCTGGGATTGCCTTCTGGAATTGAGTACCGGAATTAGAACCTGACATTGACTATTGTCTATTGGCTGATTGGCAGTGACTGTGTGAGGAATGAGATAGGATATAAGTTCACAGACATCAAAAAAATCCATTGAAAAAAATCCATTGATCGTTTCCCGAACAGAAAGGAATAATCCATTGACACTTGGCAACAAGTAGCATCATCGAGTAGCGGGATCGAGTGAATTGACAACAGGCATTTACTAGTAGATTTAGTGGCAGCATTTCCTATTGGGCTAAACTACCGGCATCGCCACCTGCCTGGGATCAACTATTGTGATAAAGTACCAGGATTGATTGGAATTCTTTATCATGCATAAACCCGTATGACTTTATTGAAATGCCCAAACGACGTAAAAGGGCATTTGCGTGCGATCTATGACTATTTTCACCCCCTTAAGGTGGGCCTTGCTGGGCCTTGCTGGGCCTTGCTGGGCCTTGCTGGGCCTTGCTGGGCCGTGCTGGGTTTTGTTCAGTCGGGTCAGTGTGGTTGTGTTTACCTTACTGGGTGGCTGGGTGGGTTTACCAGAAACTTTCTGTATATATAAGTTATTTCTTTAACTATAAGTTATCCGATCTGAATAAAATAGAAAATAATGGCTCTCGTTCCTACTCTACTCTTGTTCCCATCAGCCTCTACCTTTGCCCCTGCTTCTGGTGGGTAAACAACTGGAACCGGGATTGGAGGATCGTTAATGGGTACTATTGGATCTAAATAAACTGGATCAATGGATTCCGGCACTGGCTTTGGAACTGCTACTGAAATTGCTTCAGCTGAAACGGGCTCTGGAACCTAAGCAACTAGCTATCGAATTGGCTATCGAACGAACTCAGATGCTAGGGCCTACTACATGACCTATATACATAACATGAATCGACCAGCCAGTGACATAACCCGCAGTAGATCCTTTTGACCGAGCCCCAGTGACAGAGTCTTTAGGCGCAGATTCAACGGCAAAGGAATAAGCAGCTATCGTTTCACTATCAGTTTCCTTTGTTTATATAAAAGCCATGTCACCTGCGGCTAAGGCACGGGAGGCACCAGCGCAAGCAGCGGAAACACAGACAAAAAATGGGCATAGGTAGCAAGGGCAAAGGTAGTTCGAAAGCCAATGGCAGTAACAGATCCAAATGAAGTGCTCGCGGTTTGAGTTCCAAGCCTGTTCCTGCTCTGGGTGAAGGTTCGTTCTTCATTGACCTTCATCACAGAGGGGGGATGGGAATGGTGGCGGCCCTCTCACTCGTTTCTTTCCGGTTCTTTTTTCAGATCGCCCGATACCTCTCCCGTTGGTCGAGAGTTCGCTTGCTCACCCTCACCCTCACCCTCACCCTACCGGGCCTACCGGGCCTATCCTCGCACGTTACCTCACCCATATGAATCGGTGAGTCGATGGCGGCCTTTAGTCGAGAGTTCGGCAGGCTCACCCTCACCATATGAATAGTGAGCCCCCTAACGGGTCCTCCGGGTCCTTTTTCTTGTTGGAAACCATTTCGACAGATTTGCGGGCTATTTTGACGAAGCCCCTCGCTAAGGGGAAGTTTGAGATGCTAAGGGTCTAATATGGGGTATGGAGTGTGGCTTTGTGTTAGTATGAATTCTTCGTCGAAGTGTACGAAAAGAACCACTTTAGCTACGCATAACTAATAGCCCTAACAACAATAATGGCTGCAAAACATCTTCAGATCTGCAATTAGTAGTTAAAGTGCTGCAACAAACAGATTTATAAATGGAAAGACATTAAGCAGTAAAGTAAAGAGTTTGCTCCATGCATCCAACAGACAAGACAAGAACACGATTTTTGAATGAATTTTTATATTACAGGGCACCTGGGAGGAAACAAGAAGGTGTATCCACATCTCCTCAATGGGATGGGTTCTTTGTAGTCCTCAGCACTTCAGATCTAAGCTTTCTCTCTCTTGTAGATGTAGAAAACCCAATGCAGAAAGTAGAGCTCAATGGGAGCAAATGGTAGAAATGAGACCAAGTGTATAGATCCAGAGTGATCTAGTAGGCAACAAAAGGTGAAGAATGATGGGGAAAACCCTCCTATTTATAACAAAATATTGGGTCATTCTAGATCTTGGTGCATGATTAAAATAATGTTAATCAAATCTAGATCCACCTCTACGGAATATTTTATTATTATTTGTTGGAGGGAAAGGGTGTTTGACTTGGGTCAAATCTCTTGATTAGTGAAGAATAAATAAATAAATGATTTATTTATCTTTTTAAGGAAGTGGTTGGGATATAATCAAATAAATAATGATTTATTTGATTAATGGTGGTTGATTTGGTCATATTTAACAAGGAATATTATTAAATAATTATTCTTAGAAAATAATAAGATAACTATGGGTTTATCTCATTAATTTCTTTGTTTTTTGGTTAAACATGACTGGGAATAATAATTAAATTATGGTTTAATTAATTATTCCATGAGGAAAATCAAACAAATATAGGTTTGTTTAATATTTCCTTTTGGGGTTTCCTATTTTAACATAGTGAAAGCAGTTTTACTTAGGGTAAAACTGGTCTTACATGGTGTACTTGGATCCATCTAATGATAAAAGGTTAGATGACCAAAAAATGGTGTAACAGATTGCCCCCCAGCGTGCGAGTGTCAGGAGCAAATCGTATGACCGAAGTACGTTGTAAGAATACAATCACTAGACAACAAAAGGGTATGTCAGAGAGAGAAATATGAGGTAGATAGTGTGCTGAAGGACTAGACCCCGAGGAGACGAGACTCGCAGGTGCAACAAGTCTCTGTTATGAGAGGGTACCTGTGCTGAA
Organism: Pinus albicaulis; assembly: GCA_034641835.2. Taxonomy (NCBI): domain Eukaryota; kingdom Viridiplantae; phylum Streptophyta; class Pinopsida; order Pinales; family Pinaceae; genus Pinus; species Pinus albicaulis. Next base: position 1,044,374,692 of record CM076577.1, on the reverse strand, counting down.
GGCGGCGGGGGAGGCATACCTATGCCCGCCGTGACAAAGTACAAAAGAATAGTGTGTCCAGTGAACAAGGGACCGAACCATAGAGTACAGCTGGCATAATCAAGAGCCAGATAAAAATACAATGAATAGTCTCACATACATGCCGTGCCTGGGATAACAGCCAGGACTAGTACAATATCATCTGAGTACATGAGATAAATACAACCCAAATGCCCCCTGTAAATGGGGAAGGGCTCACAAAATCTGACTGATACATGCAAATCGAAGAGGTGCTGCAAGTGGCTAAGGCCAACATCATCAAAATCTGGAGCTGCATCGAAGGCTGCAAAGAAGAGGTCATCCGGGCATGTGGGGGGCTACCTGCAGGGCCACCCCCTCATGAGGGTTGAGACATCTCACACACACCTGGGGAATCATCAAGAGCTGCTGCTGGATCACTGGCCCGTCAAGTATATGAATCTCGATCATGCTGAACAGGAGCTGGAGAGACAATCAAGCCAAGGGGAATGAGAGACCCCCTTGCCCAATCCGAGGCGCTGAACAAGAGTGGAAGCTGGAACCAAGGTACACTGCCCTCTAGACCTGGCTCCTGGAATAAATGTGTTGATGTCGACAGAAGATTGTCTGCCATAGGTGAGGCAATGAGAGATCCTCAACTAAGGCACGAGAGAAAACAGGAGAGCGACGGACAGACTGACACTAATGACGATAGTGGAAATGGGAAGGACTGAGTAGCGAATGGACGAATTCCCTTGTTAGAGCATAAAGGCATGGATGACATGGCAGCCACTGACACAAGATCATAAGGGATAGGGGACAGTGAGACTGAAGGTCAAAATGTGCGACACAAGAGAGAGACCAAGCAATGAAGGGTGGAGGGCTATAGTGGGGTGCAAAGGGACGTGGTATAGACTCCATGGATGCAATGATGACTCAACTTGGATGCTCTAAACAAGGGCGACTCGATGGTGCTGCCACACAGTAAAGGCCCCAATGGGGGACCATGGAAGCATGAGTACAAGGTGGGAACTCATGACGAAAATCGACACGAACATGGACAAGTAAGGGAGCAATATGGTGCCCCAAGTACAAGTGTCGTAAGTGAGGAAATTCGATTTGAAGGAGAGGTGAAGTGATCCTTCTTGGACAAAATAGCTCCTGGCGAAGGATGAAAGTACAAAAAAGATGCTGGCTATCTAAAAGAACCTAAAACATGCATCTCAAAAGGGAAATGCTAAGGGTAATAGTTCTTAAGATAGAGTGCATTGCGAGGATTAGGAAGAGGATTGCCTTTGAAGTCCTCTAAAAGGTATGCCCCCTTACCAAGACCCTTACTGATGACGTAAGGGCCTAGCCATAATGAGTTGAACTTCCCGTGACCAAGGACATCATGGGCTTGGTCACATACTAGAACCAGGTCGCCTTTGAGGCTAGACTTTTCGGTCATATTGAGCTTTGGTGCGTTTCTTGGCCGCTTCTATGGTTTGCAATGCAACACGACGGTCTTCAGAGGCACGCTCAGGCATGATAAGTCGTTGTTCTAGAGGTTGGGTGTCAGGGAAAAGTTCAACAGCCAGATGAAGGGAAGGGATGTCACACTCGATTGGTACGACAGCCTCCTCTCCAAAAACGAGGTGAGGAGGGTTATGGTTGAGGGGCATAGGTGCCCCCGAGCATGGTGTGGTCATGCCGAAATGTATTTAGAAAAAAGGGGAATGTAAACACATTTAAATGATGTGGTGTGCCATTTGTTCTCGTTATGGTTATGCAGTGTGAGAAAGGAAATGGAGGATTACCAATCTCTTTTGGTACTGCATATAGGGATCAAATGGAATTTAAGTTTCCGAGTTGGCATACCTGGTGTCACTATCCCAAAAAGAGGATTTGGAGATAATGAACTGATGCTCTCATAGAAAAGCTATAGGTTGGTCAACCATAATGTCTAAGAGACTGGGTTGCTGATGTAAGATGAGGGAATGATAAGGGGTATCATCCCTAGAGTGATCTGAAGTGATATGGGACTCTAGAGGTTCTTCTAAATGTGGAAGAATACTGGGACTAAAGTCAACACGACCAGATACACTAGGAGAGTGGTGGAGAATTGCTTCTCTTGGTCTCTCAAATGTGGGTGCCCCCTTACCCAAAAATTGGGTTTCAATGTAATGGCCACAAGGTGGATGTGGTATGAACAACTGGGTTCGATGTAAGGGGGAATAGATAACGTCAGGGGTGGGGATTTTTTCCATAATGTCGTCATCGCGATAGAAGACGGGGTGACTGGTGGAAGAAAGACCACCTGACGTGGTGAAGTGACCTGAATCATCATCATGAGAAGAGAGGTTCACATGCGCATCGTCACAAGGGGTGACCGAAGAGTAAGTAGATAAAGGATCTACCGATGTTGAGCCCAAGATGATCGCTGAAGGAAGGACAAGCGAAACAACAGGGGAGGATTCAGATGGAATGTTCCCCGAGGGTCTCATGGATGATGATAGGTAAAAAATACTGGACGAAGGCTCCATCATCTCGACATCAGGAGGGGGAATGTCAATGGGAGCAGTTGTATCTGGTAGTTCTGCTGAAGCAGAATGCGCAAATAGGGGAGAGGTGGACTCATTGCGCTTGGCCTCGAATTGGTGGACCGCGGCGATAGAGGTGCGGAAGTCCTGGAGGCGGGGACAAAGATGGGTGTAATGGCCATGGAGATCACACAAAGCACATGGGTGGTTGGTGTGAACAGTCTTGGGGTTCTTGGCCGCGGTCATGGAAGGAACAGAGGCTTCTGGGACCGCGGGCTCAGGGAACGTGACATTAACCATGGGCTTGGGATGAAGCAATGCAGGATAGGTATGGGAGGCGTGACCGAAAACATCACACAAAGCACACTGGATGGTATGCTTTGGAGGCTGAGGAGGAGCAGGGTTTTTCGGGGAAGCCTTGTCCTTTGGTGCCCTCTTGCGAGCTTTGCCCTTCTTACCCGAAGCGGTCGCAACAGGAGGTGGTTCCTGTTGAGATGACTGAGGCACTGATGCAGCGGGAGAAGGCATGGAGGCCGGTTGAACCGGGGTCAACGCAATATAAGGTTTGGGTTGACCAGGCAAGGTGGGGGCTGGAGGATCAAGGTACCAAACGGGAATCCCAAGGGTCAAGTTAGGAAGAGAGAGGGTGGCCATGACCGGCACCGTGTACACTCTCGGTGGGGGAGCTAGGAAAGGTATCTGACCAGAGGGGTAATGGCCAGGTGGGACGGCTCCTAAATGGCTAAGGCCTGGAGGAACCGTGCCAGGGGGATAAAGGGGCTCATGACTACCAACTGCAGGTGAAGGGCTAGGAGCAGGTTGCAGAGGGCAAGGTTGCTGACTAGCCGAAGCAGGTTGCTTGAGAGCAGCCCAAGACGATTGCATCATGCAAACATTCGATGAGCTGGGGTCAGAGATAGGAGGAGGGGGGAGACTAGGAAAAGTTCCAAGCAGGGAGGAATCCTTGTAAACGCCGGGGGAGACACTGGTCAAGGAGTCGACGGTTTTCTTGTTGGCTACAGAAGAGATGGTTGTCTCAGGTGAGGACTGAGATTTTGGCTCATGATATGTCAACTGGTCAATGGTGACTATCTTTCCATTATGGGGGAAAGACATCTTGCGGAAAACCGCGGATGGGACAGCAGACATAGCATATGTGTAGCTTCGCCCCAATAGAATGTTGTAGTCTAGCGGGGCGTCTATGACTTCGACGTCAATGCAAACAGTCTTACCGGCGAGGGTGATAGGACAATTACGAAACAAGCCAATGGGCTGGGAGGCATGGCCGTCCCACGCTCGAAGGGTGATCGTGGAAGGGGCCAACTCAGGGGATCCGAGTTGCTTCCAAACCGAAGCGGACATCACGCAGGTGGATGCCCCCTCATCAATTATACACCGGGAAACGTTGGCGTTCCAGATTTTGACTGGGATTTGGAAGGCGACGGAAGGAGGAAGAGGAGGGTGGTCCGATTGAGTGGCGTCGAAAATAATCATTTGGTTATCAGCAGGATCTACAGCGCCCACGGCAGATAGTAGAGCCTTCTTTTGGGAAGGGCACGACTGGAGGAGTTCCAGTGTGGAAATGGCAGCAGGAGATTGCGCCAAATCATCTACTATGCTATACGAATGAGCGGCTCGACCGGAAGCAGCGTTGCGACGTAATGGTCCCTTAGGAATCTTGGTATGAATCTCAACTTTGGGTTGAGGGATATGTAAGGGACCACTCGGTGTCGAAAGAGGCTCTGTAGAACCTGAAGAAGGAGGCTCGGGGGCAGACTGAGCGAGAGGCTTGGGGTACTGGCGGGACCGAGTTTGAAGGTTAAGGTCGACGGGTAGAGGTGGATCAGAGTTCATCATGAGGATCTGGTAATGGGAGGAACCAGAAGGGGAAGGTGAAGTGGCCACCCGTCCGTCAGGTGGTTGGGTAGCCATGAATCCCTGCGGTGCGTCCACCTGCTCTTGAGGGGGCGATGACTGCTGTTGTAGGGGTTGGGGAGGCAAGGGAGGCGAAAGTGCATATGCTGGAGGAGCTGGCGCACTAGGCTGCGGATAAGGGTAATGGTTAGGTTGGGAAACATTGAGGTACGCAGGAGGTTGGGCGAAAGGATGAGGCGTGCCGAATCCTGGATGCGTGCTACCGGGAGGGGGAGAAGTGCAGGAAGTGGTGCCCCCTCCCCCAGGAAAACCATAGCTCATGAGAGGTTGAGCGGAGGGATGAGAGATAGATCCAATGATACTGCCGGCGGCATGAGGTGCCCCCAGTGTATGGGCATCACCGGGTCGGGGAAGATCAGGTAGGACAGTAGGATCATAACCTGTCTGAGCGTAGATCAGGTCATATTTTAACGCCATTTGGAGGGCATCTTCTTCGGTTTGAGGAAAATGTGATGCTACATCTTTCCCGATAGGGGACAAGAGAGATCTAAGGAACCAGTCCATGTAGACACGGTCTTCGAAGGGAGGAGATTGACATAGGCTCCGTCTTCTTCGCCATTCCTGGACATGGGTAGAAAGGCGGGTCGAAGAGGTTTGCTTGAAGGAAGTCAAGAGTTCGATACCAGTGTCATAACGAAGGGGAAGCTGGAAGTAAGATAAAAAAGCCCGGGCAAGAGTTGCAAAGGTGGTATTGGAGGAAGTGGGTTGATCAACATACCACTTAGAAGCTTCGCCTGTAAGTGTGCGTTGGAACAATCGAAGACGAACAGAGTCATCAGTAATGGAGGTAGATGAACACCACATGTGGAAAGATCGAACATGATTTGAAGGATCTTCTCCAGCACGACCTTCAAACTTTGGGATGTCGGAAGGGAGCTTTGTCGCCATAGCAGGCCAACTAGCGTCATGATGTATAGGGTCGTTTATCAACCGGTCCAAATCTGGGAGGCTGAGGCCTGCCAAGAAGGGGAGCAAGGGTGTAGGCGAGGTAGTTCCCGTGGTGGTTCCGCTAGTAGTAGTTCCGGCATTAGGGCCAGGAGCTCCACTAGCGTTAGGCCCTGGACCAGACATAGTGAAGGTGACAGGGGGAGAACCTAGGAGGAAAAGGAGAACCCAAAGAATTAGAAGAGGAGTCGGAGGAGGACTGGCTCGAACGACGGCGATGCGGAGCAGGTCGATCAACCGGAAACTGAGGGTGAAGGCCAAGAAGTCTCCGGGAAAGGCGCCTTGGGGGCGCAATGATGACAGGAAGAAGGAAACCGACAAGGGCAGAAAGGGACAGAATCAAGTAAGGTCAAGGGCAGATAAGGTGCAGTGACAATTTATTTTAGAGTCTTTGCCGGGCGGTGTTAACCAGGCGCTTCTTCACTTAGGGTCAGTGTGTGGCGTGCGTTAATTTTAATTTTTAAACCCTTTCCGTTGTTGAGAGCAAGAAAAAGTGTGCTGCGTAGCTGAAAATAAACCTACAGAGAACAGAAAATAATGCTGAAATAACAGAAAAATAACAGCTACGTATGAATCTATCTAACCCAAGAAGGTGGGTCTCTCACAACTATGCTGAAAAGAAAGGGAAAAACTATGTAAAACACACATAAAGGGAGCTCAACAGATCTAGGGTCAAAAGGGACAGAGATCTGGAGGATAAAGCTGCAGGCAAGAGGTGCAGATCACAGCCAAGAGACAGAGGCAAGGTGGCTGGAAAAAGGGAAGGAAATCAGCAAAAACCAGAGGGGGTGAGGCGGAGGCCGTCAAAAGGAGGTCCAAACAAAACGACAAGAGGTGATTTGAAAGGAAAAGAGGCTGATTTCAATGGATCTGAAAGGGAGGTAACAGATCTGAAAAAGAGGGGGCTGAAGCTCTGAAACCGACGGCTGAAACAGCTAAAACTCTTCCACAAAAAGTGGAGGGTACTAAAGCCCTAAGGGGCTGGGTTCCCACTTAGATGAGTAAAAACATATCAGATCTTGGTCAAGGCGGGCTGAGACAGAGGCTGGAAAACCCTGGCAGAGGCTGCAGCAGAACCCAGAAAAATTACAGAAAAAATGCTGGAAAAAAGGCAGGTCGCAGGTTCTGACCTGATCTGAGTTGAGGTCGCAGGAAACAGGCCAAAAGGTGCGTCCAGGTCGCAGGTTTTGGGCCAAAAGGTGCGACCCCCCGTTCCGGCTGTTTCGGCGGCAGATTTTCTGAAAAATTGCCGTCTCAGGTGCGGCTGGTGTCGCTTACCTGCGCAATAGGGCCAGAAACACACGGAAGTTAGAAATTTTAGGTTTTTAGGGTTTTATGTGAGAAAAATGAAATAAAAAGAGGAAAATTAAGCAGCTGAAAAGAAGCCCTAGGGCCTGAAGTAGCTGGATATGCAGGAATATGAAAAACGACAGCGGTCGTAATTTAAAACCCGTGTGGAGTCACCATTTGTTAGTATGAATTCTTTGTCGAAGCGTACGAAAAAGAACCACTTTAGCTACGCATAACTAATAGCCCTAACAACAATAATGGCTGCAAAACATCTTCAGATCTGCAATTAGTAGTTAAAGTGCTGCAACAAACAGATCTATAAATGAAAAGACATTAAGCAGTAAAGTAAAGAGTTTGCTCCATGCATCCAACAGACAAGACAAGAACACGATTTTCGAATGAATTTTTATATTACAGGGCACCTGGGAGGAAACAAGAAGGTGTATCCAGGTCTCCTCAATGGGATGGGTTCTTTGTAGTCCTCAGCACTTCAGATCTAAGCTTTCTCTCTCTTGTAGATGTAGAAAACCCAATGTAGAAGATAGAGCTCAATGGGAGAAAATGGTAGAAATGAGACCAAGTGTATAGATCCAGAGTGATCTAATAGGCAACAAAAGGTGAGGAATGATGGGGAAGAACCCTCCTATTTATAACAAAATATTGGGTCATTCTAGATCTTGGTGCATGATTAAAATAATGTTAACCAATTCTAGATCCACCTTTATGGAATATTTTATTATATTTGTTGGAGGGAAAGGGTGTTTGACTTGGTCAAATCCCTTGATTAGTGAAAAATAAATAAATAAATGATTTATTTATCTTTTTAAGGAAGTGGTTGGGAGATAATCAAATAAATAATGATTTATTTGATTAATGATGAGTGATTTGGTCATATTTAACAAGGAATATTATCTAAATAAGATTTAAATAATTATTCCTAGAAAATAATTAGATAACTAAGGGTTTATCTCATTAATTTCTTTGTTTTTGGGTTAAACATGACTGGGAATAATAATTAAATTATGGTTTAATTAATTATTCCATGAGGAAAATCAAAAAAATATAGGTTTGTTTAATATTTCCTTTTGGGGTTTCCTATTTTAACATAGTGAAAGCAGTTTTACTTAGGGTAAAACTGGTCTTACATGGTGTAATTGGGTCCATCTAATGATAATAGGTTAGATGACCAAAAAATGGTGTAACAGATTGTGCTTATTTCCTTGGCCTTCGATCATCCATATTCATATATATTCATATTGCTATATTGATCTTTATATTGACAGGGGAAGGATTAGCTGCTATAAGGAAAGGAGTCCCCCCTCCGGAACCGTCCGCCATCCATAAGGTCCCACACTCGCGCCTTCGCACCCACCCACAGCTGCACTCACTCAATATTTGGCCACCTCCACTTATTCGGGGGAGGGGCTCTTATAGCAATGAACGGATATGAACGATTTCGATGAAGGCAGTTATTGAATGGAAGAGGCAGAGGCAAGAGGAGGGAAAGAACAAACCTCGTATCATTTCATAAAGTAACTAGAGAAGGACACTTATTTCCTTAATAGAAGACGTTCGGAATCGAACCGAAGCTTGCCGAGCCTGTTCTCCGTCTCTGGGTGGGCCTTATTCCATAAAGAGTAGAAAACTTTCGAGGAGCAGTGTCTCACCTCCTCTATGATGGCTCTGAGGGTGAGAATATGGTCGATGGTCTGGTATAATGGTACGAAGCCTGCCTAGACCTTGGCCTGAAGAAGTCCCTCATAAATTCTCTTTGATAGTATCCAATGGAGGGTAGTAGCATATAGTTTGGATAAAGTGTTACCCACCATGATAGTCCGCTAGTGATTCAGATCAGCACTAGACCCCGATTTGTGGATAAAGTGGATAGTATAGTGGGACCATGTAGGTGGGAATCCTAAGCAAACCACATGTTGAAATAGATCAGTGATATATTGGACTAATGGATGAATGCCATTATTTAGAAACTCTGCCTGAAAACCCTCATTTGTTGCTCTGTTGGTGTTCATGACCCATGTAACCTGTAAGAAATCTGAGTCCCAGAACATGTGATAATATGATGGGGAGGGTGAGATCATGAGGACTTCACTCTCCCACCGTGATCGCTAAGATGTTGGTTACCATCACAGAGTCTTTAGCTATAGAGATCCTTCTCGATGAGAAACTAGAGTATGACTAATGTGATAGGACCTATAGTGATGGACCACTTTATTACTCCCATTTCAACAATCTTATAGGAATCATAAGCATGACGTGTACTTTTGGTTACAAATGTGTGTATTAGTGTAGTGCATATTCAATAGAGATAATAAGAGACTACATTGACCCTAGAAAAGTAGTCAATGAATACATGCTTCATGTAGTAAAGTATTACTATACACTCGATGAAAAGAGTAAGGTCATGTGCAATAATGAATGAACTATCTAATGGCATAACACTAAGATCAAAGGAAAAAGATTTGGATTCCAATGGCACGGTTGTGGCTGAATTATATTCTTTATAAGTGGCCTAGTAGAGATGTGATAAACTGAAGTGTCTGAAGGTAGATCAGTTGATGGCAAAGATGATGCATGAGTAGCGGATGGTTGATACATACTGTAATTCAAAGAGTCTCATAGAGATGGGCACAAGTGTAGTAGATCTCATAGGGAGATGTTGCCCTTTGTATATGCAGAGTCAGTAGTGATAGAATATGGTTACATAGGCTATTCGAAAGCCGGACATGCAAGGGAGAACCGAGCAAGCCTTGTCACGACACTTCCTGTGTATGCCAACATGAAAACCGCCTTCGTTTACATTGAATTGTCAAATCGCGGGGCAGACCTGATATGGTCGAGCATAGCCCTTATATAGTTCTATCCCTGGGTGGATCGATGGGGCTCGCTTGCCAGCTTTGCTTGCCTACACATTGGCGGGTGGGTCGCAGGCTCGCCGTACTTGCTGACAGTGACCGCCCAACTTGAATTCACACCATTGCAAAGATGGGTCTTTATTTGGGACACGTCGATTTCAATTCCAATAGATTTATGGAGGCAATTTCCAATGCTCACATAGAGGAGCAAATTTCAGACTTACTTTTTGGGGTTGGGAAAATGTCGAAAAGACTTCAAATCGAACACCTTCGTCGCCATCCGAGGCCTTGTCAGCAGCAGCCATCAATCGACTCGGTCAAGGAGCAATGGGGAATAAAAAGGCCCGGTATCAAGCGTTCCTCCCGCCGGCCGCTCCATCCAGCCAGGTAAAAAGGGGTTGGTTTCAAAGCGACCACACGGACGAGCAAGTATACGAACCTACACAATAAATAATAGGGGTAGGACAAAACGATGAACTATGTGCTCTCCGAACCCCGAACCAATGAGCCAGCCAGGACCGGTAATCCCCCAATTATCTATTCTTCAAGGTAACCGTACGTAAAAAGATAGTGCAAGCATACAAGCATAATAGTCTTTGGGAGGAGCGGAACAAAGAAGGTGGTAGCTCCAAAAAAGAAAGGAAGGCAGCATACATATCTAGTAGGGGCAGGCAGCCTTTATATAGATAGGAGTAAGGCCGTTCTATCTACATCCATCTAGAGAGAGTTGGGTTAAGGAACGAAGAGTGGGCTATCCTAAGGAAGGCAAGACCCCGCCTGAACCATAGATAGAGAGTGAGTTCGCCGAATCTGAAAGATTAGATAAGTCCCGTCCCTCTGCCTGCCTTTCGGATGCTCTCTCCCAACAAGTCGAGTACAGGTCGAGTCAGATCGAGTCTATTAGTTCACGTATTACTCTAAGACCCGATAGAAGAGTTGCCGGGGTAGAGCGGGGAGAGGAGAGTCTAAACGGCAAAAGGATATTTGAGTGGTGAAAACCTTTCAACAGGGGTGATCTCAAGATCGAGTGAAGGAGGTCTTGTCTATTCTCTTTGGCCAGTAAGGAGGGACGGGCGGGGGAAAGCATTTCACCAACTTCATCATCGGACATTGAACCTACTGAAAAGCAGTTAACCATTGCTTTCTCTATCTACGTTCACCCGAGTAGTATTATCAAGTTTGGGCAGTCGAGCTTGGTTGGCCATCCATTCATTCATTGCTGGAAAGTTGATGAGTGCTTTCCATTTAAGCTCTCTCCCTATCTAGCAAGAAGAGTGATCGTTATTAAATACAACATAATGTCAGTTGAGTGCTTCAATGACAGACACCACCTATTCCAGACGTATTAGGCTTTTTTCGCTATATGGACGATTCGAGCAACTCAAGCGGGTCTATATGAGAAAGACTATGCCGGCGGCAACTATATTCAATAAAACGGGGATAGGGCCTTCTGGACTTGACCTTGAAAGACCAAGTTTTTCTTTTTCCCCAATTAATAAGGAAAGAATCGACTCGACCTCCGTTGGATCGCCCTTTCCAGTTGGACTTTACCTCCTGAACCCCTTCTGAAATGGTAAGGCGATCACTCGACCCAACGAACTCTTCTTGGGCTTGATATAACTCAACCTTTGTTGCCGGGAGGGAGGGAAGATAAGGGACGGAGTCACTCACTGTTCATATGGTGAGGTTTTATTCATTCCGGAGAGACCTCGAATCGAGCGAGATAAACATCGATCAGACTAAACCCCGACTTTGAAACAGAGGGTAAGAAGCCAGATACCGGTCTAACGAAATGTGCCTAACTGAAAGAGGGATAAAGAAAAAAGAAACCCTTTTCTTTCAAAGGGGAAGTGCATTGAAGACCTAACCCATATTCAAGGTCATTGCAAAGATGAGGGACACCTATCCCCGCTAATACAAGACCTTTCCGCAGAGAGACCTCGGTTGAGCAACCCCGATCTTTCTTGTTGCTGGCCATTTTGACTTCCCATTCCATCGGCTTTCTAACGGCGGATGCGATTTCGACTAAGTAGAAACCGGCAGGTCGAGATCTTGAAGCTCGAAAAGTGCGTTCAGTTGTTTCATGCCTTTTTCATCATTTGGGAGCTATATCCTCTAAAGAGTGCACTGAAGCCGCCCGCCTCGTTCCCGCGAGATCAAACCCTTATCCCGAATAATCTTTACCCGGCAACAAGGTCAAGAAGAGTTGGTGACCGGGCCGTCTTCCTGAAGAGGTAACCCCTTTCAAAGATATCCCGTTCGTCGAGATCTATTATTTTCGGGTAGATAACCTATCTGAGAGGTCAATGCATAAATGTGTCAACCTATCTCCAAGATCAGTGCTTCAATGACGGGCACTTACGAAAGAGAGGGAGGTCGAGATCTCTACAACCCGATGGAATGGCTCTGCCCATTTCCCATCCATCTATCTATCTATCTTTTCAACCTTTCCAATCGGCTTCAAACTACTGAATTCCGAACCCCCAAATCCTTGAGTTCAGATAGCGTTAGTCCTTCTTGAACAACGAACAAAAGGTGCGTTCTGACTCGCATGTAGCATTATGCGCGCAGCATCCACTGTGTTCAAAGAAGGGACCTATTGAACTGCACTTCGTTCCCTACTCAATAGTCTAGATCCCTGGCCTTTTGCCTTTGGAAGCGGCCGGAATAGAAATGGTCGGGTCAACCTATGGTGTATCAGTTGTTTCTATCCATAGCGCAGCACCGGGCATCTAGGTCATTCGTCAATAGGAAATAACCGCTAGAACATCTTCGTGCGAAAGCTTCCCATTTGCCAGTTGTTCCTGTTCCTGGGTGTTGATTGAAGCGACTCCAGCCCGTGTTTCGTTGCTTCGTTCTTCCCCCGAAATCGAGTTGAGGCTATTCTCTCTCTCCGGTTCCGACTTTGGAAAGGTTGGAAGATCTGGTAAAAGAAGGTGCTAGCTTCGTAGACGTAGATTGGTTTATCCCATGGTTCGATTCGCTCCGAAATAAGGTGATAGCCCTGTAGATCGCTCCCTTCCCATTGCTCACGTGAGTGGTCCTTCCCATGGTTCGATTCTTCCTATGGTCCTTCCCATTGTTGGAAGAAGCGGTCTGCCCGCCCCACCTATACACGATCGATTAGCCATGAGCAGGTCGAAGAGAGCTACAACATCCGAAGGGGGGCCGGTTCAAAAGGTAAGGGATTAGGGATGGGAATAGAGAAAAATAAGATTGGGAGGTGATAACACTTTTATATTATCTACGTATTAACAACCCCGTCACATTGATTTCTAAATTCAACATTGATAAGGGGATGCCCTTCTGGGCAAAGAGCTAGTTCCGCTGGTGAAGATCAATTGCATATAGAGCATGCATATCTATAGGTGCTAAGGCATGCGGTACGTGGGCATTCGAAATGTAGAATGGGTCCCGTGATTAATCCCAACCGAGTAAGCTAGGTGATAGAACTAAGCGATGACTAGCGGAGGGATTATAGGTATGGATGACTACGCGGGTTAACTACAGAAGGGGAGGTTGGGGTGCAGATGCGGGGTGCGTGGGCTGAGCATCTCAACTAAGCCAGGTATGGGTAACTAAGCTAGGTATGGGTGGGCATAAGTGAAGTAGAAGGTGGGATGCTCCCGAATGGGAAAAGGTTGAATGCGGTGGGGGATGGGAAATACCATGCACGTGCTAAGGACAGCCCAATCCATCACCAGGCATACATACATATTTATCCCACCCCAGCTGGGGTAGCAAATCCATTAGTTGTGGGAACATCTTCCGATTGAATGAACAAGGTTTACGATTCTGCCCCGTCCCCACTAACCAATATAGACCACAGAACAAATCTCACGTTTACTGGTCCACACGACTTCGGGCAAATAGAGCAGCTATAGCGGTATAACTCGGATCTAACGGAATAAGTTTGGGGGTTATGAGTGGGTGAAATGTAAAGCTACGGACGTATATGATACTTCTATACATAGTTTATGGGACCCTTTAGCGGTGATTCTCGATCCCGCCCGTCATCTTTAATTGAAAGCCAGCCCCCACTCACTCGAAAACCAGGAATGACCGCTAAGCCACCGAAGACGGAAGAGTTGCTATTTTGGTTTTTGCGGAATTGAAGTAACCCGAGCAATCAATGAGTTAGTGTTGGGAGGGAGGGGAGGAAGATAGAATAGGAGCAGCAACCACGAATGCCTTGTTCGCAAGCAGAACCAGAGAGATACGTTATGTGCTATAGTTCGGTGATGTACTGCTTCCGGGATCACTAAAGGTAATTCCTTATTACCGTTAGCATAATCTTGTGAGTTAAGGAGGATTGGATTGAGCAACCCATCTTTCTTCGGGAGTTACCTATCTTTCTTAAGGTCTTTTTTTTGCCCAATCTGAGTCTTGATACGCCTCGGAAGGGAGGGGGAAAGAATGGCTTTATTCTCTAACAAACATTGAAGGTTAGTAAGGCCGCTCTATTGCTAAATAGAGGATTCTGGTCAAGAGATCGCTGGATGGAAGGCTTCCAGAATAGATTCTCTTTGAATGTGAAGGTGAGCAGTGATCTCAGATCTTGGATTACGAAAAGCTTCCATTTAGATGTAATTACTGCAAGATTCACGGTCATTTGATCCGGGAATGCCCGTCTAGGGCTAAGGTAACCCTAAAGAGGAAAAGCCGCTGCTTCTCCTTCCACACTGGATCGACAAGTTTATGGTCCCTCTGAATCTGATTGCATGGGTATGGATCCAAAGGTTAGTGTGGGCAATAATCTTCCTGCAGCAGAATCACCAGAGCTGGATCCAAGGGTTAGTGTGGGCAATAATCTTCCTGCAGCAAATTCGCCAGATCCGGATCTAAGGGTTGAGAGTAGAGTGGAGGATTTGGAGGAACCTTGTGTAACTGCTCAGAAGGATATGCTTCTGTTTATCAGATCGGGGATAAGGATTGCAGGGTTTGACAGCCCTCTACTTCTCTAATATATATATATAAGGAAGGGGCAATAAATGAGAAGGGTGAATCAGGATCATATCTGTCTGTTATATAAGGGTTGGTTAGGATCATATCTGTAGGTAGGGATCGAGGAGCCTAGCCTACAGGCAGGCCGACCAAAGGGAAGGGAGAAGCTCGCAACCTTATTCATGCCACTTGGCATGATCGGGGAAAACGGGGTTCGAACCCGCGACTTCTGGCGTGACAGACCAGCACTCTAACCGACTGAGCTATTTCCCCCTTCCAGATTCGGTGTGAGTCGAAGGTTTCAAGCTACGCATCCTAGTAGCAAACGCCGGAGACCTACCTCGCGTAGAAGTACTTTGGGCGGCGTTTTTGAACTAAACAAGACACTTCGCGTTTCCACCCTCGCCCTCCCGATGGTATTTAGAGCGGCTCGTTTGCTCCTCGCCCCTCTTAGGACGTCCCTGGGGATCGTGCTGCTGGTCATGAATTATATACGTAATTACGCTTTAGCGAACAATGTTGCTATTATATATGTAATTATGCATTTCTGATTCTTTTCTTCGACAATGCATATATTATATATGTAATTATGCTTTAGCAGAAAATGCATATATTATATATGTAATTACGCTCTATCGAATCCAATCACCGTACTTCTCATTCGGGTTATGGATAGGGTAGGGGCCTAATGAGGTATCCCAAGAAAAGTACCCATCCCAAAAGAGTGTTCATTCAGTGTTCACCCATAGTATACTAGTGGGCCGGTATCGTATCCCATTTAGACTCCTTAGCCAAGAGTGTTCATTCGAGTGCCAATATTGTCTTCCATTTAGACTCCTTGAATAACAAGGTTCGACCGTAGTCACTCGGGCTCCAGAGCGATATCCGAGAAGTGCTTAGCTTCGTTCGAGGATTTAATATAGAGTAGTGTCATTCAGAATACTCCACTGGCCACTGGGATAGAGACTCTGATCATAAAGCCGGCACCTAGCTACGTCTTTAGGTAAAGAAGAAGCAATCGGTCAATAATCAGTCATAGCAGGGGACTTTGGACAAAAGGCACGGAGGTACAGAAAAAGATTGGCACAGAAAAGGATTGATGGGAAGTTCGACTTTCGGCGGGATACTCGACTGATTTGCCCGAGTGGAGAACAACGAACTAAACCCACCCTGGCCTGCCGAGATTGGATTGCGTTTCTCTATTGTATGTAACCAGTGAGCAGCATCAATGCATTATCCATGTTCTCAGATTGATTATAGGTTAGATTAGGGCTACTATGGTGGGCCTTATGGAAGCGGAATTGGTTTCAAGGTACCGCTCAGATCAAAGTGGCTGGATCACTCACCTCACTATCGATTAGGACCGGGACTTAGATTGGGTAGATATAATATATAGTAATGGATCCGGGCGAATAGGTGATGACTTTCGAACAGGCTATGGGTGCTACAGGCCCTGGAACCAGAAGTAATGCTAGCTTAGCGATTGGCCTTGTCTCCGGGCGAAGGAAAGCTAGGACCTCTGCCTAAGGATATACTGTGTTTGCCTCTGTTACCTCTGCTTGCTCTGTTCTTGGTGAATCAATGGGTTCAAGTCCATCAGCTTGGTAAACTGAATAAACGGACAGACAAAAAACTAGCTTTGGAACTGGATATGAATCTGCTTTATCTGAAAGGGATGTTGCAGGCTATTATTGAACTATTGCTAGGCGAGGTGAAAGTGGTGGAGAAGCTGGAACCGGATCCGCTAGTAGTGGTTATTTATCTGCCCCCGCTTTGTGGTGCTGCTGGTCGAGATGATGTATTTTTAGCAGTCTCTGCTAGCTGCTTGCTCCGTTGCTACTTCAACTGCACCTGCACCTGCCTTATCACATGATTCCTTTGTTCCAGCTGATGCTTTCACTCGATCAACAAAAGGTCCCGGAGGGGCTTGCGCTTCTGAGGGCAAGGATCAACTGTCTCTCCCGCCTCTCATGCTGATAGTGGGCCAATGAATGAGGTAAGCTGCACCTGTCACTATATCTGCTACTTTTGCTTCCAATACCTTTGCCTCTGTCTCTATTTATTATGCTGTTGGTATATTCAGGCGGAACTTCAACGCCCCTATTTTGAATAAATAAAAAGGGCCAGTTCCAGTTACAGATCGAGAGCTTATTTCGGACTATAATAAGTAAACGCAGCAAGTAGTGAGAAGGGGGTCAAAAGGGTGAGTGTTTTAGAGAAGGGTGAGTGTTTTATACTAGATGGGGTAGTGTTATAAGGAAGTAACAGGGTAAATAATTGAATATGATCCTGAGGAAGCGAAAGCTGGCTCGACCAACGGGAGAGGTCATTTAGATAGAATATGTTGTAGCCCATCTCCCCTTAGATGTTTCTAAAGTGTTAGACTCAATTAAGGCTAAAGAACTGGATGATCAAATAGAAAAGCCAGGACAGGTATGATTGAAAGGGCAAAAGACCCAGCAGATACTTTGAGATTGTCTTAGTATAGATAGATGAACTACTCGCGCTCTGTAGGATTTGAACCCACGACATCAGGTTTTGGAGACCTACGTTCTACCGAACTGAACTAAAAGCGCCGCCATCGAGCGGTTATCTTTCCCTAGAATGCATAATTACATATAATATATGCATTGTCAATGGAGGTGATCCCAGAATGAACTATAGATCGTAGTTGCTTACCTGAGCATAACGTAAGGGATATCCTTCCCCTAAAGGGATATCTTGACCTTGGGTAGGATAACCTTCATCCTCCCTTCGCAGGCAAGGAATGTATATCATTGACCGTAATCGACAAGGATGAGGGGACGAACCGCTTGCTCGACCAAAGAGAGCAATGAATGCATTCATTATATGATATGTGATTCATTCATCGCTTCAATATTCCAAAACCCCGCCACCCACTTCGTAAAGGGCCAATCTTCGTAGAACGTAGTCGCTTGTCCGCACTGGGCAAGGGAGAAAGTCCTAAACCGCCGCCATATAGTGAGTACTCTCTCTCGTTGGTCGAGCTAGCAATATCCTCTCCTCACCATATGAATAGTGAGTCGACATGGCCTCAACTCGCAAACTGGCCGAGTCGATGGCGGCCTTATAGTTTCAAGTTCCTATCTTTTTGGGGCCCTCCCCACCATATGAATAGTGAGTGACTCCGTCCCTTCTTTGGTCGGGAGCCGCCATCGTTCGTAACCTCTATTTTTTAGGAAATAGAGAGAGAAATCGATGGCGGCCTTGTGTCGAGAGTTCGGCAAGCTCACCCTCACCCCCTCCCCCAAAAGAGAGTTGCTCGTCTGATGGCGGCCGTTGTCGAGAGTTCGGCAAGCTCACCCTCCCACGTTACCTCTCCGTTGTCGAGAGTTCGGCAAGCTCACCCTCACCCTAACGGGCCTTGTGTCGAGAGCTGCTACCTCTCCCCTCGACCTCGTAACCTCGGTCGAGTCGTATGCATGGCTTTATATTTCTCCCTTTTCTTCGCTCCTATCTTTGTGGCCCCAAAAGAGATTTGCTCGCCCGATGGCGGCCTTTGTCGAGAGTTCTATAGCTCACCCTCCCACGTTACCTCACCTTCTGGGCTTTATTCGAGAGTCCAGCCAGCTTCTCTCACCCTCACTCCTATCGGCTCAAGTCGAGAGTCTGCAAGCTCACCCTCACCATCTAATAATGAATGCAGAGTCGATGGCGGCTTCATCGTTCTTCAAGTTCCTATCTTTGGGGCCCCTCCCCCAAAAGAGAGTTGTTCGTCTCCTTTAGTCGAGTCCCTACCGGGCCTAACCATATGAATGGTTAGCGTTAACACTCCTCTCCTCGACCTCGTAACCTCGGCCGAGTCCCTCACTTCTTTGGGGAAGGTAAGCGATAAATCGATGGCGGCCTTATGTCGAGAGTTCGGCAAGCTCACCTCCCCAAAGACGCGGGTCGAGCCCTAACCATATGAATATGAGCCCTTACTACATCATTACTGCTTACCGGGTCGTCTCTTCACACGTTAATGGCGGCTCTTTAGTTGATAGTGAGTCGATGGCGGCCTTTAGTCGAGAGTTCGTCCCTCACCCTCACCCTACCGGGCCTCTCCTTACCATATGAATAGTGAGTCGATGGCGGCCCTCACCTTTTTAGGGAAGGTGAGCAATAAATCCCTTCGGGCCTGTTGTCGAGAGTTCGCTTTCTCACCCTCACCCTCTTCCTCGACTTACTACTTACTGAATAGATAGATAGGTCAAGTACCTACCTAAATGGTGGATAGGTCGACCCTCAACCGAGTTATGTCGGTCCTTCTCCGAACCTCAACCGAGCGAGTTAGTTAGTTAGTATGTTCCTTATGGATGGGCTGGGCTACACACACATGCTATGATGTAAGTGAGGGAAGGTCGTTCATTAGGTTGCTTGCCTTTGACCGGTTTCTTGTGGGTATACTGGACACATCCCGAAAACCTTGTTAGGACGAGACAGAGGCACCAACTCCATCAATCCTGAAAACAGAGGCACCAACTCCATCAATCCTGAAACAGCGAACTAACCCGTTCTCATAAACCATATATCAAGATGCTTGCCGGACACACCTCGTTATCAGTCTTGCGACCGTACCAAAGGAACGATACGAGAACAGTCCCTTATCCATCTTCCTTCATCCCGGTGTTATCCACCACGCCACGTTGGTACCCAACCCTTGGCCCATGGAGAAATGTACCTATCCGGTTAGTCTGATGAGACCGACCTATCTCCTTGCTCATTAGTTTCTTACTCGCACTCTTCTAACAACCCATCAACCCCCTTAAAGGTCATTTCCGTGTCTTTTATGGTATGTTGAACGACGTTTACGATAGCAGCGCAGCGCAGCATTTTATCCATCCAATCAGGCATCCCAACTTCATCAGGCGTTATTAGTGGACTTTCCCGAAGGCTTTTGAAAGTGATGCAACATATATAAGGAATGATTATGAAACCTGGCCCAGTTACCTGAAGCTCACGTGCAAGCAGTAGTTACGAAGCTAACCTCAGCCGATGGTGCTTTCATTCCAGCTCCTGCTGCCTTCTAAGGGCTACTGGTCCTACTGCTGGATCTGGTTCGTCTACTATTGGGTCTACTACTGTTGCTGGTACTAGTGTAGGTGGTGGGTCAACTGTATCAAATGCTTCTACTGTCTCTGCTACATTGATATCATTTGCTTCTGGATCCGTATCTGTAACTGTACGAAGGGAAGCTATGACAGGAAGGGCGTAGACGGGCAGGGATACTATACTGGTTATATAGAGAATATACTTTTAGGGATACTGGTCAAGATGTCACTACTCCTGCTGCTGATTTATCTGCTCCTGTGTTTCCCGCTGCTGGTGCTAATAGATACCTATGCTTTTGCCACTGATGAAGAAACTCCTGCGTATAGGTCAACTACAACGATATCCGTATCTCTAACTATTGCTACCTCTGCCACTTGCTCTTTATGCGGCCTAGACCCCTGCGTATGATGAATCAATGGGTTATGGCTTTCGACGTGGCACTGCTTTCCTATGGGGGACTTGGTTGAGCCTATATTGACGCAGTATCGGTTGAAATCAATCAAATAAAGAAATGCTTAAATTCATCACTGAATAAATATAACTGCTCTGTTTATGCTATCACGTATATAACCTATCTCAGCTGTGTGTTGTGTGTGCTCTAGCTCTACGTTGTGTTTTTGTGTGTACTGGGTATAGCTGTAAGTGTTTCTATTCTTTATCTGTAAGCCAGTTTCACTTCTTTCTCTTTCTCTCCTCGTGTTACACAGAAGATCCAGCTCTCTTCTATGGTGCTCTGGCCGACATAAACCCGCTCTGTTTCTTGATTCTCTCCACGTTGATTCTGTCCAAACGTGCTGGCTGCTCTGTTGTTTATTATCTCCACACGACACGACCTGAATCCTGCTCCTCTGTTTCTTCTCTCTCCACACGGAATAACGCTCGGTTTCTTCTTTCTTTTCTCCACATCCTCTCTCTCTAATCAACGCTGTGTGTTTCTTTCTATACGTATTTCACCTCATCTTCTGAGCATGTGTTTCGGAACCAGCTGAACAATTACGTAGGAACCATGTTCTGTACCGTTCAGTGAAAGGGTGAAAGTTGACAGAAGGGTGAAAGGGTGAGAGTTTAAAGGTTACAGGTGACAGGGGGAAAGCGATAGCGATCAAGCACTCATTCATTTCCGTGGGGAGGTAGTTGGTCCTTTCATTAATCTTTTTCGTGGGGGCATAATGATACAGATTCATCCATGTTACCTCATCCTTACAACCATTTACACACTGGAAATTCCCTTCTCTACAAGCTCAGTCCCTCACGAAATCCAACCCATCAAGTGTAGTAGAGCAGGAAGGAAGAGTGCAAGCCTCCAAAGTGATCCTTCCAACCCCAGTTGACAGCACTGAGTTCGGGAATATACCCCAAAGGAGGCGAAGCGTACCCACCACCATCCCTTGCCATTCTGAATGGATCTTCCATTTATTCCCCTTCTCTTAATAGCTCCTTGCTTTCCCATGCTATTGAGTAGTTAGGAAGAGACCGATTATTCCCCTTCTCTTAATAGCTCCTTGCTTTCCCATGCTATTGAGTAGTTAGGAAGAGACCGATGCCATTCTGAGTTGACAAGCCAGGAAGTGCACCAATTAGTGAGTGATGGTTACCTACTAGCCTGGATCTCGATACCCACCCGTATATGGCAGTGGCGTATTCACCCATGGAAACCGACCGCTATCCTCCCGTATCTGGTTGGAACAGCTAGCCTGCAGTATCAAGCTACCATGCCGTATCTAGCTATCTTGTGAATGCATGTTCCAACCCTTCAACTACTTGCTTGACCTTGAGCCTATAACTGGGCTCTACTCATCAAACCTCTACTCACCCTGTCTTTCTTCTTGATCGAACGCAGGAGGGGCATTAAGGGGAAAAGAAACCCAGATCCATACGACTCTGTAGATTCTGGTGAGTAAGCGAGTGATCCAGTAGTTTACCCAGCAGCAGGAATTGATGAAGTAATAACATAAGTAATAAGAAGTGGCAATGTAGCTACAAACTCTGGAAGCACCAATATAAACAACTAACAAAGCTCTGTAAGCACGACACGAATATGGACAAACTCTGAAGCAAGAATCGTATTGGCTGGATAAAAGACTGAGTAAAGGTTCTAACATAAGTAATAATAAGTCCGACTGTGGCTGGCTTATCGACCAACTCTGGAAGCACTAATCAGGACAAACAAAGCTCTGTAAGCAGGAATATCGACCACCAAAGCAAGCTCTGTAAGCACGACTGAGGCTCGATAAATAGATGAAGTAATAACATATCTAATACTAAGTGCTAATGCTGTGTGTGTAGCTCTATGCTGAGTCTGACCGTACGTGAAACAGTCTTCCTTTAGTCAAAGTGGGCTGTAGGAATGGGTCTTCGTTTTGTACTCATTGTTCTTCCAGTAGGTGGGACTGTCTGACTTAGGTAAAAGTGGGCTGTAGTAATGGGTCTTTAAGTAGGTCCAACTGACAACTGTCTGACTTGTAGGTTCGACCTTGTAAAACAGTCTGGGGGATGGCGTTCAGTAGCTTAAGGATGTCTATATCTCCTTTCCTAGTCGGAACAGTCTGAATATATCCCCTTCCCTAGTAAAGGCAGGATGTCGTGAAGTAGCTTAAGTCTGTACTGAACCTAGTCGGAACAGGAAGGATCAATCGCCTAGTAAAAACAGTAAGTCTATATCCCCTTCCCTTGTCTCCTCTCCTGTAATATAAATACGTAGGTTAAGCGATAATCCCAGCAGCGTGGGAATTGACCCACCTCCATGCAATAGGGGTCTGGTCCCCACCAGCAATATGTCTGTTGTGGCATGCATCGTATGAAAAGAAAAAGATCGTGTTCGTTCTTTGGCTAAGCTGGCCTGGGTCTTCGCAATCGCTTTGGATTAATCGTTCATAAGCAAAGTGGTATCTATCTGCCTGCAGTTCGTAAAAGGTAAACTGCAGCAGTAGGCCCCCAGATTGGTAGGTATAAAGTAAAGCCAGCACACCCCCCTTGCCCAGGTTGGCAGGTCTCCAGCAACCCTTGGCGGGATGTAACTCCAGAGATGTCTAGAGATGGCTAAATCTTAGCAATATCCGGATTGCTAGGGTTCCTGTGGGGGGGAAATAAGTGAAAATCTAACGAGCGCAAACGCCCTGTAATCCGTTCGAAAGAGAGCAAGCCAGCAAGCCAGCCCAGCAGATCTTTCAAATGAATAGCCTCATTCTAATTGTAGCCTTACAGACAGAGAAGGGAACCTTCGGGGCATGGGCATGATAGATCCCTAGCCAGCCAGTAATAACGCTACGGGATTTTCTTTTTTATTTCGTGCGTTATTACATAGATAATAAACCTGCATTTGACCTCTTTGCACGAACCAACCGACCCAGCAAAATAAGAAGTCTTCATTCACGAACTGAAACTTAAAGACATTGAGTGCTGCCCAACAACCAACCACTTACTTAAGGAAGGAATCGGCGGAATTCGAGGTACCACAATTGGATGGATAGAGTGTTACCCTTTTCCCTAGTCACCTTCTATGGAAGAGCTTCATTGTTACTGCCGGATCGGATTTGATGGGGGAGACGGGAGATGTATTATGGTTTAAATTGCCTTGGGGGAATGCGGAATTAGCCTTTACCACTCAGTAGAACCCTCAATAGAACTATCTGCCATATCCTGATAGAGTTTATTAGGCCCTTACCCTTATATGAATACTGCCCGGACACCTAGCACCATCGAGTCACCTATCAGCCAAGAGCACATCCTATGAAACACTACCTTACCTTTCTTTCACTTGCAAGAACTTAGATACCTGGAGCTAGAGACCAGGAATCACTTAGTGGGTCAGCCATTGAGAGCCTTAGCTTAGAAGCCCCCGGAGGATTGCATGTGGATCATGGATCAGCAGACCCTTAACCTTCTTTATATTTTAGTTCTATTTTCTATTACTGCTGGAATCCTAGGGAATCCTAGGCTAGGACGATGGAGGAGTCACCTTGAAACCAGGAAGGAGCAGTGCCAGATACGATTGGATGTTATGAGGGGACTGGGAATCGGTTCATGAAACCTTGCCCGATGCGGACAAGCGGCTTCGCCCTTACCTTCACACCCAATACCACCCACCTGCCCGAAACAAAATACATTCTATGTACAGCCCTATACCATGCTGAAAAGGGCATGCTAGAACACCAGTTGATGTCCCGGATTGGATGTTGGAGAGGAAGAGGCCATCGGGGATTATATTCTCGGAATAGGGAATGCGGAATTATACCTTACCTTGTTAATACTACCAACCTGCCTGAATGACTTTCTCTTTACAGCCCGAGCTACATGCCAGGGTATGCTACCAGACAGACCAGGAGCAGTTAGTCCTGGATCGGATTTGATGGGAAAGAGGGAACTGCGAATCGGTTCATCAACCCTTACCTTCCCACCCATATATCACATTCATAATCTGTTGGTAAGTCTTTCTTCTCTGCGGTAAGGACTTATCACACGTATGCTGGGTGGAATACTAATCTCTCCTGGTCACACCTTCGGGCCAGCAGCAT
This sequence comes from Pinus albicaulis, assembly GCA_034641835.2. Lineage (NCBI taxonomy): Eukaryota > Viridiplantae > Streptophyta > Pinopsida > Pinales > Pinaceae > Pinus > Pinus albicaulis. The sequence continues at coordinate 1,044,350,620 of CM076577.1, read as the reverse complement.
CAGCAGAAGAATCAGTTCTCTATCCGTGCCTCCTTGGTGGGTAAACTCAATATCTTTCTGTTGTAAACATTTCATTTATATGCTCTATGCAAATTCAATTCTATATGGCTAAGAATGTAGTTATGCATGGCTACTGCAAGACCGGCTTGCAATGACTACTGTCTTGCAATGATTGGTGGTTGGCTATGAAGGGGGAATCCTCAAATAGCGAATCAACGTAAGTAACAGCATGTATTCTATCGACTGGTGGACGTGAACTTTCTCGTTGGACTTGGTGGATATGATCGGCAATACTCGACTACGGCAATGACTTTCTGGCAATTGGTTGACCCTATGGCAACGACCTCCTGACTATGAGACTGTCTAAGAGAAACTATGACCTTCTGTCTCTGACCGGCTTACAATGCCTGGCTCTCGGCAATGAAAACTGGCTATTAGCAATGACCCTCTGTCTGTCTATGATCGGCTATGTCAGGAGCTTATTGTTTCATTCGGCTTGAGGTGTCCTATGAGTAGCTGTAGTACCCAATGTTGCATATACGTAAGTGAGGTAGGACTGTGTGTTTGGTAGCGGTAGAGGGTCAAGGGTCGAGGGTCGAGGTAGAGTTCTATGGTTCCTTCGATATATAGTGCTATGGTTCTTCCGTAGCGGTAAGTGAGGTAGGAAAATTCCTTCCTGTGTTACGTAGCAGTAAGTTTGGATATGCCTCTCTGTCGGGTATGGATGAAACAGAGGACTTATCCTCTCCAGTGGTGATGTGGCCTTCATTCTATGTCGGGTATGCTTGTTTAAGGGTCCTTATCTTCTTTTCTTGGGTATGCTGAAACAGGATATAAATAAGCGACTGGTGGATCGATTTCAATCGGTGCTACTTGCTCCGCTGCCACTGGATCTTTATCTGCGCCTGAATTCGCTTTACCTGAATATACCTTACCTGATGAGCCTGCTTCACCCGAGCCTCCCCGATCTGTAGAAAACCGTCCATCTCGACAGGCTGGTGGAGTTCGTATCTCGACCGGACAATACTCCAAGCCCACCCACCTCCTCGATATTTTCGCCAAATGGTGCACGGTTACCGGTTTCCAGTTTCCTTCAACCCATATCCTCTTTAAGAAGGTGAGGGCAGGTTGAGTTTTAATTCCTCCTTATGTTAAAATAAACTTGAAACGACGAGGATTGAATGAACGAGTGAATGTCGGTTGGTCAGATTCCATTTTCCCTCCAATGAAGTCCATTTCCCCGAAACCAGACCTAGCTAATGAGTCGGTGCAAGGGGTTGCATGCCTACGAAGGAATATCGCTCGACGAATCGGAGTGGTGGGTGGGAAATCGATACCGAGATCGCCTGACCTCTTCCCCGGCCCAGGTGCCGCTAATGAAGCAGCTGTAGGGGGAGGCCGGTCGATGCTTCTCTCCGTCCCAGGGGATGGCTCGTTAAGAAGTCCTATACCCCCAAACCTGTCCCCACCCGCCGGAACGAGACCTCATTCTTCCCGATCCGAAGGTCCGTCGCCATGGGAGGGAAAAAAGAATGGATTCGATATCCGACCGGGTTCTTAGTCCGCTAGATAAGTTCTCGGTCAATCCCTACTCCATCCGAGATAAGCCGTGTCGGAGGGGCCAACTAGCTATCCCTATAGTGACGGAAAACAATGGGATCCGCGCCAACCCCTGAATCAGATGGGAGGGGGATGAACTCTGTACCGACTGACTGAACAACCCTTACTGGCCTGGATGAATTAAGTTTGAGGGAATGAGGTGGAAGGCTCTCTGATTACGGTTTCACCCCGTAACAATCCGAATATCCACCAGCCTCTCCTGCTGTCCCTCGTCTGATGATTGATCGGGAGATGGGGTTGAGCAGTCCTCCTTTGGATCGATTCCCCTTGACCCGCTTGAGATCGATGGTTATAGGTTGAAGCCCTGGCCTGAACTCTGAGATGGAGATAGCAAGGGTGGATTCCATTACCTCGTCCCATTGATTGAACGAGCAGATTGAACTACCTGCCTTACGAAGCATAGGAATCAAGATAGCACGGTACGTCCCTTCTTCTTAGATCCATTGATTGCCTCTACTTCAATAGATCCACCAGCAGCAGTAGGAAGACTTAAACCATCAGTCCTGTTGTTCCTCATCTTCTTTGTTAGATGCCAAGGTGGGTGGGCAGCCAAATATTCAGCGAGGGGAAGGGGGCAGTAGTCCACCGACCAGCTTACCCGGTCGATATAAACATTGATTAGGAGTTGGTGGGATAGACCGATCTGGGGAAGGATAAGGTGTCTTCGAATCCACTGATTGTCTCCTGACTGGCCTTGGTTGTCTCGATAAGGGGTAGGTAGAACCTCTACACCTCTCCAATCATGGAGTTTAGAAAAACCTTGAATAATGGGGCTTTACTCTTCTAGTAGCTTTGCCCATAATGTGACGGGGCCGGCCTTGCGCTGACCAAAGCAGAGAATGCCATGTTGTTATTATATTATATATATGATATTCTTATTATATATTTTATTATTGTTTCTGTAGGCTGTAAAATTGATCGGTAGTTTATTAGCATTTTTGTAGGATGCGTTAAGCAGGATGCATAATCGCATATATAATACACGAGCTTAAGAGTGCTTGCAGAGCGCCTTCTTGATTGCTCAGCTGCTGCTATATTTTACTTTATTCACTGTTGATTGCTTTATATACTTGCATACCGGAGGAATAGTTAAAACCAGAAGGGGTTTACAATGGCTATGATATGAGGAGGTTCGCCCAATTAACTGATGAGGTTCGACATCAATGCCGATAGCAGTCGTCTTCAATTCACATAGCACGATTGATTCCTAGTAGAGCACGAAGAACATGCACATAGAGGAATGTAAGTCACCGATTACGAGTGATTTATATGATTTATTCACATCCTTTGGGGTGGGGCAAGGCTACGGCAACGGCAGCTACAACGACAGATACGGATACGGATACGGCAACTACGGGCGGACAACACAAAACGTAGTAGTTAGTGTGAGGTGAGGCGGTACAACGGACAGAGGATTCTGTGGCCGTGTGAGGTGCAACCATATAGAAATAACTAGATGATGTTCCTTCCCGGGTTAGTAGCCTTCCCAGTATATGTCGCCAGAGGGTTCTGTATGCTAAGGTGGACCGAGAGAGGTATAATTACGTTTGTTGCTTGCCGGTTTCAGTGACCAGAGGTGTTGTATGCAAAGGTGTGCTGCTTGCCAGTTTCAGTGAACAATACGCCCGCAGTCTCGCTTGAGGTTCCGCTACTGAAAACACTTGCTCGGGCTCAGACCCCCTTATTCTGCGACTAGTCTTTAATGCTAAACTGGATAGAAGCAGCTTTGAGCTTGGTTATAGTTTTTATTCATGCCCTCAATCATATGACCCCACGAACAGAAAGAATGTGGGTTGGTTCAACGCACAAAGGAAATGAAATGAATTTCAAATCGTTGATTGATCGCTATCGCTTGCCCCATGAGGCGGGTTAATGATCGCTAACGTTTGCCCACATGTGGGTGGTGGTTGTTTATCGCTAACGCTTGCCCCCATGAGGATAAAAAGGATAGCGACAGATCAATTATACGCCCCCCACATTCCCTGGCATACCTGGATCGGAAAAGGCAACAACTTCGATTACAACAGATTTAAAAAACCTCCTCATTCATGGGGATTTATCCACTCACCTGAGGTACGAAGGTTAGGAGCGGAGCCGCTCTAAAATAGTACGAGGGGGAGGGTGAGCCAGCCGAACTCTCGACAATAGGCCGCCATCATTTTAGTAAACAAAAATGCTCTTTTTAGGAGTCCGAGGCATGATAGGGTAGGGGCGCCCACCTGATTAGTTGGGGAGCGGTTAAACCCTGCTTGTTTGAGAGCCCCATCTCGAACTACTCCCCATATCCACTATGAAAACTCTGCAAAACGGGGGTGAAAGACCTCACTCACCCCCGGTTGGATAGAAAGATAGGGACCCGAGCGAGCCTTCTGACTCAGCCGAGCGGCCGTTTCACGAGTTTGATTAGGGAATGCAGCTATTAGGTAGCAGGGAGGGCCAGAAACCCCAGTTGGAAATTAATTGGTTGGGTTTGAGTGAAATGAATTTCAAGCAGTTATAGGTCTAGTGAAAGAATCTCAGTTATTAGGTAAGGAGTAAAAAAGAGTCTTTGTTTTTTGAAACTATACCTCATTTGGTAAAGTCTTATATAAATCCCGTGGGGTCTGCTCATTAGGTTTATAGGGCTATAGCTCTGAACGAGAATAACGGTAAGTTGTATGAAATAAAAGCTCTGATCGTTGTACCTGCTTTTGGCTATTGCTAATGGCTTCCTTCCCCTTTCGCTAGTTAAATAAAAGAGAGCGTGGGTCCAAGACCCCTCAAATCGGGCTAAAAAAGAAAAACCAAACCCTCTAAAATGGGGTTACAGAGCGTTCAAATGCATGTAGGAGCCTATAAAGGAAATCATCCGGTTCTCTCAACCGCAATTTGATGGCCATAACTCCTTTCTTTCCTTGCCATAACTTCACTATCCAGGGGTAGGGTACCCGCCGCCAATATATACATATATAGGCATGAGCCGTTTGCCCCCACCCAACTACAATAAAAAAAGAAAAAAGGGGATAGGTAAGCCTCGGATCTTCCAAAAGGCTATGTAAACCCTTCGATGATAGATATCCGAGACCCGACTTTCCAAGTTGACCCTCCCTTCCTTATTATAAATATAGATATAAATCGTAACATGGTTTAATATAGCACGAAGAGTAATCGGGACCTCCATCAGCAAGCAAGCTAACCAAACCAGTCTCCTAATTTGAGTGGAAAAAAGATTCCTCGCCAGCTCAACCAATTACCTTCCATTCCTCCCGACTTTCAAGCGATTCTCGCCTTATGGTATACGTAATAATAGTAACTACCCCACTCCACCCCACGATGCGGCTAGCAGCTATAAAGTAGAAAAGGTCAAGCAATAGCGGTGAGATCGGTGTAAGGTCCTTTCCTTCAAGAGCTGCCCTAGGGCCGTAACTATCCTCCGCCGCATATCTCGGGGGTATAGCCGGAATGCGCGGTATAAGAGTCCGAAGGCACTTTTGGAGAAGCACGATGGTACCGGGTTAGCTCCTCGCCTACTAGCTGATCCAACCGGCCAAGCAATGGCCCTGCTTTCGAGAAGAGCTATTTCCCCCATCCATATGGAGAGTAGTCACTTTTGCCCTGACCCATCAAATAGAAGTATTTCCCCGCCATGTAACTTTCATATCTCTGGGGGATGCCCGCCTCAGACTTCTTCCATGCCCGCCTATAACCCTTTCAAGGTAGATGGCCCGCACGCCTCCCATATTGAAAGGAGGAAGAGGGCCAGGTAAGTTTTGGATCTTACTCCAGAAAGGCTAGTTTAAGAGAAGCATAGTCAAGTTGATAGGGTGCTAGCGATACCCCCCACTTACTTAGTGAAAAGGCTTCGCTTTCCGAGAATGGGGGGCTGACTCGACAACTCAATAAAAATAATTAGGAAAGCTCTATTAGGTAGTCTTTTCGTAAGGTCCCGTCGCCGCACTAACTAATCTTAAGTTTACTAAATCAAAATGCATGGGGTAGTGGGCCACTTATGTCCTCAATATAAAGATTTGACCATCTGTGCTATGAAAGTGAAATTGAAAGGCCTATAGGGCATGACTTTCAAGACTCTCGTATGTTGGTTATTCCGAGGGGTGGCCAGGATCAAACAAACCTTATTGAAGTGTCCCTGCTACGCCCCGGCTCGAAGGGAGGCCGGCTCCAATAACCGGCACCGCTAAGCCGGAGGGCAAGCAACTCCAAAAGCAACCCAATAAGCACAAAGTAACAATTGCTAACCGCTCGGCTTATTATAACTCGCTGATGGCACATTCAAGCCATAACCTTATCTATCTAACTTTGGAAAATCCAATCGAAGGCAATCCATAAATCCATTCCTTGGTAGGACCGAAAATCACGATAAGCACACCGTGCGAGGTTAAGTAAAATCAAAAGATGATAAGGATGGTTAAGGTGTCAACCACTTTTTATGCCGACGAACAAGCTCTCAAAGTAAAGTAACTTATAGTGAGCTGAGAGTATTTTAATAATTCCATCTCATTACGAGTCTAATTTCACTCGCACGCTTTCGTCGAGAATAGCTTTCCCCATAGTATAACGGGTTAAAGAAACAATAGAATAAGGATACTGAATAGTTCTTTTCCCGAGTACGAAGAAGGGAGGGGGTTATATCATACAAGTATATATCATGGTAGGTCATTACCGTACTGTACATCGTACCGATATGTCAAATTAAATGACTCGTTAATTCCACTGCGATTTCTATTCGTGGGTCCGAAACTAAGTTCTCACTTGATGACATGGTCCTTACCACTCGTAGTATTCTCTTCTTCGCCGACCCGGTGCGCTGCAATATGTTATCTTGATGGGAGTGGGGCCCGATATGTTCAATTCGTTGGGGTGGTTATTCCCACTACTTGTTCCTCTCTTCGCCGACAGAGTGTCCGACCGATATGGTTGATTCATTGAAGGTGAAGAGTGAATTCCCGTCGTACCCGAGCATTCCGTAACCACAACCCGCATTTTACCCTCCGTATCCGACCCTCCTATCTACCCGTATCTTAATCTCGTAATGTTGTACGTAGTGTCATGGGCTACCACAGAATTTCATACGTATTCCCATCTTTACACTAAGCTTCACTTCATGCAGTACTTTTCTATCTTCCTGCTCCGGCAAACGCAATTGTCACTACATATATAACTACTTCCCATACCGCGGATTCATCGTCATTCTCCTTCCAATATGAGGTATTCGGTGTACATTTAATCTCGTACCCGACCCTCTATCTATACCCGACCCTCCATCCAGTATCCGATACCTTCCTTAATCCCGGTACGTACATAGTTTCATGGGCTACGACTAATAATATTGTTTGTACGGATTCCTTTCGGTTAACGCTAATGCTCGCAGCTCATGCTCGGGATGTTCTGAGGCTGATCGTGAGCTCGTATTTAGGGTGAGAGGGTGAGCCGCCCTCGAACTCTCGACAACAGGAGAGGAACGTGCGAGGATAGGGCCCGTTAGGGTGAGGGTGAGGGATGAACTCTTCGACGATATAGCCGCCATCGACGAACTCTCGACGATAGGCCGCCATCGACAAACTCTCGACGATAGGCCGCCATCGACGAACTCTCGACGATAGGCCGCCATCGACGTGCGAGGATGGGAGAAACTCTTTTTGTGGGGAGGGGAAAGCCGCCATCAACTTGTGGTGAGGCGAAGCCGAATGAAAGCCGAAGAGGCCGGGATAGAGTGCGAAACTCGCACTTTTCTTTTCAGCTTGCTTTCGGCTTCGTCTCCGCTTGACGGTTTAGACCTCTCGCCTAAGAGATCGTGCCCTTTACCAGTTGGCGCTCGGCTTTTTGGAATATTGAGCAACGAATGAATGCATAATCACATATATTTGGTATCACCCTTGGGTGCCAATGGGATAAAGCGCTAGAGTGTAACCGCTTCGAGATCACGTAATTACATATATAATAGCAACATTGTGCTGCATAAAGCGTAATTACGTATATAATGAATGAACGCATAAGGCTCTTTGAACCGGATGAAGTGAATTGATCGGAGTAAGCTACTGTCTTTGGTCTAGAATCACGCTAACCCTCCCTACTCAGCTAAGTAAGGAGGGAGCGAGAGGTTTAGTAGCCAATGCTATTCCATATATTGAATGAGGGTCTCAACCTTACTTCGACATTCTCTCGGTATGGTAATGGTGGGACGCTATGATCATACATAGGAAAGAGACAGCCAAAGGAGGCGGGAAACCCCGAAAAAACACAGAGGAGGGAGCTAGAAACAACTCTTGACTCCCAAGCAAGTATTCCGGTCGAACAAACAATGAAGCCCAATCACGCTTGCTTCATTCAAGCAATATTTTGTAATCCATCTTAACTTAAGGAACTCTCATTTTTGTTCGTGGGGGTCCGGGAGATGGTTATTTGGTTGGGACAGAGTGAGTTTCATTTCATAGGAAAAGAAAGCCCCTAAATCGGATCGTTCCGATCCACTATCTTTCTTTGAGGTAGATTCGCGGTGCTCATTATATCTCAACCGGGGAAGCCCACTTATGTTTATCACACACAAATAGACTCCATTTTCATCACGAAAATGTATTACGTGCAAGATCCGTTGCTAAAATCGAATCACGCCAACATCAAGGAAGTTCCTAGATCGTGTGAAATAATAGTAGTTCCAAAGGCACTCCCAAATTTCATAATGAGACAGATAGAGAATTGGCTATGGGAGATTCCGCGCGTCGAGATTCGTATGGAGCACAAAGAGGTTGCGACGGAAAGTCGTTTCGATCCAATCGATTTTTTTCCCGATCATGGGTCCGAGAAAGACACGGGATATGTCGAGTATCCCTAGCACGACAAAGCACTCTCCGAGGGCATATGATGTATAATTCCTTGGAAAATATTTCCAGGTAGTAATGTCTCTCTACAATTCTCCTGTCGAGATACGGAAAAACTCCATTCAATTCCCGATGGAGACGAGTTTTGCGACCATTATTCCGAACTAGAAGATCATTTCGAGATTTCCGAGCATATCCGAGGTTTCAGAAATGTTACTATTTCGCAACTTCGGCCAACACGCAAGATGAGACTCTACCATCGTGGAGCGGCTTTTCGCGAGAGGGATGAGGGGGATTATTAGGAAGATGTTGGAGAAGCGAAATATACGAGATCACGTACGTAGATTGCTTGCGGCTAAATATGAATTGAGACGGGAGCCTCATAAAGCCCTTTTGTAGGGATCCCAATCCTCCCAAAGGGACATGCGATGACAAACATCGCTATAAGTTGCCTCCAAGTCGCCGAGAAATAGTTCCTTTCGCACGAGTAAGAAACCGATGTATTCTCACCGGTCGCTCTCGCTCCGTATATAAGTTATTTCGCATTCCTCGTATCGTTTCGTCGTGGATTAGCATCTCGAGGTTCTTCGATGGGCATAAAGAAATCATCTCTGGGTAGCGAGCGATGGAACAAAGGTTAGCTTGAGCTGTCCCAGCGAGGTCCATATCTGCACGGCTCCGACCGTAAAAAAACCTACCTATGGGAGCAATCCCTTATCTCTCTCGAATATGCTAACGGGGATCTAAGTGGGAGACCTCTTACCGCACCTCCCCGTACATGGACTACGTACGGGGTAGTACTCTTGGAAATAAAGATGGAATATCACCCGTGCCGGGAACATAGAGTGAGTTGCGAATGTCACTCCCCCCTTTAGCATCGACCACTATTACCTACCCAATTGCAGGAGAGAGAGTAAGGGTCCTTCTCGAGCCTTCTTTTTTCACTCTTGCTCAGGCTTTTAGGGGAATAAATCTAGGGTGAGATAACGTGTGAGGATAGGCCAGGTAGGGTGAGGTAGCGAACTCTCGACTAAAAGGCCGCCATCGACTCACTATTCATATGGTGAGGTCTCGCAGTGGACTCGACTAAAGGGTCCCTGTGGGGACTCACTATTCATATGGTGAGAGGAAGAGCAACTCTCTTTTGGGGCCCCCTCCCCCAAAAGAGAGGAAATATTGATAACCACCAGAGGAGGGTCCCTGACTCTCTTTCCGCTAGCTCCGCTAAGTAAGGATTATACCTTACCACCTTCTAGCTCTTTTAGGGGGAAGGGGGATGACCTTTACCCGAGCTATGCTGTCATGACTTTTTAGGGGAAGAAATCAATATAGGGGATGACCTTGAATAGTGAATAGTTCCTCTCCTTTGGAGTCGCTCCCTCGAGAATAGGATCCCATCCTTCATCATGTGATTGGCCGCAATCATGAGAGAAATATCATGACATGATCGGGCGACCGATCATGAGTTAATAGGAAATCAGAAACGTACATTGCTATTCTAGGCCAGGAAATACCTCGGAATAATCATACTACACTTCTACTAGGAGTAGCCTTCTTGCTAGTGTTAGCCGAACGTAAGAGTAATGGCTCTGCGTGCATACGTCGAAAGGGTCCTAATGTAGTTGGATCGTTCGGGATTGTTACAACCTTTAGCGAGATGGTTTGAAATTAGCTATGAAAGAACCTATTTTCACCAAGTAGTGCTAATTTATCTCTTTTTAGAATGGCTCCATGGTTACATCTATGCTAAGTTTGATTGCTCGGGCCGTTGTACCTTTTGATCATGGTATGGTATCGCCGCATTCGGACATAGGTATACTTCATCCGTATGCGCTTACATATCTTCGCTAGGTGTTTATGGAATTATAATAGGTCAGGTAGGTCCAAGACTATGGGGGCGTCCGTTTGGTCGCCTATGATACTAGGGCCGATGGGTCAAAAAAATTGGTTTGTGCCGCGGTGTGATGAACGATCCACTCTACACGGGTGTGGGGCGGGGCAGCTAGCTAGGGGGCCCATTCACGAAACCTCGGTATCACTCTCATTTCATTCGATCCCAATATGGAACCATTCAGCTTTCTCCGGGATCAATCAATAAGTGGAAGTCGGGCCATAATATATATATGTTTCTCTGTCTAGTCGGATGGATAAGGAAAGACGTTGGGGAAGGAGGAGTGAGTCCGGGTTTCTATATGCATGCGAATCCGTAAATATGAAGAACATGCTAGTAAAAGTATGATGTCCGTCCGTCCTTCCTTTCCGGACTGACAAAGTAGAAGTACCTAGCCCATCAGTGGTGAACCTCTCCCTTGTGATCGGGATGAGGTAGGTGCCTCCCTGCCCTCGCTTTTAGATCGAATCGGAGTTTCCTCGGGTAGCCACCGACCTAGCAGCTTATCCCCACCCAAACTCCGTGTTTCGTCGATGGAGAAGAAGCGAACAAAGCTCGTTGTCACTCTCAGCTGGACCGGTGATTGCTCGCGTGCGGGTCGGATCGGAGCAACCTCGTATCGAAACATATCTACCCATATTCTTTCCTGAGTTTGGGGACAAGGGACCCGAATGACCCTCTCGATCTACCGCGTGCCCGGGATCGTCGTCTAGCTCTGTCTTGTTGCATTTACTCACCCACGTGACGTTTTCTCACGCGCAGCCTAAGAGCCATAGTGAGTTGTTGCTCTCGTTTCACATAGGTTAGTGATTTAGATTGTTGTTGTTGATAGTCCCAAGACTCAAACCCGCATGATATATTGTCTGTCGGTTGGTAGTCGGGAGGACTTTAGTACCCGCATACCCGAAAGGAGTGAGGTGATCCGGACTCGATGTATCACGGGAACGCAACAGCGTCAGGCTAAACACATAACAGCATTTATACATCAGAGTGCAATGAAATAACACTTCATTTCATTAATATCAAAGAACTCGAAATTTAGCTTACAGACGGAAATGGAAATAAAACTAGCTAGGATACTTTGGTAGCTATCTCCGAGAAGAGATGTGGTGGCTATCTGGACACTCTCGAATCGCTTTTACAATGAGGCGCGAGGGCCTATTTATTATTGAGAAACAATGGAGAACCCTAAACATCCCAAAAACCTAACCCTAGGAGGTGAAGCGCCAAAACTATGCGCACATCGTTTTGGGTAAATTGGTGTTTCAACTTCCTGTGGACGTAACTTTGGCATACTATCTCCGTTTCGACGCATATGATACATCATTAGAAAAGCTCTATCCTGAGGACTACGAGTGCCGGGGACGAATTTTATTAGGAAAATTCGCCGGCGCTTTCGTACCCAAAAAACGTCGTTTAGGGCCTCAAAACGGCTCCGAAGTTCGGGACCCGAAAACTACTAAAAATAGTAAGTTATGCCAAAACGGAAAATCGAAAAGGACACTGGTAGTGGGGCCCAAGTGGAATAGGCGGGTGGCCACCAATATCCACCCGGACTCATCCCTCCCCCTGAGGAAGCAATGGTCCCCATTGCGTTAAGTTCCTCCATGAGATGAGGAAATTTCGCCGAACTTGGTCCCCGGTGAACCACTTTCCTTGGTAGCGTGAGTTGACGGCGTTTGACAACCCGATACGAGCTTGGATCCGCTCGTTGACGAGTGTTCTTGATTTGCATGTCCATGCATACAATCCCGTGGTGGCCCGTTCCATGCAAGTCGCGGGTTTAACTCCGTTGGTGTGAGTTGTTACCGCAATGTCCGAGGTGTCCAAAGAGTGAGGTGGAAAGTAAGGACGAAGGCGATCCACATTGAAGATCGGGTGCGTACCAAGGAATGGTGGAATACTAAGCTCGAAGGCATTGTTACTCTTACGGCCTTGGTGATGGTGTACGGCCCGTAGTCGGAGCGGCGAAGCTTGCGGTGAGGTCCCAAAGTGGCGCTCCTTGCACGCAAAGCTGTAGCCATACTTTATCGCCCACCCGGAAGTGGTGTGGCACCCGGTGTTGATCATGCGATGTGCCGTTGTACTTCGCATTGGCTCTGTCCAATATATCATGAACCCGTCGCTGATGTGTTGAATGCGCTCGATGAAGCTACTTCGCTTTGTCAACTTCGGATCGGACATGAGCTGAATCGGCCCGAGCAGTACCGCAAACGGCATGGCTATGTCAATGGGACATAGTGGTTGGAATCCCAAGCCCACTCGAAAGAGGCTATGGGCCAATGGGAACCGATGGAGAGCCCGTTATAAGCTCGTGTTGTACATAGGGGAGGCTCTCGTCCCATGTGCGTGGATGCTTTGAGTTGTACATGCGCGAATGTACAATCATTACCGTTGACACGACCTCGTACGGCCATCCGTTTGGGGATGGAAAGTCGTGGACTTGGTGAGCTTGTGTCCAGCATTTCGACCAGTGAGCCGGACCAAAATGTGGCCGAGGAACCCGTTATCTCCGATCTGATATGATGGACCGTGGGATCCCAAAGTGCACCCACACTCGTTCAAAGAAGAGTTATGCGACGCTTCGCCGTGATATTCTTCTTACGGGCCGCCACTGATGGCCATCTTCGAGAATCTTTGTCAACGACCCACGAAAACACATGCTCATTTCCATTCTTAGTAGAAGAAGCGCAGCTCAGGACATGTAATCCATGGAGATGGATTCCCACTATGCCGACTAGGGGTAGGTAGTGGAGTATATAGGCCTTGCTTCTTGATGGCTCGGTTTGGCAATGGCAGCAAGCGATGCAGCAGATCTCGATGTGCTTCTCGACATCCTTTCGAAGGTTTGGCCAATAGAAATACTACAGCAGTATTGCCTACTGTTTTCTCGACCCCGAAAAGTGCCCAGCCGAACTCGACGCGTAGTGTGCTTCCCATATCATCTTGGCACGCTCGCTTGCCAAGGAACACAAAGGTGTCCCTGTGTGACATAAAAGTGCATCTTGGAGGTGAAAATTTGGAACTACGCGTGCCCCCCCCAAGAGTGCCTTGTAAGTGTGGCCGAAGTCTCGGGGGTCACTCTGCATATGAAGTGGCCAATGCGAAAGTCTCGTGCCCACAAGAGTTGAGCACGGTGGTGAGCGCCACGATCGGTGGCTCCGCCGCAGGCGCCCGCAACATTATTGGTGCTACCCTTCTTGTACTTGATGTTCAAATGAAACATTGCTAAGTATATGTGGACCACTTCGATGGCGATCATTCCCGCAACTTCCCTTGTGTCCGTATGAACTGCAGGGGGCTCGGTGGTCTGTGTGGATGATTGTTTCCTTCCACAGAAATGTAATGCTTCCATACATCGACGGGCCATACAATGGAATACATTTCTTCGTTATAGGGTGGGGATACTTGCGAACTGCTCCCTGGCAGTAATGTCTCACCGTGATATGCCACTCGGATGTCCTCGTTGAGTAAGAACTGCCCCAATAGCATAGTCAGAGGCATGCTCGTCTCGATCTCAAAATGGGCTCGCCGCAAGTCCGGTAAGGTGAGCATCGGGCAATCGCAGGCGATGTCAATTCTTTGAACGCAACTTCGTCGAGGTTCCGACTCAAAAGATTTTGCTCTCGCTCCTCCTCTTGGGTGACTTGACTCAAGGGCCAAGTGATATGAGAGAATCCAAAGACTGAATCTACTCGTAGAAATTACGCAAGACCCGCAAAGCCGCGAAGCTACTCGTTATAGTAGTCGGGCTGGCCAATCCCGAATAGACTCGGATCTTGGCCGGATCCACATGCACCCCCATTTCATCAATAATGTATCCCAGTATATTGAACCCGGGTCATGCCAAACGTGCACTTCTCCAAATTGGCACACAACTTCGTGTTGCCGTTATGTTAAGGAGGACTTGTCTGATGGATGAAAGGTGCTCTTTCCCAAGTCTTCTGGCGAAGATCGAATGTCATCCAAGTACACCACTACGAATGAGTTGGTGAATGAGGCCGCAAGATGTGCGTCCATCATCCTCATGAAGGTTGCGGGAGCATTCGTCAACCCGAAAGGCATGACTCCGCCCATTCAAAAAGGCCTTCCTTAGCTTTGAAAGGCTGACTCTTCCACACATCAGAGGGTTCAGATTGGTACACAGTGATACCCAGGGACTTTCGGTCGATCTTACCGAAATATTTCTCTTGCACCTTGCGAGTTGGTCCAGAGGATCATCAATCCGTGGGATTCGGGTACCTATTCGACGACTGATCTCTGTGTCGCCGCCCGATAGTCAATACGGGGGAGTCTCCGTCCCATCCTTCTTCTTCAGTACCAACACGATCGGGCTCCCACAGGGGCGATGAACTTGAGTCCGATGTGACCGTTTCGCAACATGACTCCCGGATCCCGCCTCTTGATTTCATCATTTTCCCGTAACGGAGCGTCGATAGATCCCGGTCCCATTGGGTAGTGGCGCACCCGGGGTCGATCAATCGGGTGCTTGACCCGGCGCGTCTGCAGGAACCCCCGTGGGTGAGGTGAAGATGTCCCCGTACTCCTCCACGACCTTATCCATTTGTTGTTGTCGTGCGCAGGGGCCCCGTCCTGGAGGTCGCTGGCCACAGACCTCTCTTCTTGCCTCCGGGGGCGGATCATCGAAAAGGCGGACCTCCTCGGGTTTGGGGAAATGAGCTTACTACATTGTTTTGAGTAACGCAAAGATGATAGTCGTAGGAGGTGGTACCTCCGGTATCCGTACAACTTATTTCCCAAAGTAATAATAACAGCACTGAGGTCGAGACTCATACACGGCATGACGCTTCCACAAGTATGGTTGTCCTAATAATACATCGTAAACATCAATAGGAGCAACATCACATAATACCTCATCCAGTGAAGGGCTTGATCGCCGTGGGAAGGCGACATGCATCGTCGACGCACGAGATCTGCGTCCTTCGTGAAGCTCACAGATGGTGTATGGATGTGGGGTGAGCCGTGGATCGGCAAGCCCGGCCTTGACAGCTACACTGCGTCCGCTGAAATGAGGTTCTTTTGGGCTCCCATTGGCTCGACAATGAACTGTAGCGGTGGAGCCCTTTACCCACTATCACGGGAGTGGGAAGAGACGTTCACTCCTCCTCCGGATCTTCCGCTCCTCTTCGGACCTTTCAGTAGTGGCAACGAGGGCGTTGGAGCTCGCGTCACATATCCGTTTCCCCTTTTTCATTCCCCTTTTCAAGTTCGATTCGGGATGCCTGAGCATGCATCCGACTCCCGAAGCCCCCTCATCTCGGCCACTAGCGATCGGCTATGGCTCAGACACTCACTTGTGTTGTGAGTGGAGCTCTTATGGAACTCACACCACTTTCCCGTGTCCTTCTTTCTTTTTGGCTTTATCGAGTGTTGTTCTTTTCTGGCTTGACGGGTTGTCTTTAGCCGCCATGCGTCCGTCCTTTGTCTCCCGCGGTTTGGAACGCACCTTTTCCTTGCTTTTGATTCAGATGCATCCAAAGTCTCGCTTCGTTTGGAATTTACGCTCCAATCTTGGCGAAAGCATACTGCAGCATGTCCGTACCAAGCGAGGAGATGTCGAGAACTCCATTTCCCTCCTCGAGATGTATCTGTGTGGGACAGTACCGCGATACTTTAGCACCAAATGTTTCTCTCGAATCTTTGCAATACCCAGCTTGTGCGTAGGGTGTGGGAACAGATCTCGGGCTGAAAGCTTTCGTGCACATCTTGATCCCTTTGTTGTCGCACGTGGGTCCATCGTATGTACTTGTCCTCATAGCTTCCCTACGGGATAAGATTGTTCCTTGCGCGCCTCGGGAAAGAATTCCAAGTTGGTACGTACTCGAGAACGAGAGGGTTCTCGTTCGTGGTCCTTGTTCTCACGAGTAGGTTTCCCACCGAGCCCTTAACATGGGGGGTAGCTTTGAGTGAGTGCTAAAAATAATCTTCTCCCTGCATTCGAAAAGTCATGAACGAGAGAAATATCCTTCTAATAGATTCAACCATCTATCTAATACTAAGCATTCACGCGTCTATTTGACCCTCAAATATGGGAATGTCAAAATTTACTTGTACCTTAAAGGGAGTCGCAACTCCAGAGTGGCTCACCGGATGCGGAGATGCGCCTGCCTGGGTGAGTCGTTGAAGGATCCGAGCAAAGCTATCCATCATCGCGTTCCTTTGTTTTTCGAGGGCCTCCTCGAGCAATATTTTGATAGGATCTCACTCGCTCCCTCATCTTCCTTTTCGTCCCCCATGGACGTCCGTCGAGGTTTGCGAGGCTGATCTTGCAAAGGTTCCACCAGATCAAGCCCTAGCATCCTTATACCCCGACCTCGTCGGGGACATGCGAAAAGAAGATCGAGAAAAAGCGGATCGCTTTCGATACCACCGATCCGGATTTATGCACAGAACGCAACAATAAATCAGCATAACCATAAATACAGTAGATGCAGTGCGTAAATAACACTTCATTTCATTAATATCAAAGACACTGAGAATTTTATAGCAGTACGATGGAAATAAAACTAGCTAGGGTACCGGGTAGCTATCTCACGAGAAGAGATGTGGTGGCTCTAGCAGACCCTCGAATCGCTTTCTACATAATGAGGCGCGAGGGGCTATTTATTATTGGAGAAACAATGGAGAACCCTAAACATCCCAAAACCTAACCACTAGAGATGAAGCGCCAAAACTATGGGCCCCGTTTGGGTAAATTGGTGTTTCAACTTCCCGTGGACGTAACTTTGGCATACTATCTCCGTTTGACGCATATGATACATCATTAAAAAAGCTCTATCAGAGGACACTATTGCCGGGACGAATTTTATTAGAAATATTCGCCGGGCGCTTTCAGTACTAAAAACGTCGTTTAGGAGCACTCCCAAAACGAAGGCTCCGAAGTTCGGACCCGAAAACTACTAAAAATAGTGAGTATATGCCAAAAACGGGAAAAACTGAAAAAGGACAATGGTGGGGGCCCAAGTGGACATAGGCGGGTGGCCACCAATATCCACCCGGATCGGGAGGGTGGGCGCTATCCCGAACAAAACAATCTATTTTTTCCTCGCTCTCTCTTAGCAACCTGGTGAAATGAGTCTATATATCCGCCTAGCTTTGGTAGTAGATTTTCCCCAAACGCAATCCACAAACTCCGATCCCATCCCATCCTTGGTGGATAAGTCCGACGACTCAAGAAGACGCGAATGGAGTTTCTCGTGGATCTTCTGGATCTATCTATAGTTCCGGGGGAAGGGATACGAAAATACATACCAAAAAGGTTCGAACATAATTTGTGCCACTTACTCTCATATTTATTCCCCTCAAAGAGCTCTCGCGATAACCCGACTCTCCTTCCCTCTCTTTCCTTCTTGCTTGGGTCGACTGATCTTGGATCTGGTTTTGGGAGATCCGAGAGATCTAACAACGCGTCCAATGCTAGGCTTTGAGCCGTATTAACTAACTAACGCTGGTATTGGATGTATCGTTAGGTTGTCAAATCCGCACGGCTGCGCGCGAGAATAGATCCCTTACCCTTAGTCGTTGAGGCGCCAAAATGATGAAGAAAGACGAGGTCCTTTCCAAATACGAGGTACGGCGAGGTGCTATGGATCCTCCATGCGACTCCCAACCGGGTTGCGCTCTCTCTCGTGTTGGGTCTCGCCCTAAGCGTCGCCCTCGTAGGTCGCAATGTGCGTCGGGACTGGCCGCCTCTTTCCCCGCATCTGCGGGTGGGTAATCCGCTCTCCGGCCGCTCGCGTTGCGTCCGCTCCGTCCTCTATCTAGGCACCTTTGGGAAGGCGAGTGGGAGTGTTGGAGCAACGTACGTTCGCTTTTTCGGTTGAAGGGTTCGGTGTCCCGAAATTGACGGCTACTGTCGACCGAAAGAGCCTCATCTCTAAAGCATCAGAGGCTCGCGAGGCGTCCGCGTGCTCCTCACCATCGAGGTCGGGGCGAGGTAGGGCCATCCCCCCCTCACCCTCGCGCTCTTGCGACATGCTATGTTTCCCTTTCTCCATTCTCGAGTAAGGGTGGGTCCCATGCTTCGTTTGTAGGATCGCTGTCTCACTACGGGTATCCCTAGCGGTGTTGTAGTAGGCCGTCTCTACCTAAACGCGTTCATCACTATCGGTCCCAAGCCCTGTCATTCGTGGCCGGAAGGGTCTGTGCTTTCGTAACCGTACGCTAGAAGCTTCCACCTCGTGCACGCTCCTCCAGGGATCGGATATATTGGCTCGTTCGAAGAAGCGATATGGCGGGCGAGTGCTTGTGTGGGGAGTTTCAGGGTTGTCGAGACGCTCCCCCATTCCCCTCGTTACACTCGGGAAAGGTTTTTCCTCTCCCGTTGGTCGAGTCATGCTTACGCATGATGGCGGCCCGTTGGTCGAGTCATGCTTACGCATGATGGCGGCCCTCACCCAAGGGATTGGGGTGAGCGTTAACACCCTCACCCAAGGGATTGGGGTGAGCGTTAACACCCTCACCCATATGATGGATGAGCGACTTCGTTCCTCACCATATGAATAGTGAGTCCCTACCGGGCCTTTGGTTAAGAAAATATTTTGTAAGTGATAACCCGAATCTTCGACAATGCATATATTATATATGTAATTATGGTCATTACCACTAGGGGCAAGGCAATATAGAGTTTGAAGGGGTAAGTGCTTATTCAACCGCTTTACTTTGCTTTAGTGTATAGAGAGGCACATTATAGATAATGCTACGAAACTCAATATGACTAAGTAACCGATATGGGCCGAATACGTGACAGCGTAGAGGAGCCTTTGATTAGGGTTGAAAGCGATCGTGACCAAGATGCGAGCAGATCCATATTCGGATTTTCCAAAGCGTATGCATAGGAACTCTGCTGAAGTCACCCGTAGCGAGCTGATTCCGTTGATCTCTCTCTCTTTATTTCGATTGTTTACTATGATCTTGAATAGAGCACTCATAAAAGCAAAGGCAGCGCACTTACGATTCGACCTTTTAGAAGAACAAATAGGGCACTGCTAGATTGAATCATGTGGCCTACGTAGCTTACATAACCGGATCGGACAGAGGGAGCTAGCTCAGTCGGCCACTGGAAATTAGCAACACACATAATAAGCTGAAAGCTGGGATTTATGAGGGAATAAATCCATCGTCACATAGAATGGCACCTACTGTTGCAGTGTTTTTGGACGCCGCCATGCCTACACTAATACGTAGGGAGGTCATTCGCAGTTTCAGTTGCACATAGACTTTGTATCCCATTGCCTGGTTCCTAGGACGAGAGCTTACGAGAGATGGGAGCGCTCAGATACTATTGACTCCACCACTCACATGAAGCACTCACCGATACAATTAGTTGAATACGTCCCACACATTGCGATGCTTCCGGTAGAAACACCTATATACCCAAAAACACACCCTAGTGCCAACAAGTACAGGGGAGACACTTCTATCACTCACATACACTCATTACTAAAGTTCTCGAGCAAGGCGGCACTCCAAATAGTCAAAGATTATAGGTAGGGTAGTGGCTTTCTAAAAAAACGATCCGGACGGAGAGATGCGCGTGCACTCCGGGGCTTTATCTACATCTACAAACTCCACTCAGCGCTTAGCAACCTTTTCAACTACTAACAGATTCGGTCCTCGCTCCCCGGAACATATGGCTGCGAATACCGATCACGCTCACGAGCATCTTAATTACCACCACGAGCATCCCACTTTTCATATCCATAAACCGCATTAGCTCCTAGGTCAGAAACCGCCTATTACCACTACTGACTCCAGCTACATATTGATCCGATCCCATGTGCCGCTCGGTTCATCGCATCTGGATACGAAGCTTACGCTATCTAGGGAATCAATTGCTTCATATACTGTGGAAAAAAGTGGTCTCGCTTCTTCAACGAAGACAATTGATTATATTGTTGCGAGATAAGAAGGGACATGAAGCGTTACGCGGGCTCCTCAAGTTCAATCAAGAGAAGAAAAGACAAGAGTGATAAGTGGTGAGTACGGGGTTGCCCCAAGAGTATCTGGCCTTCCTAGAAAGAGAGACTCACTGCCTTCCATAATAACTTACCCCGACCCAAAAGTCCTCGCTAATAAGGACTAACTCTAGAATTCCCTCCTCGCATTAGCTGAAAGAGAAAGTCTTTTCATTAGTAAGAGAGTACTGGCCCGACTTCCGCCAATCCCCTTCTCAATACAAAAAGAGAAATTTTTCATCCATTAGTAAGAATGGTTAATACGATCCAAGTATCAGCACGTAGCAGAGGTAGCCGAGAAAAGAGAAAAGGCAAGAAAGAAGAGAAAAAGCCGGGCCTCACTCACGCTCTTAGGGTTTTTCGGGGCAAAGACTCGAGGATGCGTAGCGAAAGTTCGACTAGCGGCCCCTCACCATATGAATCAGTGTAGCCCCCTAACGGGTCCCTACTGGACCTCTCTCCTTTTATTCGAGAGTTCGCACGCGCTCACCCTCACCCCGGTTGAAAGAGCCCCCGGTTACTAGAAGTAGTCACCCCTTATCGCTATACGCTTTCGCTTCTTATATATTTGAGAGCGCTCGATCGCTATCGCTTGCCTCCATGTTGGGGAATGAGCAATGGTGGAGGTGGTGCGCTGCAGTGCCGGTAGTGGTTCTCGTGGTGGTGATTAGCCTTGGAAAGGCGGTCGGGCTGCGGGATGTCTGAATGCCGCAGACAGAGTGTACTAGATATTTCCCCCTTTATTTGGGAACATGTGCCCCGATAGACTCTAACAATGAAACCACTTAGCTCGCGGGACATGCACTTCGAACCTCGACCCTCGAGGTTCTAAATGTAGCTTCCAAAACCCGCGTTACCAGTGTACGTACACTTCGAGACCTGCCCTTTTCGATACCGCCGGGAAGCTCTAAATGCCTTAGCCCCATATTATCGTAGAGTCGTATGCTTCGACATTCAGCTTGGTTGGAAGGAAGGATCGAGCTTGCCCCCATTAGCTCGATTGATAGCTACAACGCAGCTTTCCCCCGTTTCCCCACGCAGTACAATTTACTCCTAGCAATTACCCCGCTTCAACCGGACAGACAGCTTCTCCCCTTGCCCTCAACACGCCACATCCACTCCGGGAAATAATAACGACCGCACGGAAAGCCCAGCATAGAGATAAAAGCGAGCCGGGAGGAGAAAAGAAAAGCACCGTTGAATGAGCTTGGTTACACAAATGTGGTTTACGATACTGATGATCTCTATGATGATTAGACACGGGAAATACCAGGGACTAACAGAGCCCCTGAAGCGAGTAGGGTAACATCTATTATTTGGTAACCGGTTGAATAGCGTGAGTCGTAACATCTATTATTTGCTATTAAAGTGATTCGAGAACCGAGTGCTATTGGTAAGAACTCGGGTGTGATGAAAACCGGTAGATTGAACGCCGCACGTACAGGTGAAAAGCAAGATCGAATTAACTCGATTGTGATTCGAACGCAGAATGAGAGACCCATGGGCGACTTTGTTGACAGAAGCTTGTTAAAATTTGGCAGCACGGTCAGAACTCGGGTGATTCGGGAAAGCTGCTCTATATGGAAAAGCTGGGTGCTTTAGCGTCCTTCATTCGTGTGGTACATACATGCCGTGAGATTCGAGAGTTAGGTATAATCAATTTTGATAGAATGATAGCGCTTTCTCTCGAAGGAAAGTTATCCTCGAAATCAAATTCGTTACTCCGGGCCTCCACCGTGAGTCATGCCCGAGTCCTAGTCCAATGCAACAAGTACTCACGGAAGGGAGAGTCTATCCAAAGATGATATATCAGCTTAGAAAAAGAGAACTTCTAGCTGGATGAATTAGTTCTTCACTTTGCTCGCCTAAGTTCCTCTTTCTCTTTTACAATTGATATGGGCTCTTGGGCCGGATCGGAGCACTGGCCCGATGCCCACTTAGACTATAGGTCTACTAAAGAAGAAAGAACCAACGCTAAGACTTGGTTTGGAATGAATGAGAGCCGGTGAAAGAAAGACCGCTTCGAGTTGGGTCATTAGAGACGAGCGAACTAACCGCCGGACCCCTCGAGCTTGTGGTTTTATCATACTCTTTGCTTGCTTGATTGTTATCGCTACTCAATCGTTGCTCTATGAGTTTACCCCTCTGCTTAACCGGATAGAAGCATCTCCCATGAGGTTGGTTGGATCGCTATCGCTTCATGGATGATACGCGCATCACGTCCGTCCGCAGCCTCGCTTCTACGGTTACACCAAAGACAACAACACAGCCGGGGGTCCCCCTCGCTCTCACACTCCCCCAAGGGGAGGGGGTTAGGCACTCGAACTTAGAAAGCGGGGTCCTCTCTTGCTTGCTTGCTTCGCCTCCTCGCGTCCGACCGCGCCTTCCCGGTTATAGCAGTAGATCGGCCTTCCAGAGAGTGATCCATGTCCGAGAGGATCCTACACTCGGTCCCAATTTCTGCAAGACAAGCCGCGCTTCACCCGATCCTACAATCTAAAATAGATCTACTATATATGAAAAGTCAATCACTTCAGTGAGATCTACATACCGTATAGATACATAAATGATAGCTGTAGAGTAGAGAGACCCTGGTTATCTCACGAGTAGATTAGAACTACCTTTCCCTAGATATTATGGAACTTCGCCTATAGTTTCAGTAGGGTTTCAACCTCCAAGGTATGAGTGGGACTAAGCCAATGAAGATTCCCTAGGATGAATCAACAAGCCTACAAGGTTGAAGCCAATCTAGTAGTAAAGAGATCTCTCTAAAGGTGATGGGCATGAAAGGTACAACACTACGATCTGATAACACTTGCTGAATCACACCACTAAGCCTCGCACGGATCCAGCACCGTGCATGCTTGCCAAAATGGTAGGTCTCTTGCTTACTTACGATATAAAAAAACAACCTAGGGATGTGAAAACCAATACGAAGAACACAGATCTCACCTACCTGCCCCTCTCTATTGCCGCCCTACTTAAGCAAGCCTAGAGGACTAATCGGACAGTCCTCCCAATACGCGTAAATGGGTAGGTAGATAGGTGATACCTCTGCCCCAGCTACGCAATGCTTCGGTATCACTTAAAGAATAAAGAAAGGGCGAAAGATTTCTTGCTTGCTTTATACTTGGCGACGGAAGGGGAATAAATAAAAGGAGGAGTCGGAGGATTATGGATTCAGAGCCAACCGAACCACCCGATCAGACCACTTAGACCATGGGACGCACGATATCGAGCAAGAGACACGATTGGCATTGATTGGATTGATTGGAAGGACACTCGTCGGGACCCAGGGGAGCTTAGGAGCCAACTAGGCCAGAGCTGCTCGGATGGGGAGCCGGATGGGGAGGCGGGGAGCTTAGGAGTCAAGTCAAAGCTGCGTTGGTTAGCTTCTATTGCATTGTCGGCTAGGTGGGCTTGATGAGAAGAAGGAACCCGCCCGACGAAGAAAGAAAGAAGCTTGGCACGAGGGGTCAAGCGTAGCGGCTGGGGCTAGCGATAAGAGAACGTGTGCCGAGACAATGGCTAGACTCGATCGCTAGATCCGCCGATGGGCCGGCCGGTCGAAGGAGCGAGCCGTGGAGAGGGAATGAAAACGACTAGCCTTTGTATCTCCTGTCTCTTCCCTTTATCTCTATTGCCATGCTCCTCAACACCTAACTTACTCAACCCCATAACCTAAGCCGAGGGAGAAACTCAAAAGCCCACCACACTCACTCTATGTATGGCTATCTTAGCTGGCTCTAAAACCTTGATTGCATATCTTGCTTCTTTCCCTCGATGTTTGTTTATGTATCTCTTTATATCTATTCTATTTACTATTATGTTATATCCAATATTGACTATGCTAGATAAGATCCTAGTAATTTTGGATCAAGCTACTGAGTGAGTCATTCCTTTACCCTGGCGTCATAATCTTAATACTGAGAACAAAGCCCTTCATCTATAGGTTGGATTCTAACAGCACTTTGCTTACTAGTATAAAACCGATCGGGACCGGGTAGCGTGCAGCAAGCCGCGTCAAGCGGGATAACACAACCGAAACCACAGGCATCTCACCCCCTTCTTTGTTGAACCCGAAAAGTAGGGCATTCTGGCTAATACAACTACTGCCAGGTTCCCTACTCGGGAGATAGAGGATATGGTATCGAACCACAACAACCCGGCTTTGTCATGAGTGAGGGATAGGCATCGGGAATCCGTGCCCCAGATTTCGAGGAGCTCAGCTTGTTCGCCAGTTTATAGTTACGCATCCCGAACGTACCCATTTCTTAGAGTGTCATATCCATATTTCGATCCCAAAGCCAGCGCACTTGTTGAGTCGGGATAAGTCAATATCAAGTGTCAAGGCTACCTCTAGCGATGTACACTTCCATATTCTAGCATCGATATCGAGATCCGAAGTTGTTGATGAAGACCTTGAGATCCGTTGAGACTCAGATCCAATACCATAAGAAAAGACGGATCTCGAACCTATAGTAGATCTCGTAGCGTAGACTAGAAGAGGCTAAGTCCGTAGTATGCGCGACGCAAGGAGGCACTCCCGTATTCGTGGTTTGAGAGCCACATAACTATCACAGATCTCTTGAACAAGTAGTAGTCAGCATCCATATCGAGATTCGAGATGCACCAGCACTAAAGTAAGCATCCGAGTAGTAACGCAACGATGGGGAATACGGCAGGGAGTTGGAGTTGACCCGTAACCCGACCTCTAAAACACCAACATGATGAGCAAAGGCGTGGGCAATGACGAGGCACCGTGCCGAGGAACCGCATTCATAAATCACCGCAATCGCGTCACCTTCGTTCCCGGAGATCGAGATCTGGCTCGTTCCACCATTTGCAATAGGAGGATGATGAAGCGATAGGGACCAACTAGCTTGAGTATATGGGTATATTATATATGGATATATGGTTCCACCGATAGCCAACTCCATTGGAAAGAAGCATATCCGGGTCGCGTAGAAAGATAGAGAGGGGTTACAGATTGATAGCTAAGCAAGGTTACCAAGTTCCAAGAGCGTGGTCATTAGTCTCTATAGCCGCAGGGATTCGAGATCTCTATAAAGAAGAAGTATATGGTCGGTGCTCCTCTTGGTTCACTAAGGTAGCAAGAGGAGAAGGGAGCATCCCTAGCTCTTATCTAACCGATGAACATCTTCCCACAAGAAGTCGACCTATCTTTAGTCAATTGCCCACTCAAGTTCCTGATGTTCGATCCGATCCCCGCCTTCTCACCCAGGGGATCAAATTACGGTGCATCATAAGATATATAAGGTTCACGCAGGGTCATGCTCGCTCCCTAGGCCATAAACAATAGTTTCTACCAGGATGGATAATCCCGAATAATGACCAAGAACCTCTCCTTATCGGGCCGAGCTCCCTCACCATATGAATAGTGAGTGACTCCGTCCCTCTTCTTTTAGTCGAGAGTTTGCTTACTCACCCCGCCGGTCCTTAGAATTTTGATCTTGACATTAGTGTGCAAGTGCTCGGCGCATACCTTGAAGTCCATTTGTTACCAGCTATTGGTTGGTCCTATTGGATACGATGTCGGATCGCGTCGAGATGGATGGCTAGAACGACGTATATGTAGTCAAATGGATCCGATCGTGTCATGACATCTTCGTGGCTATCGATGGCTTGTTCATGTATCCTTTAGGTTGGCTAGACATCTATATCCTACTCTCCGTAGGCTCATCGTAGTATTGGTCGTTCTTGGTATTATAAAAGTATCTATAAGGAGCTCCGTGAGAATGAGTGACAGATCCTATTATATAATACATTGTGAGTACAGGATGTGGGATGTAGTCAAATTGGTAGCCCGCCACATGGGTCCTAATGGTGTCTCCTAGTACATGCAAAGGGATCGCACTGGATCACGCGATTTCGAGGTGGGAAGTAGCGACGATAATGATATGGTGCTTCTTTCTTTTCTTTCATTCCTATGGCTCGATAGGGGACCTCTCTTATACTCCTCTCGTGTAAGGTGTTTCCGAATGGGGTATGTTTCACAGGGGTACGGTGAACTGGGTCTCTCATATCGATGGTGGGGGACATATCCTTTCGCTAGTGATGTGGGCCTTCTCTCTCGCTTACGAAGGGGGCGCCTCTCTCGAGCCGAAAGTGATGGGGACATCTTTTTCTGGGTATGTTTTCGTTATGGGCTACTTCTCTCCCTGGGTAGGTCTATATGGCTATAACCGACTATGCGTGACTATTGACTATGAGCTCGGCTCTGCCCGCTACGACCGTATATGACTACCGGCAATTACAACGCGGCTATGCTCGCTCTCGCCCTATGACTTTAACCGTGACTACGTGATCGGCTATCGACCGACCTTGTCACAATGACCGACCTCCCGGCAATGACAACTACTGGCTCTAAGCAATGAAACCCGTCAATTCAACCTTTGGAAAAAGCTGAAAAAATCGGGGACCCGATTGGGGGCTCACTATTCGAATGGTGAGGGTGAGCCACCGCGACTCTCGACTATACGAGAGGGCCCAATCTATCTATTCGTGGGTCGAAGTGGGTCAAGGAAGTCATTACATATATAACATATATCGAGTCATGACCGGAAGAAATGCATAATTACATATATAATATATGCATTGTCGAAGGTCGAGTTCTCAACTTACTTCTCCTAGCTCGAAAGATCATTACTTAATTTACCATGATAGATTGGGAGTCTCAATGGCTTAAACATCGAATAAGTCGGTTATTCGAACCACTAACCTCCGTTTACATGCCGCATCCGAATAAATGTAGAGCCCATACGAGGCTAAAGCATAATTACATATATAATATATAGATGCTCGACTGGAAAGCCTCGCCTTTAACTACGAATGAGAAATGAATGAGAAAGGACCGACGAATAGACTTCTCTCGACCTCTTTTCTATCCATTTTTGGTATCACCCACTTGGTGGGAACAATTAGATAATTTAGTGTCCCCATGATGGCTTCCGTACCGCGCTCAATCTCCCACTCCGTGGTTAATAGGAAACCCCCGTACGTCTTTATCGTACTTCCATCATGCGCACCTTTGTTTCTCCCCCAGAAATGGGTTGCTCAGCACCATTCTGCGAAAGACTTTCGTTGAGGGCTCGAGAGCACAATCGTTTGCGAAACACGGGATCCACGCTTCTACAACCCCAAAGTCCCGCCCTCCTAACGTACATCGCGAGGCTTAAAAACTCCAGTGTACCCCTATCCCTTACTTAAGGAGCTAATCCCCAAAGAGTTCGCCCCTCTTTTCGCTATGGGGAGATTCAAATAACGAAAAAGAAAGGGTGGGGGATAAAGAATCAAATGAAAAAGGGGGAGGCATGGAATGAATCATATCCATAATAATTGTTATGAAGAGCCGTTCAAATATGAAACTAAAGGATCTAGGGTTGGACTAATATCCATTGGTACGAAGACCCGCTGTGATGCTTATGGGGGCATATGGTTGGAGCTTTTTAAAGCGTAATTACATATATAATACTCATGGAATTATGCCATCGCACGGATGAATCACTCACTGGATGAATGAGGGAGATTAAAAGCATATATTACATATGTAATTATGCATTTCTTCCGACCATGATGCGTAAACGGTGCTTGATCTGATAAGGAGAGGACAGTTCTCACTCTCAAATTGAGCCACGACAGAGAGAGGTCGTGATACTACACTTTGGTATGGCTGCTGATAGTTGTCCCGCTTGAGCTGAGCGACTAGGAAATGAGAAAGTGAAAACTCCGCAACTAGTGGTAAGATTGAAGAACTATTTTACCCACCCACCCCAACTCTCGAAAATTTCGCGATCGAGCCAAAAGAAAGAAGGAGTGGTAGAGTCGTGTTTAACTCATCCTTCCGAACTACTCATTAAGAAAGGAAGAAGAGGTAAAGAATATACACTCACTAAGAGAGGTCGAAATAAGAAGGTTGGGGAAAAAGAGTTAGGGTTAGGCCGCGATGACTCTGACGAAAGCAAAGATTGCTTGCATTGTCGAGGCTAGGCTCGGACTCAACCCTCCCTAATCACACCACCCACCCGCTTTTGAACATGGAACTATGAAATGAAACGTGCATAAATGTGGAGATCTCTAGTTCCGTGGTAGCCGTGAATCTTCCCGAAAGAAGTTTCGATGACGAATAAGGTAGGACCTTTTCGTGCCTTTTGGAAGGTCCCCTCTCACCCGGCATCCATCCGATGCTTCGTGGATACTAGGAAGAAATGAAGAGATCCTATATTATGCTCTTTTTTTGAGCTCACCATCCAGTTGAAACCGATAGAATGCGGGAGGTTCTCGCAATCTCTAGGGGCATGGGCCTCGACGAAAGGTAAAACCAAAAGCTCTACCCCCGGCAATAGCTGGCCATCGCACGTTATGCTTGGTCTCATCGTAGGCGTTTCATCGCTTCCACATTGGACGTGTAACCATTCCTCGAAATCCCCATTCATAGAATCCCATTACTACTAGAATCTCATTTCGTGGAGTTTGGCCGACCGAAAATACATCGAAGAATGGAATTTATTTCTAGGGGGAATCGGAGATCCTCACGTAGCGTAGATAACGGGTAGCGACGATGAAGGTTTAATCCTCGAGTCGAACTACTCATGCCTGAAAAAGTAAACTAGCCCAGGCTAGATGAGTTAATGGATGAAGGATCGAGACGGATGCCCGCAGTTGGATCGCCGTAACTTAGTTTTGTCGAAGAATCCCAGTATCTCCAGCTTCTCCTGCAGCAGTAAGTCAGCGTGGGTATCACCAACCTGATCGGAGCATAAAGCGTGTCGAGTTTGGAATTAAGGGACAACCATATAGGATTCTATTGCCACTAACTTGAAAGGAGCCCCGATCTCCATACGCAGTACTGAACGGCACAATACGGTGTCGCTGCGTGCCGCAAAGCCACGACCATTTCGTGGGAATATATGGAGAAGAATACTTTCCGCGTTGAGCCGCGCCTCACCGTTCCGAAGGCCGTGGAAGCAGCGTCGGGCCACCCTCTCATACTTCGAGGACTCTTTTCAATAATTTCTTTCGCTCATTGTTCTATATTAGCTATTTATTGTGCCTCAGACCACCACTTAAAACAACCCAAGCTAGATTCTGTTGTCTAACTGAGAGAGGGGGCGTGTTAATGAAGCACGTTTCGCAGATCCATGTCGAGATGTCAACTATTAGGTGGAGATGTTAGATTGTACGAAGCGAATGGAGCGAAAAAGGGTTTTAGGAGACCACCGTTCTACCAAGCATTGGGAACTATTCTCCCGCACGGGCCATATTGTATAAGGAAGAGGTAATGCCAAGTCCTAGAATGAAAATAAAGAACAAAACAAGAGGGATCTATTACTCTGACTCAGTTAGTAACTAGAGGTGCACGAATCCGACAGACTATGACCACTCATCGAATCCGAGGAACATGGATTGTAGTTGGTTTATGAATCGATCGGTTGGGCTTTCATAAATGAATGATGTGGACATAAAAGCACTACCGAACTTCTTGAATTCCCACTTCCTATCATTATGCTATTTATGTCGTGGTTTGGCACATGTCGTGTCCATAATGAATTGGTTACATCCTAGTCATTTGTCTTTTTCACTACTTTTGGTAGGAAGGAACTCACTCCCAAGACTTTGTTAACCTACATGTCCGATCGAACTAGAAGCCCCATTCTCATGAAAGTGCTCTCCTGGGTCATCACACCTGACTATCTTCGAACCGCATAGAACAAGTTCGACTTGCATTGTGTGGTACTACGACGATGGCAAGCCCCACATGACATCACCGGGACGCTGTATGGAGGAATTGAAAATAATGTAAAAGAAACTCTAAATGAAAATGCATGTGTCAAGATGTAGGACCGGGCGTGATCCGACATGACCCTTATTCTACTCTATTGTTCTCTTCTACTCTATCGTTCATAGTTGGCTCACCCTCAAAAAAGCTTACCATGGAAGTTCGGGTTAGTGGAGGCGGGGACCGCAGCTCTCACACAGGGATCCTCGAAGTAGGACTCAAAGATAGAAACTTAGTACCATTTATTTGCAGGCGATAAATTGATTCGTTCTCGCTAATTCGACAGGATCAGTCCACTTTGCTCATCGCCCGAGATAGGACCAAATCTCTTTCGTTCCATAATGAGTGATGAGTGTGGATAAATTGATGGGTGACATCATAGTAGTTGGCCTTTTCGTGAGTAATTTTAGCGTGACGTCTGACTCTGCTAGGGAATTTGTCTGTACTGCCTCCCATCCCCCGGGGAAAGTCAAAACCTCAAAAAGAGAAGCCCCCCGCATCGAAACCAAATCAAAGCGAAAAAGCCCAAAAGCTATACGGTTTTGTTAGTAATGAATACTTAGTAACAAGGTGTATATGCACGTCATCAGTAGATATGGAGCTTAGTTATTCATTAAGCTCGCTGTCTTGCTTCTGAGCATTCCAGGGTATCATATGGTACCGTAATCATAGTGTAATCAATAAGCGTAATCACTTACATGTATAACTAGTACGCGTAATGGTACCGTGATTACTATGATATGCAATTACCGTAATAAGTATTATCCAAGAGTGTGTAATGATAACCAAACGTTGTATAAGTATGATGAACAGGGGACAAGATTGGAACGCGGATCGAACCCTCGTGGTCTCGCCCAAGGATCTCCCTTATACTCCCGTGTTGCTAGATATCTTCCTATGGGAGACGTGTGATGGAAAGGTAGCGGGTATCCTTCCCTCCGGATCGAAGTACAAAAGAGATCGTGATGACATTCTCATTTGAGTCCGTACAATGGGTGAAGTAGATCAGAAGTGAGGGATATGAGTGCTTCTGTATATTAGCTGTGAGGTGGGCTAGCTGTAGTTTCAATGTCGAGGGAAGGTTTGCTACTTAGAAGAACTATCGGTTACATTTCAAGTGTGGGCGCATCCTCATCCCTATACATTGCCCCTCTCAAGGCACTCTCCCGACGATTCATCGTTACGTCATGAAGTCGAACACTTCGCCGATATGAGGAAATGGAGCGTGGATTCATCCCAACGAGATGTAGTTACAAGTGTCGTGACACTACGACTCGAGTCGTTATTCGTGGGCTTATTATACTTCTTCCACCTTAGTAATAACTGTAATCGACTTAATCATGTTCTCTTCGCGCGTTGCATGAAGAGTGTTACTCTTGGTCTCCTCCAACGATATTTAGCCAGGATTACAATCATTGCCCCGATCGGTACTTATGGTTATTTGTTAAGGAATCACGCGGAATTCCCTCATACATCCAAGTAAAACTCGTGAGGTGTATACTAATATGTGTCCAAGCAACACATCCAAAGGTCTCCGAGGGGCCCAACCGAAAGGTTTCCTTCCTCACCATTTCTCGACCGGAGTTATGTCACTGAATGTATCTACGTGGAAACAAATCTGGTGATATAGTTTGAGCGGCAAGCAACTTCGCCCCCAGAATTGAGTCGTCCAGGTCTTTGGCATGCGGTAGACATCCAGCCATTTCCACCAAGAGATCCTATTCTTCCTCTCTACCATTCCATTTTATTTAGGGGTTTTTTTTCTTTTTCCCGAATGAGGGGAGAAAAAGGACCCACTCTTTACCTTTCTTATTCCGCCTACGTATATTGATCCATTCGAGAGAGATTACCCCTACCTACCTAATCTAGTTAGTAACCATTAGCGACTCGGATGACAGGCAGCAACGATGCCTATAACCGAATGGAGGGAGGGCCGATTGTAGACTATTTTCCCCTTTCCCCATCCATTATTTACTTACTTACTGGTAATTCCATCTCGCATTCATTTTGGGCATGGGGTTCCGCGTCTAAACAGAACAAGCCTTTGGGAGAGGAGGGAGAAGTAGTGGTTCCGAACATGGGATCGGGAGCAAGAGGAATTCCCTCGCCGGCATAGCTGTCGTTCGCAGCTAGATTTCTTGTTTAGAATCGGAAAAGCATGCGCATGCGTCTTCTATCTCTCTTCTTCGATGCACAAAAGATTTGCCCTCATCGCCGAAGCTCAGACCTCATTAGAGTGAAAGGAAAAAAAATTCTTATGCTCTTTATAAAATGAACTTACTTCCAAGCCGAAAACCTCGCCGAATAAGGAAAGTCAAAAAGTGTATCCCCTGCCGTGGATTTTGGAATCGATCAAGTAAGATGAGAACAACCTCAGATATTGGTAGCGTATTAGGTGTAGCAATCAAGGTTGTTGGTATTCCGATCCGGGTCAGTGGTAATCAAGCCCGGCAACCGTCACATTGGCTATTGGGATAATGAATCGCTTAGTCACGGCATCGGGCGATAAGCGCAAGAGATATTAGTACTTTCCGGCCCGAGCAACTAGGGCATGGCAAGTGGAAAAGCGCGGCAAGAGACAGATAGAAACCCACCCATTTGGTTAGACTAATCAACTAGTAGCCTAGATAATAGGCTTTAGTTCCATAACCATATCAAGACTAGGGTTTCCCGATCAACGAGCATGAGTGGCTTAACTAAGAACAAGCTGGTAGCGATATTAGGTGTAGCAATCAAGATTGTTGGTATTCCGATTAGACGAGAGAAAGCTCGATGAAGCCTCTAATAGCACTTGAGTGGCAACCAAGGGACCGATTGAGAGGTTAGTTTGCCCTAAGAGAGAGGCTTTACTAGAGATAGAGCTTAGTTGATCCTAACTGCTTCGCTAAACACCTAGGGAAGAGAAGAGAGGCTATTGGATAATGAATCGCGTTAGTCCCGGCAGAGTTAGGTAAGCATAAGGCCGTGATGATAAGACAGATAAGAGAGACGAATAAAGACTTTCGGCAAAGCAAGAAGCGGTTCAAGAGCCATACCGGGTGGAATAAATATAGGTAAAAGGCTATGGGATTTAGTAAGTAGGTAAGTCCCAGTAGGCAGTACATGAGAGAAGCTTAGCGGGTGTTGCGTCTGAAACAAATGATGGGTATAGCGGTTAAGATAGAGGCGGCTAGGGTAGCGGTTATCGGGCTATTGGTAAGCATTTGAGTGGAAACCATAAGGGGCATTGATAGGCGTGTGAAAGACCTACTTATAGAGGCGAAACGTCATGAAAAGCATAGAGATAGAGTTAGTTTGCCCTAAGAGATAGAGATAATAGTCGTGCAAGAGAGAGATTTAGGCGCCTAGGTGGGAAATAACCGGAAAGCGTATGATTGGTTCCGGAGATAAGACAGAGGGACTCGGAAGTGAACATTGGTAAGTACTAGTTTACTTTTAGACAGTACGGGGTAAGATAGGGGACAGGCAAGAAAGAAGCTAATCATTGTTATACGTACAGTATGAAAGCTTAGAGAGTTCAACCCACAGCGAGAGATAGGGCGCTTAGAGAAGCGCTATGGGATCGAGTATTAGTTCCGAAGTCGCGGCAGAGACTAGTGCGAGTAAGAGATAGGCTTAGAGACATATAATAGATACTTGGAGAGATAAAGACGTAGGCTCTAACACGTGAGTAAAGTAAAACCATTACTTTGGGTAGAATAAAGATAGGTAAGATAGATGAGAGTCAAGTTCGCTAAGAGAAAGACGTATATATGGATGGCGGAAGAATATGGCATATAGAGTAAACGTGCTTTACCGATAAGGGCTAGATAGAAAACTTAGACGGTCAAGATTGAAACGATATAGAGATAGACGGGTAAGAAAGAGAAGCTAATCATTAAGGTTCGCTTAGCGGGAAGAGACAAGCTCAGTAGACGAAGCTTTGTCCGAGACACCGAGATAAACCCTACCATTTAGGGCTAGGGAGAAAGCGTAGAATAAACCGAGATTAGGGCTATGGCTGATCAAGGCTTAGAGACATATAATAGATACTTGGGAAGAACCCAACCACGCACCCAACCACACCGATTGAACTTTCGTTCCACCCATTTGAACCCGCCTACCTATGCCCACCACACCCTCGCCCTACCTAAACCGATTGGGGGGAATGGAACCTAACCATATTCGGGGGGGAAAGGAACCTAACCTACCTAAAGGGGATGGGCTTTAGCTTTCACCATGGCTTGGCTTAGGCGGGTCTTGATCTTTTCTTCAAGGACGGGTAAAGCTCCCTAGTAATCTAAACCCTACAAAGCTCGCGAACATGGCCAATGAGTGGCTCCTTGCTATATCTCCTGCCCATGCTATGGGTGGTTCTAAGACAGAGTTCATCAACCTGGATCATCATAAGGGAAGGGGAATGGATGTATAGGTTCGCCTTCCTTAGTGTGAATGTTATATGGGCTCGGCCCCTGGAGGGGACTCAAGGTTCATTCTATCAATAAGAATATCTCGTTAAGTCCCTCACAGCCTCGACTACTATAACAACGGGTAGTGGACAAATAAAGGGACATAAAGGGTGAGATGGGGAACTAACTATTGTATCTCATTTTGATGGTGAACTATCCATCCCTCTTTTCTATCCTTTCATGAGGCTAGGAGAATGGTTGGTTGTATGCGGTGCCAAGCCGAACCCGCATCTGTTCATGAGGAGCCTTATTGAAGGACCAATCTACTGATGGAGGGTAATTCTTTATCGCCGCAAGAGGGATAAAAGGACGGGTGAGATGGATGGGATGTAAAACCGAACCACCTATTTAGTAGGAGTGGTTGCTAGATACAGTCAGGGTAGGCTCGCATCCACGAATAATAAGAATATATGGCTACATATTCTATTAGGGTAGGTCTTGCAACCACTAAAGGTCACCGCCCCGCAATCAAAACATATTATATATTATGCATAACGCGTGCGAAAGGTATGTTACGGGTGTTCCCCTTTTTCTCTACTATGATTTGATAGTGATAATCACGTGCATCTCTCGAGTAGGCTTGTACCCTCGCGATATAGTAAGGATAAGAGGTAAGAGGTGGATTATCGTATGTAAAGATCTTATTCCAACCCACCTCTTTTCTCGTCGAGACAATACATACGATTGGTGCGGTGCACATTTCTTGACCCATCAAACCAGCTTTCGCGCATGCAAATATGTAGATGATTCTATGTTCGTTGGCTTGGGTTGCGGCGATACGATTGGATAGAGGATACAAGTGCCTCGTGAGCCGGCCGTCCGTTAAGCCCGCTAAGCCTCGCTTTCGCGAGATGCAGCATATGTGATTTCTCGATCTAGTCACGTCAACAAGAGGAAGTAGAGGGGATTGCTTTCGTTGGGAGGATGAAGAAGAAGAAAGGTAAAAAGAAGAAGAAGAAAGGCGCTCAGTTCTTTGGTTCGCTGGATCTCATTCATTCCCTTGTGGGCGTAGGGAGATTGAAATTTATCGTCCCTAAGTGAGTGAAGTGTGTGTAAAGTACGGTTTAGTGTAAGAGTGTATGAGAGTCAGTATAAGAGGTCGACCCTGGGACATATGATCATTATTACATGCAATATGTATGAATGAATCGATGCGGGGAGAAGGCTCGACACTACATAAGGAGAGAGGAGGTTTAGGGGGGAGTGAGAAATGGAGGGAGGAAGGTTTACGCGCTCTCTACCTCGCCCGCATCCCGAAGGTCACGTTATTGCTTGCATTCATATATATATGTAAGAGGCGCTTTGATGAGCTCTTGCTAGGGAGGGAAGCACCGCCGAACCCAGACCGAATGCGAGGAGTAAGAGTAGGCGGCTCATCATTCATAAAGATTTCCCATAAGCCAGGAGCTTTCTATCTCTCCCGGTCAA
Organism: Pinus albicaulis; assembly: GCA_034641835.2. NCBI lineage: Eukaryota > Viridiplantae > Streptophyta > Pinopsida > Pinales > Pinaceae > Pinus > Pinus albicaulis. The sequence goes on along the minus strand of CM076577.1, from coordinate 1,044,314,642 downwards.
AAGGACTGGCAATCTCGACTAAGCTTACTCCCGCAGCTCTGGTCTAGATTTCTCGGCTCGGCTCCCCGTCGTTGGTGGAATTGACTGAAATTGCTTTTGAATCTCACAAGGTCTCCTTTTCCCTCGGAGGGTAAAGCAATCAAAATCGCGATTTGGCCTATATTAATAATTACTCATAAGGCAAGGATAGATCCACTATGAAGGGACAGCTAACGCCACGACTCTTAAAGAACTCAGTAGGCGCCTTTCAAGGCTATCTTCTTTACGTGTCTAGTGTCCTCATTCTCTGCTCTCTCGCCGGGAAGGAAGGCAATAAGGTCTATCCCTCCTGGTTTAGATCTTACCTACCTCTCGACACCCCGATATGTGCGTAAGTTGATAAGGTCTCATCCTTGTGGTCGATAACTCCGTTTATCATTTCCCGTAGAGGCATAGTAAGAAATAGCCAATCTCCCGGGCTTCAAGAGACGCGAAGGGAAGCTGCTGATCAATAACGCCCTGTGAGGTCCGAAAAAAGCGAATACACAATTATGTCCATTTCTAAGTCATTATTCTCTTTCGAGCCGTGTACGTGAGGATCTTTCCGGCGCGAAGGTAATATAAGGCGTATAGTGGATACGAGCTAGCAGCAGTGTGTGTGTTGGGCTTGTTGGTAAGTATGTTGAGTAGTAGTATGTATAGTATCGATCTCGTGCGTCTACCTCAAGATAAATTCATGTGTTGAGCAGAGACTCCATGCTAGTGCTCCTAGGGTTCCGTATAAAGAGTCCGAGTGCCGTACCCTACAACTATTCCTTGTCTATTTTTGAGGTCCGATCTGAATGGGTAAGGTACTCCCTCGTCCTAGTGTAACCGTATAAATCTAAGGGGTAGAGCAATCATCCATCCAATCCATCTCGGGTGCTTATATTCTAAAAGAAGGTAAGTAAAAGGAACTCCTAAGTAAGCGCTTAATTCATTCGAGGGTAATCCATGGAATGCAGTGAGGGTTCGTCCAACAAGGCTCTCTGATCGACCATAATCCCGGGCCCAAGCCATGGATCCATGCCATGACCTGAAGACAGACTCGGTCCCCGCCATTTTCATTTCATCCCTCAAGTGCAGGCAACTAAGTGTAAGAGTTGGTGGATTCCGGTAAAGCAATGATTATCCTGCGGGAAATAAGGTAAATGATTATTATATATGTAATAACTTGAGAAAATAAAATCCATAAAGAAAGAGAGAGGTATATGTTCTAAAGCCCAATCGATTATTCCGCTCATGGCATTCTATATTTCGGGCTCCTCGTGCACTAGGGTACTCAAAGTTGGGTTCTTTTGAATTAGAAAAAGCTTATGAGAATAGAAAATAGGTTCTAGCTATATTCAACCCGTTGTTTCCATAGGTTGGGGCATACTGTTCCACCGCGATATCTTTTGTGCATTTTACTCATCTGTAGGTAAGTTGATTCCTTCGAGTGGGCCGGGGTGATTCCATTCTCTAAGGCCATAAGGCCATATGGACGCTGCCAGCATAAGAGGACCCAGGCGCTTCTAATATTAAGGCACCATATTGGGTGGTTTACGGTCAATCAAAAAGTCCTTCCCCGATGTGACGAAAGCGCCCTCTCGGTCCTCCAAATGCACTATGCACACGTTTCATCAGCTCCGAGCACATAAGAGAGTAGCTGCGAATGTACCTTGTGTTTAGTGGCGGTAGTGCTAAAGGGTATCGATCTCCCTTTCTATCATACTCCTCTCCGGTTACTCGCTCCCCGGAAACAATACGGACATATGGCCACGGTCGAGTGTTTCACTAAAGTGCCTTCGGTTGGTTGGGAGGGTAGACTCAAAGTTGGTATTCTTTCTTTCTTCCCTACCTCCTGGCCGAACCAGACTTCCTCACTACGAGGCCTAAGCGTGATCGTTCTCTTCCCCTCTTCTCCTATCAGAAAATAGAAACGGGCCAATCAATTCGATATGTTGGAATCCAAACTCGAAGGAAGGGCTATATGGATAGGGCGGATCAAAAGTCAAGGAGAGAATCTCCAATGCCACTATATTCATATTATGTATATAAGGGTTAGGTTGCCATCCATCTAGTGGACATACTCCCTCAGTCTTGTGAGAGGATTGAACCATCGAAATCCTTCCTTCCATCCAGGTTCCGCCCAGAGTTGATGTTTTCCCACTTGTTCGCAACCGAACCGATCCAATCATACTCGAGTGAGCTTATCCTCTCCCGTATGTATTAAGACTTAGCCCGACTTGCTAAACGAAAAAGGTTATTCTCCTCAATCGCTTCTTTCTCGAAGTTCCCATTCATCAACACATATGGGGGTACTATGGTCTGTCCCGTCCGAACTTAAGAGTCTTTCCCAATTGGAACATAAAAGGAAGCTCCGGTGAACCCGGCTCCGAGACTCCGGCACGAATCAATGATTTCAAGCTTTCCCCACCATCCATTTCTTAAAGTCGAGGAGACCCGAAATCCCTTTCGGTACAGCGTGATCCTTCGGAACCCACGTAAGCATAAAGCCCAATTGTATCATAGCTCGGTTCTTCTCAATGCCGCCTCCTTCGGGTGAGATAGGTGGAGTTAGAATGTGCTATGTGGGTCCGCCCTTGGCTTCACACTGCCGTGTATGTCTTCGTAGACAGAAGGAAGTGCCGGTTGGGAAGGCCGTAGAAGGGGTTCGAGCGAGTGCGTCCGAGGAGTATAAGTTGGCCCCGATAGAGGTGGGAAGATTGGAAGCCCACATAATTTTGTTCCCATCGAACTATCATCACCGGAGAAGTGCTTTTAAGAAGATGTGTTTTCGCTCAAACCGGAGTGAACTCGGGGCGGGAACGAGCCAGGGGAAGACTTCCTAGGGAGAGAGTCGTTCGGTGTGTGATTGTCTCACATGAGTCTGGGGTTTGCCTTAAGGTGGAATGCCTTTGTCCCCTCTCCTGGGACATGAATCGCTATTTTCCGCTTGTTAAGGCCCCTTCGAGAAGTAACGAGACCGCTGATCCGGAGGTCTTCAAGGAGTCACTTGAGTGGGTTAGTCGAATATTCGACTCGAGTATTTTCTTGTCAAATCCGGGCCACATCTTATAGTAGGATTAACGAGTGATGCCGATAGTGTGGGTAGGGAAAAATGAATCAGTACCGAGAATAGTCAATTTTTTTGAATCACTTCCTATCCAGCCATTTCTCTCGCCCAACTCCTCCTTTTCACTTCGACCGTATTAGGCAGGGAGGCATGGAGTGCAGCGCTCTTAGTCTGCTATCCCCTCACGTCATAACCGGATGGAAGAATGTAAGTCGAGGAGAGAGAATCGCTCGAATCATGGTCTAAGTTCGTGCTGGCCAACTCCAATGCCACTGATCCAGCGCTCACTTGTGTCCAAAAGCCCGAACCGGATGTCCCGGTGATCAAGCTCCCTAAAGAAACGATAGCGAGCTTAGTCGCTAAACTCACTTCTCTCCGGCTAGGTGGGGAAGGAGTCGACCTTCAATGAAAGTTGTAGCGATAGAGGATTGCTTCTTTCTTTTCGTCTCGAAAGCACTCGACCCGTAAGGTGGGAGGTACGCCCACCCAACATCCGTTAATATGCTACTATAAGATCACGACCCATATCTCATATATTCTCCCAGGGGGAGGCACCGCTTTATATCGGGCAGAAGTCATTTAGTTCGGGTTGGGAGATCAGTGTTCCATTGTACCCACTACGACGAGAGTCTCTGTTCAAGCTAACTCGTGCATCCGAAGGCGTGCCTTTCAACATCAGCAATCACCTCCGATCCTCTCCTCTCCACCCCATTCATTAATACATACTATAAGCATACAGTATCCGCCCCTCGCCGGGGTCTAGCCAACCTGAAGTGGCAAACATCCACTGACATCTTCGCTTCAAAAAGCCGTCTTATTGTGAGTCGCTGCTACCTTTTCCATTCGGTGGTGCCGCGGTATCTTAGTAGCTGGTGCTAGGTAAATAGCATCATATGTAGAGAGATATGCATATTTTCTTCCCCGAACCAACTGAATCAACCGCTTCATTTGGACTCGGAACCGATCGAAGGTAAGCGGTGGGCCTGCGTGCGTCGCTATGAGTCTTACTTCGGTTATAGGTAAATATGCCGGGGTATGCTTATCGTGGGTATAGCTATCACATTATATCATGGCGAGGGTGCTTATCACAGTACGCTTACTAAGGTGCTTCGGTCCAACCGCTTGCTATCTATGATGCTACTTAGTCAACTCGGTTCTTCAAGCTGGCCCAACTTATGAATCTACTTATGAATCTTCACTCCGGGCACTGGGACTCGGGTATGCTACCGTAGTATTGACTTCCTAGGTCAAGATCCAAACCCATAGCAGCCATAAGCACATAGCAAAGATACCAATAGCCTAGCTGACCTCGTACAGCTTGGTCCAGTCGCGAATACGAGAGGCATATGACAAGTAAAAAGCAAAGGCATAAAGGCAAGAGGCTAGCTATAGTATCACGAGCAAAGGCATATAAGCCATCCACCTCGCAGCTGGTGCTTAAATTGTTGCTTTCATGGACAGGGATCTACGTCGGATCTACTTAGTGCTTCTTCAACGACTGCTTCATCTACACTGGGACTGAAACTACTTAATCCGGATAACTGACGTATCCTTTGTATCTCTTGTGCTAGGCTTATGTATCTCATCGCTACTACTACGTGGTATATATGCTTACATACGTGATTGTGGTGGCTGGGAGCCGAGTGAATATGCTTTCGCTTAGGTGCCGTCCGATTAGCCATCGTGCATCCGTAGGTTATACTACTAGCTTTGCTTTTGGTCCAACGATGTCTTGAACCCGGATATACATATGTTGGCTATTGGTACTCGATGACTTGGTGAATCCATTAACTGGCAGTACAAGGTGGGCTACGTGATCCGGCTAGTAAAAAGTAAATCTACACCCGGTAGCTTTGGATCTTGACTCCGGGACTAGTAAGGGATGCTATCTTTTACTACGTGTGTGCTACGTGTGCTTTCTAACCTTGCCTCTGCGGCATAAACTTATGCGACCGCCGTTGCATTTGGATCGCGATTCAAGGATGCTACGAAACCAGGGCTCGACCATAAGGACCCGGTAGGGGGCCCGACCGATAAGGCCGCCATCGATTTATCGCTCACCTTCCCTAAAAAGGTGAGGGTGAGGGGATTTATCTCTCTATTTCCTAAAAAATAGAGGTCCTGGGAGGGACTCGACCGAGGCTACGAGGTCGAGGTGGCGTCGTCTGAACTCTCGACAAAGGAGAGGCACCGAACTCTGAGCTCGGGCCGCCATCGATTTATCGCTCGACAGACAGGAGGGCCGCCATCACTCGCCATCAGCCAGGTAAGGCCGCTCGACCATAAGGGAGAGGTAAAAAAGCGAGCTCTATTGCCTTAGCTAAAGGTAGGTTAATCATAGGTATTGGATAATCAGGTCTTGGGTTAATCATTGTTAGTATGGTTAATAAGTTCAGGTTGTTAATCGCTGCATTGCACATGCGATAGTAGCGGTGATGTTGAGTGGTGGCGGAGCTAGCGATGACGGGGTAGGATAGCGTCACTAGGTGGCAAGTAGCGAGTATTGATGTTGAGCAATGGAAGATCTACTGCTTGTTCTTTCGATTGCTTGAGCGAGGGAAGGACAGCTTGGCGGTAGAGATTGCTTGCTCGTGAGCTAGCGGGGCAAAAGAAAGTGTTTATGGACCAGTTTGGGATCCAGATTGAGTTCAATAGTAAACATCGGAGCCAGATAGAGAGCCAATGTAAGGAGTTTCACCAGCGGAAGTAAAGGTATAGTGAATTGACTGAGTCTTTGACCTAGAACCTACACCCGTGGAGATTGTTGCACTTCCTCTGCTACTGATAGCTTAGATGCTTTCTCTGCTGCTAATGGTGTTATACGTACTGCTTTATGAAAATAAGAATATCATTTTGTTGCTGTTGGACTTGGAACTGGTAGCTTAGCTCCTTTAGCTGCTAGTGGTGGTGCTTAAACGGACGCTTCCACAGGTACTCCAACTGGATCAAAGACTGATGCTAGTTATCGATCTCGAACTGCTTCTTCTGCTGCTGGATATGCTACCGTATATGTATGTTACGGGGTCTCGATCTCCAACTGGTCAGAATGCTACTGGACCTTTCACTGCTACTCGTGCTGCTTCAATGGATGGATCTTATCCTGGTACTGGATCTTTCTCTTTATCCGGATCTTTGGCTCGCTTACGAAGGCCTGGATCTCGATCTGGAACATCCGGAGCATATGGATGGAACATCATCCGACTCTTCCTTTCGATAATCTCAATCTTTATAATGAACATCTGAATCTGGCTCTCTACCACGAGCATCAGAATCTTCATCTCGCTTACGAGCATCAGACTCGCATCAGGCTCTTCAGCTCAAGCATCCGACTCTTTCTTCCGATCACTAAACTTAGGCTCTTCCTTTCGATCCGGAACATAATAATATCCCCTCCGAACACCCGGCTCTTCATCCCGATCTTGATCTGCGTCCATCGACGCTACCTTTGTCTCTGCTGCTCTAGCTACCTCTACCTCTGGCCCTACCGCTGTTGCTGCTTGCTCTACTGAGGGTTCCACCGATGGTTCTACTGGTGATGGTGCTGATGCAGGTGCGAGGGTAGGTGAAAAGTCTACTTCTGCTTTATATACATCAATGGCTGCTAGTGGTGGTGATACTGCTGGACCAGGAACTGGAGAAGCTACAGTTGTGACCCCTACTGCTGCTGGTTCAATAGGCGGTGGTGCTGCCGGATTTACTTCCTCATCTGGACCTGGTACTGGAAATGAAATAGGCTCTGCTATTTAAGCTTACGATGCCTTTCCCCCCGCTACCTTTGCTCGTGCTCTAGTAGCTACTTCTGTCTCTATCTCTGCTTCTTAAGCTGGTCCTGCTGGCTATGGGTCTGGCTCTGGATCTGGGTCTCGAGATGGAAGGTATGCTGCTTGCCTAGCTGGCTTTGGTTGGCTGGTAGCTGGCTTGCTACTTTCCGGTTTGTCTGGCTCACTGGCTACTGGTGTCGTTGGTACTGCTACTGGAGCTTACAGAAGAAACTTATGCCGGGTCTCGCTCTTGACAATCCCTATCTCGATCACGTACATCGTCATCACGATTATCATCACGATCATCAGGCTCTGGATCTCCTTCAAAAACACCAGGTTCTTCCTATCGCTTTATATATCGTTGCACTTCAATAACCATAGGATTCGAACGACCAGCATGGATGTATACATAGTGATATTTGGTTTAGTACATGTCACGAAGTAGACTTATTTACTTACTTTCATTTCTTAAAGTAAAGTAAGGTAATTTATTGCTTGTCCGCACTGGGCAAGGACCGGTAGGGGCTTGCTCGAAAAAAGGCCAGAAGGGACGGAGTCACTCACTATTCATATGGTGAGGGATTTATCTCTCTATTTCCTAAAAAATAGAGGTCCGGAGGGTGAGGGTGAGCTTGCCGAACTCTCGACAACGGAGAGGTAACGTGGGAGGGTGAGCTTGCCGAACTCTCGACAGTGGAGAGGAGACGAACAACTCTCTTTTGGGGGAGGGGGTGAGGGTGAGCCTGCCGAACTCTCGACAACCGGAGAGGTTACGAACGATGGCGGCTCCCGACCAAAGAAGGGGGAGGGGCCCCAAAAGATAGGAACTTGAAGAACTAAAAGAAGAGGGACTCGACTGAGGCTACGAGGTCGAGGGACTCGGCCGAGGTTACGAGGTCGAGGAGAGCAAGGAGGCACGGTTTTCTACATTTGCTTAAGCCTTCTGTGCTCAACCTTCCTTCACTTACCTTCACTTAAGTGCAAGCATTCATGAGCGATAAGAACTGGTTGTATCTTTCCTATATAGACTAACCTTCAGATAGGGAGGACTTTCTTCGCGAAAGGCCGAATTCAATAATCCGTTTAAAGTGGCGATAAAAAGCACGCAAATGGCCGTTGAAGCCGTTCTTTGGATTATACTACTTTTCACGTATCGTCTCTAACAATCCCCCTATAGATCCATGACAATGTTTGATCAGTGCCTTACAAAGATCAATAGCGAAAGATCAATGGCGTATAAGCCGAATCTGTCTCAATGGCTGCATGCCGCATACGAATACCCCCAGCCAGCCTTGACACCCAGTCTTAAGATCGATGTACGTGAGAGCAGATCGATGGCGAATGGACGTAGGTTATGGGCCCGGCTTGGGCTGAGCCCTCGAGAAAACAACCCCTATAAATCCCTATCAATGGCTGCAGGCAGGCATGCCGCATGATCTACGAATACCCCCGTGCTCAGGGGACTCTTCCTTCTATCCTTTGTTAATAACTAGGATCTATAGCTCTAATTAGATCTATTAGTGGGAATAACAATAGTAGGAATAAAAACTAGGAATAACTCTTACTAGGGCTAGGGCTCAAAATCCTTCTTACTAGAGCTTGTCAAGCAATAAAAAATAGGAAGCCGATTTCACCCCAGCGGCAAATATATAGGCGGCCAATCGAATCGTGCCGGAGGTGGCGAATCAAAATACTCTTTCTATCGTAGTTGGAGGCGAATCGAACCTCGGCGATCACCTTACTAAAAGTATATCTTCCCTTCGTAAATGCCATTTGCAATACTATACCTAAGATTTATGTTCCTAGGCGGGCGTGGGTTAAGGTACGTTAACGGTCGTAGCAGTACTGACTAAGCTAAGCAATTCCTTCAGTGTTATAGTTCGAACAGGTCTAGGTCTGAAGGTGGTGGGTTGTAAACAAGGGAAGGTAGGTGGTAGAGTAAAGGTTAATATATCGCCGACCTGACATTCCTGGCTGAAGCAAGTGGTGAGTAAGGGCCAGCCAGCACTCCATGCCTGTATTAGGGTGAAGGAAGTAGGGTTTGGTGGCTCCATCCAGCCCTGATAATAGAAGGTCTAAGCAGTTCCTCCTAAGCGATTCATAAAGGAAAGTTTGTTTAGGGGGGATACTTAAATCTGACCTCCTTACTTATGAGGTTTGATGGTCGCTTCTCCCGCCTCCGATATCCGGGGAATATAGCTGCAGAGGGATAGCTCGACCTGGACTAAACCCTTGCCCCCTCCTTAGTGGAGTGCTCATACCTCGCCCTTTACTTAACCATAGGAGTATTGGCTAAAGGCCCTAACCGGACAAGCTCTTTTTTCCATAATATCGCAACACCTGCCTTCTGGACTGGTTGATGGACCCCCGGCCGTAGTGATTCAGGAAGGATAGAAGCTCGAACGCATTGAATCCAGATGGATGGACCCGTAATTGCTTCAACTGGATGGATCCACTCGACCAAAAAACTCCTCTCCTTCTCCAACTCAGTCGAGTGGTTCCACCCCTCTCCGCTTTAGGGTAATTTCTTGCAATGAATTCAGCCCTTATTCTCGGCCTAACTTCGAAACAAGGATTGAATCTTCGACCAGACTGCCCGAAAAAGCAAAATGGCGAGTCAGAATCACTCTTTGCATCCGGGTTGTTCATGGCTCCATGTCCAAAGCTAGGTCCAAATAGGCCCCATAATGGAAGCAATAACAACGTATCTATTACAACTAGGCACCAGACCTAGTAACCAAGCGGAGATCCTATTAGCCCATTCATCGGGTCAATGCAGCACAGCTAGCTCTGGCATCAACTCTTCTAGGTCCAGTAAGAGCCTACATAGTCCCAGGTCCTAAGTATCTATGCAAAATAGTGTCAACGTATCTTTGTCCTAGGTAGTTAGCTTAGGTTAACACGTATCCATGCCGACATCATATAGTAATAGTTTTTTTTAGTTGGTCTGGTTTAATAACCAAGTATAATAGTGAAAGTATAATAGTTCGCTGGAGCTCGCGGAATCTGACAAACAATACTGATTTGCTTACTCGGGTCGGACGGGGAACCTCCCACTCGTCTAGATATCACAGCCCTGTAGATAGAAGCCCAATTTATCAGCCCTAGAGAAAAGCCCTAGAGAGGCTTTAGGTGCAACGTCTCCATGGCAACATCATATATGAACCAGGTTTTGTAGTAGGTCCAGTATAGGAGCTGGCAACACATCGTATATGAACCACGGATATATGCAAGCTCATATGGTAACAAGCAGATATGCCGAGATCAGATCCCAGGTTGTTCCTTATCTACCAGGTAAGGAATCATGGCTACAAGTAAGTATCTATGCGAAATATAGGTATTTATATTCTGAGCCTAGCTCTGGCATCCTGGCGTAGTGGATCTCCACCCTATCATCATCAACTAGCCTGAACTAAAATAGATTTCACCATATTATCTTCTAGGTCTAGTAGTAGGAGCGTCTGCCGGCTTTCACCAAGGCTAGCGGATTGATGCACGGCAGGGGATATCGGGAGGCCTTAGGAGGGCATGGGACGCTAAGAACTAGACTTGTAGCAGCAAGATCGAGACAAGTGCAGAAGATGCAAGTGAAAGTGGTCAACTTCTCCATGGCGATATCATATATGAACCAGGTTTATATGGTGATATGGCTGCAATGAGGTATGCAGTTTAGAACGTCTCTACAAAATCTAGCTAGTTAGAATCTGGCTTTCACAAGGCTGCTAGCGCTTGGATTTCACTAGCATATTCTCTTAGCTCAGCTCTGGCATCCACCTGGTGGCCTTAGTAGTGATCTCCCAGCAGCATCAACTAGTCCGACTGGCAGGGGCTTGGGACACGTCTCTATGCGACGTCATATAGTTGTTCCTAGGTGTAGAGCCAAGTAGTATACAATCCCAGCCAGGTCTATGAGATCTGCTAGTTGAGTTATCCCAGCTAGGTATTCTCCGAGGACAAGTGCAACGTCTCCATGCAAGCTTGTATAGTAACCAGTATGGATTTCTGGGCCTGGGATCTAATGGCCCCAGGACTCCGCCGAGATGGTGGGCAAAACTCTATGCGATTCTAAGTTCACATAGCAGCCAGTATATATAAGATATGCAATTATAACGTAGATATGTACACGTATAGGTCATCTAGTTCAGATGGATTCTCTTCAAATCGGAGTTATAGAGATAGAATCGGTCTATTGACGTCATATATGCACACGTCGATATGCAATATTCTTGTATAGTAATATGAGGTTGTAGTAGTAGTAGGTATGGCTGCATAGAGGTCTGCAGGTTAGGTTGACTGGGTCAATATGGCTTTCACAAGGCTAGCAGGATCGATCACTCTGGGGCTATGGGAGGCTTGGCACCATTCCCATGGAGAGCTGTGGAGACCCGGTTTAAGCCCAGTTAGAGATAGATAGCTACGAGTAGGTTAACACTTCTCTATGTAACATCGTATATGAACCAAGGTGAGATAAAGTTCTAGTTACATAGTATCGATGCAAAATAGAGTATGTTAGATTGGGCCTGGACAAGTTCCAAACGTAGATGATATGCGAGATCATATAGTAACACGTAGCACCATACCAGACTCTAAGGGCTTTCACTCTAGACTATAGCATAGTGTGCATGGGCTTTACTCGTAGGCGGCTCTAGCAGCATAGGTAGGAGGTAGCACAGCAGCAGCATAGTTTCAATGGGCCTTCTTCAGCAGAAACACGTTCACCTACTGGCATGGAGAGTTCAAGGGCTGGCAGAGAGAAACGAGATCTGAGAGCAACTTCCGGAAGTGGCATTCTGACTAAATAAGAATCTCCCTTAAAAACGTAGATATGCATGCTAGTCTAATGATCTAATGATGAACTTGCACTACCTACATAGAGTTTCAGCTAAGGCACAGCAGCTCCGGCTAAGCAGCAGCACAGCAGAGTAGAGCTAGAGAGAGCTAGGTCTTATCCTATGGGGCCCTGGAGAAGGAGACTAGGCCAGGACATAGATATGCCAAGATATCATATGTGAAAATGTGGATATGGCTAGTCCCGGTGTAAATGTATTGATGCCAATATCATATATGTATGAACAAGTATCTATGGCGTTATAGGTTAAAACCAGGGAAACTAGATATATTACCAAAACTAGAGATCTTACCGGGGATAGCTAGCTCTGGAGACCCGGTGGTTTCAGCAGCAGAGCTAGAGATATATAACGACTAGGTTAACACGTCTCTATGCAAACATCGTATATGAACCAATTGGACTGGGTTATGGACAAGGTGCAAACATCTCTATTCCGACATCGTATATGAACCAAGTAGAGCTAATGTAACTAGATTCTAGGAGCCAATCTGGGAGCAACGGTATCTATGGTGGATATGCAAATGGTGGATATGCAAGTTTAGGCCTGCCACATAAGCATTAGCCAGAACAAATACAGATTGACACAGTAATATGAATCCAAAGAACCTGGTATCTCAGTTCCTTGTACAACATCATTTCTCCATGGCGACATGTCCTCTTCTGCACCACCATAACAACGCCAGCCTAGCAAACTCTAGTGACAGAGGTTATGGGACGGAGTTAAACAGACTCTGTGAAGTCATTGACAATACCACTGTGTCTCACAGCCTGTCTTCTTCCCTTCAGCCCATCCCTTCTTTGCAGTGTTCCTTGACCTTCTTGGACCACTAACGGCTTCCCTACTGAACTTCCAGACTAGGACTGCAGCCCTCAGCCCTTGATCCTATACCTCTATCCTCCCTCTACTCTCTACCTCTCTAAATATATCAATCTCTAGATCGATAAAGATATACATCTCTCTAGATATCTAATCTCTATACATCTCTATACCAGAAGATATACATCTCTATAAAGACATATATCTCTATACAATTCTATCTATCTCTATAACGATCTCTATACCAATTAGAGCTTCCATTAGATACGTTATTATACAACACCGTGCATTATCAACTTCATTATCAAAACAGGTGCATAGTAAGATCGCGCATGGATTCCTTCAATCCAATCGATGAACGTTGTGTTCTGTATGCGTAAGTGTAAGGTGTAGGGCCGTGGTGTCGTGGAGTTTGCTAGGTCTGGAATCTATGGCAAGGTAGGTCTCCCGTCTAGGTTTTCCTGGCAAGTTCTTTCTTATTGGCGAGGTCTCCTGTTTAGTTCTCCTCATTCATCCATGCGTGGATTGCCTATTGGGGAAGATGTTGCTGTTGTTCGTGGGAGCGCCTATCTTTCTGGGAAGATCTTTTCAAGTCATTCTTTTGAAAGCTTCAGAGTAGCTTCAGAGTGGGCGCCCTATGAACTGGATTGAAAGGTCTATCTCTTTAGTCCCATGCCTTCAGATTACCCATTACAGTGGAAAAGTGGAAACCATTCCCTCGTACCTCGGAAAAGGCCCTACGGGTCGTAGATATGTGAGTCTCACGTATGGATGCAACATCGTATTCTATTTTGACAAATATAGAAACTACTACCCTATTTAGGCTCTTGGATTGAACTCTTCTCTATTTACATGGACTAAGGCACTTCTTATTTACCCAATGAATTGTGTAAGAGCCTATAAGGAAGGAACCTTTCTCACTAAAACGGGATATTTTGAGCTGGGGCTTTACTCGGAGGCTATAGCGCGGATTGATTGGATTTGTTCAATTTGTCTTTGTTATGAAATTGAGATCAAAATGCAGAAGTTAGATTGGTTATAAAATGAAATTGATTGGACTTATTTCTTATTTCACTTAGCGGATGTAGAGATTTCATGGATTTATCGAATGGCAAGGACGCCTGCCTCGATGCGCCCACTACTCCACGAACACAACAACTCTTTTTGAACAAGTTGCATAGAAGTTCTCATTTCTTGTGGAATGGAACTACACGGACACACAACCTTTTCTTCACTATAGCAGGACACATCAAACTCCACTTCATCTTGTTTGTTTCACCTTGTCATGCATGGATTAGAACTACGGAACACTCTATTCTTTCTTATTCTTTTCTTTTGGATGGACTGGCTGGCATAGACACCTGTTCCACCGGACATGGATGGATGGACACAACTTAGGACAAGTTGAACGTATATAGCTGAGTATCAATAGCACAGGTGGTTTGTAGCAGAAGCCAAAGCAGAAGAAATCCGTGCACCTAACACACACTCTCTGAATGGAAAAGATATTGGTAGTCCCTGTGAACTGTAGTCCCCTCCTTGTGGCAACGACCTCCTGGGCGGAAACCCTCTAGTTTTATTTATTTTTCAATGGCACATTTCCCATGGAGAGCTAGCTAGAGATGTAGAGATTT